>JAVSCE010017572.1:0-90404 GCA_032199065.1 Smutsia gigantea
ATGGTATCACTATATAAGAAGTATTTAGACAATTAATGGATTTTTAAATTTATTTTACTTCCATGTTGGCTTTACCTTCAAAATATTTATCTATTATTGTTCTTATTGTTATTATCATCTTCCTTTTCTCATCTCCATGGCTGCCTGTCTTGGACTATGCCATCACCATCTTTTGTGTAGATGACAGGACAGACCACCGAGAGATCTGTGACTCTCCCTCCCCTACCCAGCACGACTGCTCCACATAGCAATTGGAATGGGCTTTATAAAAACACACATGAGGTCGTGTTACTCTTCTGAAGGTTTCCCATGATTATTTTATCTGGAATAAAATTCTAACAACCTACCTGGAGCTCGAGGGACCTAATGAGCTGGCCCTGCCTCTCTGTCTGAGTACATCTGCTTCTCCCCTCGTGCTGGGTGTTGCAGCCATACAGGCCTGCCTTCCTGTTAGTGCATTTGCCCTCATGCTCCATCTGCCTAGAGGTCCTTCCTCTACATCTTTATGTGGCTGACTTCTTGACATTCAGGTGTTAGTAGAGACTCCCTGGTCACTTAAATCTTAAGTAGACCAGGCCGTCTCCTGGTCATTATCATATCATTCTGCTCCTTCTTCATACCATCCACTACACTCTGACATTTTGAATTGATTATTTATTTGGTTGCTTATTGTCTGTCTCTCTCCACCTGAATGTTCTGTGAGACCATATGCCTGTATGTATCTCTAGTGCCTAGAATAGTGCCTGGAACAAACAGAAAAGGAGCTTAATAAACATTATCTCTATGTACAGGGATTTGCCACAGACATGCCGTGAACACCAAACAAATCCTTGATTCTTTCCCTCTCCTTCTAGGTGTCTCCCTGTTGAGGATTGTCCCTTTCTAGTGCTTCCTACAATCTGAGTCATTACCAGCCTCCTTATCACAGAGAAAATCCAGCTTCCTGCATCTTCCTCCTCCCCGACTCAATTTTTTCTCTACTCCAGGCTGCCTCTGCTGTGTGCAAAGTTCAACTATCTGCCTCAATTTTAATTATTCAGTGTTGAGTGAGTGTATTTGCAACACAAATATTTGAGGAATTGAAATGGTAATTAACAGATATATATTTGGTATTATTTCAAGATATCTTTGTGTCTTCCTGTTTCCTTAACTTCTGTGGCCCAGTAGTAATTCTGGTCTTAGTGATCCTTGCTTCTCCATGAGCGTGTTTTCAGGTCTATGCTAACATGAGTCAGAGTTCTGGAAGATACTGTCTTTAAATACAACTGAAAACCTCTGTTTTGGTTCCTTTATGGAACCTAGTGAAAGATTTCAAAGGGACATGCATTTCTTCCTATTTCTACCTGGTTAATGGACCTCTATTTTTTAAGGCTTCAGCTAGAAAGGAATTGATCAACGATTGTAATTGTTTGAAGACCTGCCATGGAAAGAGCCTGGAGTTGGAAGCACTGGGGGAGATACAGAGAGGATTAAGACCAAAGCCCATGCACTGGCCCCTTACAGTCCCGCCAGAGGGAGAAGGTGTGAGGACCAATAACAATAAGACGGCATAAAACATTCGCCATCCCCAAAAGCTGCCAGCTGTTACTGAATGGTTTTGGTGATTTCTGTAAGATTTCCCCCCCCCCTAAAAAAATGACTTTCCTCTGTGGTTGTGCATAAGTAAAGTTTTTCAACTATGGGGGGCAATGGATCTATATCCGTTTTTTGTTGTTGTTGTTACCTGAGTAAATGCTCAAATTAGGTTTTTATTGCAGTTTCGGTGTGATAATAGAGCAGGCGGACCAACTACAGACTCTACATTCTAAAAGTGTTTTCAGAATAGTTTTCTCCTTCATTCATGGAAAGCAAGGTTTTGAGGACTGGGGTATGCGGGAAGGAATCCAGAATCCAGAAAAGGTAGGACCTGTTCCTAACTTAAATTTCTCAGTGAAGTCTCGAGGGATATCAGCAGGAATTCTTGAGGGTGGACAGAGCATTTGGATGGCAGCATTTCTCAAGGTGGCTCAGTTCCAAGCTCTGTAACCCAGGGAGTGGGCCAAGGAAGGCTTGATACAGATGTTCATTGGGAAGCAAGTCCTCAAAACCCACAACCCCGATTAAGTAGGAAACACCTTGTGCTGAGGGTCAAAGACTTGAGATTCAGTGTGATGCCCAGGCTGAAGAAAATACAGCTGAAAAGACAAATGCTGCACCTGGGCGCTTGACTCCATGTTAATGTAATTAGATTTTCTTTTTTTCATTTCCTCCTGGAACTTCAGTGTTCTTACCGTGCAGAGATTTAGAGTAGGGAAATGCAGAGCAAAGAATTTTTTGCCCTCATTTAAACTGATGGTTTGTTGGACTTTTAAAAATACCGATTTCTGTTTTATTACCTTCTACATAGTATTTCTGGAAACACATTAAATACTGAATTCAATACTTTTTTCTGAATGAAATATCACCATTGTGTAAGAAGAGAGATCAAGAGTCTTTGTTAAAACAATTTAGCAGCATTTTTAACCTGGAGTTTGAGGCATTATTTTAGGCTTCTATCATGAATAGATAATTCCTCTAAGGACATCAGCATTTGAAACCTAAGAAACCAGATACCTTGAACAAATCCTGCTAATTTTTCTCTTTCCAAGCTTGTTGGTTTACCTCTCTTAATTACTGAGCTAAAAGTTTATGTTCTTTAAAACACATTATTTTTTTTTCTGCAGGAAAACATTTTTATGCCATCTCAATGTAATCCCTCTGAGTTCTGCACAAACAGATAAACTACAAAAATATTCAAAGACCTTTGTTGACATCTTTTTTCATGTTCCTAATGGATATATAATGATCGTATGATTTAGTTTTGTAGCTATAGAATTTTAACGTTGGAAACATCCACTCAAGTCTCTCATTTTTCCTAGGAAGAAAAGACCTGTTGATGCTATAGTCATAATCCAAGGGACTGAACCTCAAGTCTCTGACTGTCTGCACATGGTGTTTTCCACTTCATCAGGGTTGGGGAGGGGGGTTGAGGATGGGGACTGGGTAAAGGAGTACATGGTGGGGAAGAAGCAACTGTTTAGCTGAGCCATAATCTATGGCAGGAATTTTTAATGATTTATGATCCTCAAGCTTTTGGGACCTTCACCTCTTTCCTTCTGGTGAATTTCTGATGCATCTGCAAACAGCAGGTGTGAGAGCTATGTGGCCAAGTACAATTGGGTAGGTGAGGGTATGGACAGTTCATTTTCAGGTGTGGTGGAAGAGCAATTGAAAATGCAGTCAGGTGAGTACTCTTTCCTCACCAGTTGCCATGTTAATATTTTTAGATGGGCTGCAATGGACAGGCAGCGATGTCCAGCAGCAGCTCAACCCCTGGGTTCCGGATCTCATTGCCTGTGTTGGAATCCTGGTTTGGCCACTGACGTGTATAATTTTAGGCAAATTGCTTTGTGTTTCAGTTTGCACATATTTAAAAGGTGAATAATAATAGTACCTACTTTACACATTTGTTAAGAGGCCTAATGCTGCTAATATAAGATTAAAACAAAATTTTGTGCTCAATAACCATTGGACTTTTTAATGAGAAGCATTTGGAATTTTTAATACAGTAGAATTTTAAATCCAAGATTTCAATTTTGGGGCATGTCAATAACCAATCTAGGGCCTCAGTCTTGCTGTCTCTGAAATGGGACCAGGTGTCATTTCTTTTGTTCTGGATCTCGGAGCTTTGTGGCAAGGATAAGAGATAGACTCCCAAGACTTGGCACTAACTAGTATTCCACTTCCCCTGCAAAATATTTTCCCAGTGGAATTGCAGGATGGGGCCATAAATTGAAATTTAGGCTGTAACTGAAACATGCAGTTTTGTTTTGAAGGGAACCGAAATACCTTTCTGTGTGAGGAGAGTGTGTAGAACTCGAACCACCCACTTTGAGCAGGGTAGTTTGAAAGGAAGTGGAGACATTAAGACCATCACTCCTCATCTTTAAGCAGGCCGCAGATCTGAAGCACGGCCACTGCCTCCTTATCCTGATGACTCATAGAGCCAGAGCACTTCTCCTCTCCTCTGCTGTCCTTTCGAATTAGATTCATTGTTCTACAAGATGTCTGCAGTTCCCAGAAATGACGCAAGTGGTATGTGCCCTATTCAAAGCCAGACATTCGACTCTCAGAACATTCTCCCAAGTAATCTAGGCCCTGCTACTTGCTACTACAGCCACTGACAATTCCAGCAACCCCTCTTTTTCTTTCTTAGCAGAAGGTCAGAGAGGATTGTGGCTCTATGAATTCCTTTTTAAACAAGGCTTGCAAAGCCTATCCTAAAAAATGTGGATATTCCTGCCAAAACACATAAGAAAACACTGAATTCCTTTTGATACTACTTGCCACAACGGGTGGTATGTGATTATCCACTGGGGAAAAGCAGGCATTTAATGGTTGCTTAAAAGCTAAATGAGAGGCACTAGTTAATACATATTAGTTAACAGTTAATGCACATTAATCAGTCTTCAGTCTCTTGTTTTCAAACAAGCTTGAAATGCTTTTAAATCCAGTCCAGGTGAGCAGCATGGTTTCTTAAGCATCTTTTGTCACATGAAATTATTTAAAATCAGCAAATATAACACAAAGTAAAATACATTTTATATAAACATATAAAAGCAGCAAGAAGACTCCACCTGTCAGAAGTGTGGTTGGTCAGTATGAAAGCTAGCATGGAGATGTGCCCAAAGGGTGAGTCAGCAGCTACCATGCCAGCCACATGCCATTTTTAAAAGGACAGTTTTGGTCAGGTATTTTTTTTTACCAAACAAAAAGCTCTCCTTATTATTCTCCCTTCCATTGTTACCATTTTCCAATATGTGTAGGGATGTTAGCATCTGATTTTTTTACAATCCTGTGAAGTAACTAGGGCAGCCATTATTTTCTTCATTTCACAGATGAGGAGATTGATGATCAGAGAGGTCAATGAACTTGCCCAAATGCACACAGCCAGCTGTCAAGTCAAGTTTTGTGATATGCTGGTCTGAGCTCCAGGCGAGGTGGCTCTGTTACAGAAACCTGAGTTGCCCTTGTCATGGCACTGACTGCGATAGGAGCCCCGGGCATGGACGCAGAGCTGTGGTGTTCCTATGAGAGCCTGTAAAGGAAAGACGCAGTGCCACCTGGGGTCAGGCAGTGGTAATTTGGGACTATCACATGCACAAACCTTGCCATAAGGAGCTTACCTTTCATGAGTAATGAACAGTGCAGGCAGATATGTTATTGCCGAGAAACATTGCTAGCTGGAGTGTCTGCAGTGCCTTTTCCTGAAACAGGCATCTCATCGTATGAAGCCCAGGTTCCAGAGCATGCACTCTTTGAAGGATGTTGCTTTGTGTAGTATAGACACAAATTATAATGTCATCTATTTTAATATTTATCTATAATATAATATAGCAATTTCACATTTTTAGTGACTACTGACCCATCCATAATTGACCCAGACACTCTTCTCTGTTGGGTTCTCTCTGTGGAGACCCTTGTCTCAACTTCTAGCTGCAGCAATAGGTTTCTGCTCTCCTTGACAGACCCTTTGTAATAACAATAATGGCAGCTGTGGGCCAGCATTTGGGCACTTTGCATGTATCATTGCATTTAACTTGGACAACCATCCTAAGAGGGATGATTATTCCTATTTTACAGATGAAGATGCTGAAGCTTAGAGAGGATAACTTGCCCAAACTTATTGAGACTGAAAATGGCCAGGTGTTCTGGTTATCTATTGCTGTATAACAAATTACCCAGAAATCTAATGTCTTATAATAACAACTGTTTCATCATATCCCACAATTTTGTGGGTCAGGAATTTAGTCAGGGCTCAGCAGAGAGAACTTAATTCTGTTCCACATGCCATCAGCTAGGTGGCTTGACTGGTGCCAGAGAATCTAAGATGGCTCATCCACATGGCTGGTAACTGGGCTGTTAGCCAGAGTCCTTAATTCTTCTCCATGTGGGTCTCTCCATGTGGCCTCTTGGGCTTCCTCATAGCATGCTGGCTGGGTTCCGAGAATGTGTATTCCAAAAGACAAGAAGTAGAAGCTGCCAACCTCTTAAGGCCTGATCCCAGAAACTGTCATGGTGTCGCTTCTGCTGTATTTTATTGTTTAGGAAGTCACGGAACTCACCTAGATTAATGGAGAGGGAAGGCAGACCTGGCCTCTCATTGGAAAGAATGTCAAATAATTTGCAGCCATGTTTAATCTACCTCAGCAAGAATGGGAATCCCAATTATAGTCATGACACCACATTGCATCTCAACTAGTACAATATCAGGTGCATTTCTCAAACACTGCCTTTATCTCCTTGTATCCTAGTAACTAGACTATGAGCTCCATGATCTACTTGAGGGCAGGGATCTTGCCCTATACATCTTGGGTTATAAGCATCTCTGTTAGCCCAAGCAGGATATTGAACTACCAAATGATGAGGGGTATGAGTTATATGGTATGTAGAACAATGGCTTCTCAATGTCCATGTCCTAATCCTTAGAACCTGTGAATATGTTAGGTTACATAGCAAAAGAGAATTAAGGTTGCTAACCAACTGATCTAAGACGGGAAGATTATCCAGGAGTATGCAAATAGGTTCAATGTAGTCACAAGGGTCCTTGAAAAGTGGATGAGGAAAGTAGATCAGTCAGAGGGAGATGGGACTCTGGAAGAATAGTCAGAGAAATACAACATTGTTGGCTTTGAAGGTGGAAAGCGGAGGAAGGTGCCATGAATCAAGGAATGTAGGAGGCTCCTAGAAGCTGGAAAAGGCAAAAAAATGGATTCTTCCGTAAGTCTCCAGAAAGGAATGCAGCTCTGTTGACACCTTGATTTTAGCCTATTGAGACCTATGTTGGACTTCTGACCTACAGAACCATAAGATAATGAATTTGTGTTGCTTTAAGCCACTGAGTTTGTGGTAATGTGTTACAGCAGGTTCAGGAAACTAATACAAGTGGTCAGTTCAGAAAGGCTTCCTGGAGGTGGTAGATTTGATAAACCTTTGCAGAGATATTGTTGGTGGAGAAAACCTCTGGGAGGTAGATTGGAATTTGAGCTCATCAGAAATATATTTTTTAATATTAAGTTTGTATCATACTTACCCAGAATGTTTAAAATCAGAAGTGAAAGGAATAAAACTATTATCTGATTGTGGCATCAGAGGCAAGGAATTCTTGGGAGTTTTCTCTGAAATGTTACTTGAATTGTGACCAACTTCACAGGCTTAAAGGCTGACAAAACACTTGTTTACCTGGATGGTTTTAAATTGCCTAAGTCAGCAAAGAAACAGATAGAATCTGCAGCTTCCATACAGCTCATCACCTGAATGTGAACTGCAGCTTAATATTCCTATCAGCCTACTTTAATCATATCCATAGACTCTGCTGATTTTTTTCATTGGGTCCTCCTGAATAAAAAATAACCGAATAATCACACATACACACACATGCACACACAGAGAGTACAAAAACCCTTTTCTATGTACATCTACTCATTAAAATATATTTATTGAAGATCTGTATATGACATGAACTGTGTTAGGAGTACATCACTGAATAAGACCAGCCAGGTCCATGTTCCCATTGAACTCATAGCCTGGTGGAGAGCACAGAAAATAATCATGCAATCTATAATAGAGTAGAAAATATAGGTTGCTATGACAGAACATGAAAGGGGGAACTGACTCAGTCTGGGAATAGAAAAAGAGTAAGTCCAGGGAGACTTCCTAGAGGAAGATAACTTCTTAGCAGCATCTGCAAACCCTGAGAGATTGCTTACAAAGGGAATTATCAGACCCAGTAAGCCTGAATTCTGGAGATGAGGCACCGGAACCTGTGTTTTAGTAAGTTTCTAAGTGGTTTGGATACATGCTTAAGTTTGAGAACCAGAGGATCATACCTGGGCTACACACTAACCCCACCTGGAGCACTTTTACACCAGACTGATGCTGTGGTCCACCGCCAGAGATCCTGATCCATTTGATCGGGGATAGAACCTGGGGATCAGTATTTTAAAGCACCAGTGATTATAATGTGATTTTGATGTGCGGTCCGGGTTGAGACCCTTTCTCTAAGCGGATAGCTGAAGCATGAGTTAGCCAGGCAGTGGGGGCTAGTGAAAGGGCAGGAGGGGTATCACAGCCCAGATGTAAGAGAAGGTCTGGGGTCTGGTAAGGCTAGAGAGTAACTCAACAAAACTCCTTGGCTTAAGGTAAAGTTCACAGCTATAAATTTAAGTGTTTACTGCAGTACTTCTTTAAACTTCAGTGTGATAGAAATTATCTGAGGGTCTTATAGAAGCCCCCACTCTTATGCAGCAGGAAGGTTATATTGCCCCAGCTCCACTTGAGCATACACGCCTGACAGTGGTTGGGGACTGCAGAAGGATGTACCTATTACTCAGCCCAAGGCCCCCCTAAGGGCACTCGGTTGGGGTGAACTGCGGATGCTGGTTGCTGGATGGGTATGTGTTGAGGGTAAGAAGGAAAGATGCAGCCTATCAGAACCTCCAAGCCTGCTCTTCTGATTACTTTCCATCAAGGTCGTACTGTTTTTAGCTCAGCAATAACCCCTCACCCCCAATCTAGCTGAGTGCATTCCCTGGCTAGGCCAGCAGACCCAGCCTATTAAGTGACTGCGGAAGCTCTCTCTAACGTGCCAGCCAGCCAGCCAGAGAGGCGCTGGTCGAGGAGGGGGCTCTCCGGGGGCCTCTTTCCCTTCTTGCCACCCCGCCCTGGCCGACAGCAGCGGTGCCTGCGGCAGAGCCTGGCTCTGCAGCAGCCCCTTGCACTTGGCTCGCACTTCTGGGCGCTGTCCATGGTTGCAGCATCTTTCGGCGCGCCACGTCAGGAGGCCGCAGCGGGGCCCTGCGATTGGTGGAGAAGCCCCTCGCCATCCCAACGCCCCCGCCCCCGCCCCGCCGCCAGCTCCGGCCCGGCAGGCGCGTGCCAGCCAGCGTGCGGGGCGCGCCCTGGGTCTCCAGGGCGGCACACCCACTTTCCTTATTAGGGCAGCGCCCGGCGTCCAGAGCGGACGGCGGGGCGCGGGGGTGGGGCGGGGAGCCCTGAGACGCGACAGGCAAGGGCGCAGCCACAGCCTCAGCCGCCTCCGAGCGGCAGGAGGGAGCAGCCGGTCGCTGCGCCCAACCTGCTACTTTCCCGAGACTTGGCTCCTCTCCCCCGGGCGGAGATCTTACTCTGCGCCCCTCGGGGTACCCCTGCCCAAATCTCTCTCAACGACATGGAAGAATTTTTGCAACGCGCCCAGTCTAAACTGGTAAGCTGAGGGAGCAAGGTTGTGTGCATGCATGCGTGTGTGCGAGCTGTGTGCGTGTGCTAATGGAGAGGAAACCACACTGCAGCAGAGATAGAAAACAACTTTGCTACTTAGTTGTCAGGGTGTTCGGGCTGTCCCCGAGAAAGAATCTCTGAAACTCTGATCCTTACAGCAGGCAGTCTGCCTCCAGAATCCTTCCCCGCCGCCAAAGTGCTGAGATGGAGTGGGCCTGGCCTGGGTGAAGTTGGGTCCTGTGTGCCCAGCTTTGGTCCCTTTGGCTTGACGTTGGAGGCAGGCAGACCTAGCCAACTCTGCAATTTGCTTCCGAAGGCTGGAGATGAATGGGTGTGGTGCTCCTCGTGAACAAGAGCCCAGCCTTCTGCAGATACACGATCTGTAGGTGGAAAAGGAAAAAAAGAATCCTTTAGAACTGTACTTCAGCTGAAGGTGGTGGCAAGATGTGAGGAAGGCAGGGTGCTGACTAGTAAGGTCATGGGTGACTGTGGTTTCCCCAAGCATCCCTCACAGAGAGCTTGCTCCTTGGCAGGAGGTAGGGGTATTGTAGTGGGAACTGTGTGTCTCTCTGGTCCCTACTCAGATCTGTAACTTGGGGCAGAGGCAGAAGGCCCCAACTGTTGCTAACTGATGTGAGATTTGCTGGACTATTGTTCTTCTGGGAGGACACCAGCTTGTTGACCGGGTGTGTTTAACTGTATGGCTGTCCAAAGAGTGAACTGTAATTTCTCTGTGTATGTTCACAGTTGCTGCACATTCTAGAAAAACAGATTCTAGCAGTTTCCCAATCCCAAATTGTTTGGCTTTCCAAAATATAGCATAGCAGTAATTAACAAATTGGAAGGGTTTCTGTTTTGGCACTTAGGAAAAAGCCTCTGTCCATTTAGGAGCAATATATTTAATGAACAGTGAAAGCATCTTTGACGGGTCTGGCATATGAGGAAATGCGTAGTTTATGATGCCTTTAACCTTTAAACCTTCAGAGAAGCCAAAATATGAAGTCTGCATTAAGGTGATGTCTTAATCACAAGGCAGGATATTTGCAGGGTTATTACTGTAACTCATTAACCCTCAAACAACAAAGGGAGGACAAACTGAAGTGTGATTCTTACAATGATTTAACTGTAAGTATCTTTAAAAGGAAACTTCAAGTTGATTAATGCTAATAGAAGTACTTTGTTTTTTACCTTAAGCCTTCCAAATTGCTGAACATTTGTGGGGATTTCAGAACTGAAAATGTTTGTGATCATTTCTGTATTTAATACTTATAGTTTTACTTGAGCACATGAAGGAAAATACTGATTGC
Organism: Smutsia gigantea; assembly: GCA_032199065.1. Taxonomy (NCBI): domain Eukaryota; kingdom Metazoa; phylum Chordata; class Mammalia; order Pholidota; family Manidae; genus Smutsia; species Smutsia gigantea. Next base: position 10,605 of record JAVSCE010017572.1, read on the forward strand.
AGAAACTCACTTGCATTTCCTATAGTGTAAGTACACTTTCTGTTCTTCACCTAAGAATGAGTGAGAAATTATCAAAAAGGAAAATCAGTTTTTCCTTTTGTATAGATGAAAATGAATGGCCATCGATGATAACACAGTTTTAGACTGCACCTCTGCTCCATTGCCATAACATTTATTTTAACAATAAATATTTAGATTGTGGGGTCTGATGTAAGTAAGAAGTTTGTCTCATTTCTGAAGAGCAATTGCTCAAATGGAAAAGTTCCCTATTTCAGGGCAGTCAGTTGAAAGTAATGGGTTAGTTTATTTACCGAGTCCCTTCATTACATGAGCAATTGCTCTACATCATTAAAAAAAAAAAGAAAAAGAAAAAGAAGTGGTTGTTTGAAATACTGTTCCTAGTTTCCTGCTTTTGCCGGAATAATTACAACTAATTTTATTTTTTCTTGGAATAGGTTTCTTGTTAGAGATCAGAATTAGCCTCTTGTGTTCAGGCACAGAAAAGGTATTTTGGTCACCTGTAGTGTCACATTTCCTTTGACAAATTATATTTTCTAGATAAATAAAATTTTTTCTTAACATGCAACTTTCAACTATAATAGCAGATAATCTTTTGCTTTAGAGGATAGATAATCTTTGTTTAGCAGAAAAAATAAATGAATAATCATGGCATTCATTTGTGAGACATGTATTCACAATAAAATGGTAGGATTTTTTTAATTTAGGCTAATCCTTTGGAAAATATTTTAAGGAGAAGAAAATTATCATGGTGGTTTTCACTTACACCTTATTAGATCAGAATTAAAGTTTAGGTGTTATGTTTAAGCTGTTTTCCATCAGAAGTTAATAAAGATTTATCTATATGGATTTAACTAATATGCTCATATGTAGCAGAATAGTTTTTCAGTTTCTTGGATAATTTTTTGGTCTGTTAAACTACCTTAAAAAAGTCTAATATGTGGGTTTTTGCCTACATACCTGACTTCTTGCTTTGATATTCTGTAGGCATGATGTATAGTGGACATTAGTCAATATTCCTTCCAAAGTCTTACTTAACAAAACTTCATCATCACTGGAGCTAGCTAATTCCAATAGGCAAGAGGAATTTTCAGTGGCTAAATGGAGTAACTCCAGTAATCGAAACTTTGGAGAAATTTTTTGTGTGTCTTTTTTTCTGGCTAGGGGCATTTATTATTCACCTGTCATTGTGAGTAGAGAAGGAGCTGCCCCATTCTAGGCCTGGCCCTGTGTTAAGCAGACATCTCTGAAGGGGAAGGGATGTTTTTTTAATTGTTATCAGGTAGTTCGGAGCTTTTTTTGGTTGAAATTGGGGAAGCCCTCTCTCGGTTGTAGTTTTCATCCCAGGCTGGTCCTGCTAGTCTTTAAACTAAGGCAGATTCACTGACATAATCCTATCTCCCTTTTTCCTAAATCTCCCCCTTCTAATACCCACCCTTCATTCCCGAGGACATGCTGTGTTTCTCAGCAATGGCTAAAATAAATCCCAAGTGTGGCTTCACAGAGATTACTTCCTCCTGGTGCTCCAATGCTTCTCTATGGGTTCTGCCTTCTGCCTGGTTAGGACAGGCCTGGGTACATGGAACTTCTTCGTAAAAACCCTTAGCTGAAGGTGCAGGGCAGCAGGGCGAGTAGTCACTCCTTCCAAACACTGTTTCCAGAAATAGTACCTTCTTAACAAATTCGGAATGACAAATAGGAACTGACACAATGATTGTTAAAAACCATCAAGACAGTAGAGTAAGCAGTGTAGGAACAAGACCCATAAGCCAATAGAGATGGTACTCAAAGGGAGGTGCCTTTCACCTGGCTTCACTCCCCTGACATGAGGACCCAGCTGTTTCTGATCTGGACGGCCACTGCTAGAGCTAGAAATGAAAATGAAAACACATTTTCTTTTTCTTCTGCCGTGCCCACCTGGCTTTTCTCCCACCTGCCCTTTAAAAGCTGGAATAGGGACAGGGAGCACATGCTGTAGTTGCAGGTCAGCCTGTAAGTTGTAGCCATGCTTTCCTTTTTTAGTTACACCATTTCTACGGCACTGTCTTTGTCATTCTTTTATCGTTTCTGTGGTAAAAGAAAATTAAAGAAAGGTAGGGAATTCAGGCTCCCTGCCTTAGGCTGTTATTTAGAAAATGTCCTCTGATTTCAGAGTGGTCAGCTTGGAAAAGTGTTCAGGCCAAGACAACCTCATGATGGCAGTAAATTGTCCAAGTTCCCAAGAACTTTGGGGCAAAAATGTAGTAAATGAGGATCAGAACCCTGGGGCTCTGGCTGGCAGGAAGCCAGGGTCCCTGCACTGGGTGGAGGGGCTGCTGAGCCCCTCCCACTGCCTGGACCCCACCAGCTGATGCAACTCAAACAGCTGCTAATGGGTGGGGGTCACTGCAGCCCACATGCCCTAAGATGTAGGTCATTAGCCAGCCTTGGGTGGGTGGGGGGTGGGGTGGGGGAGGGCGGGGTTGGGAGAGTGTCAGCTGCCACTGGAAGGATACAGGCACATCAGTGTCTCAGGAATGCTGTTTTCAAAGAGAGGGTGGGGATTGGATTGCCACTACAGTCTGGGGAATGTATCTGCCGCTTCAGCCGTGACAGCTGCCGGTGAAGGGCTCATCTCTGCAGTAGGTATTAGTCAGTATGGGGACTTGTATAGAAGAAAAATTCTGTGTGACCTAAATGTCGACTTATACTCCCTGGTATGTGGTATAGGCACAAGAAAGCACATTCAAAACCCTAAAGGAACAACCACATTAGAATTGATAGGGGGGATGGGGTTTAAACAAAAGAAATGAAAACACTGCAGCATGTCTGTAAAGTAATCATCTTGATTGAATATTGGAGGAATATATTCTTCCTAATTTCCTTTATAGGAGGAAGGTTGTGCGTGACAATAAAAAGAATCTTTAAAGTGACTATTCCATACCTTTTAAGGGGCTGTCGTAAGGACTAGCAGTGATGGAGACACTGGAGGAGCAGTTTCTGATGACAGGCCTTGGGATCAGCTCCCTTCCCATCTTAAGCAAAGGCTGATACACTTGAGACTGCCTCTTGCCAGAGCATTCATGATCAGGAAACTCAGGAATCCAAAGTACTTCTGTGGATGTGACCACACGCTTTGAGACTGATGGGAAAAGAGCCCTTGATTGCTTGAGTCCTGGAGTCAGCTCCATTTCTGCCAGCCTGAGCTTTCAGACCAAGAACTGTGGATTGTCCCAGCCCCAGGGCCTGTGGAGAACACTCATACTTTTTCAGTGTATATCTCAGAGTAGATTGGCCTGCCTCAAAAGTAAAGACTTAGTCACTGCCATTCAGATAGCACCTTGGGTCTTGGAGGATGTGACCACGTGAGCAAGGACACCTTTAATTGGTGATTTGGGGAATGTCCTATGTTAACTAGGTAAAAAGGTGACAGCTTTCATATAACCAGTTTGTTTCTATGTAAGATTTGTTTGGACAGATATCAACGTCGTTGGGGGGTTGGTATATAAGTCCAGGGAGCTCTGGACACATCACTTTTCCCTTACATCCACTCCTCCCAGGAGTGCTAGCTGAGCAGAGGAAAGGATGAGGGAGGAATAGCTGGTCTGGATGAGGCTGCAAAAGACGAAGGAATATCTGGGGACCAGAGATATAAAGTGCATGGTGTGGCCTTAGTCAAGGATATATTTTGAACTCTAGAGTTTATAGGACAGTTATGGAGTTTGGAATATCCTTTGGAAAGAAACTGGGGAGGGACAGGGCTGAACGTATGAAAGAGGCAGCATTCACATGGCCTTGGGTGTGACCAGCACCATCTGGGTTTGTTCAGTATGCAACCTGCACAATCACATGTGGCTGCCCTGCCATGAGTCCCTGAGTAACCTACACCAAACCTCTGGCAATGTTCCACATCCATTTCTAACAGCCATTTGGCTCTGGGATTTAGTTTCCAGGGAAAGGTAATCTTCTTAAGAGCTCTTAAGGGGCTAATTGGTCATAGATTACCCTGAAAAATTGGACCCATAAAGTCTGGGTTGAAAAACTAAGCTGATAACACAGTCTTGAGTTTTAATATGAAAAATGGGATAATGGTATCTACTTTGCAGGTTGATTATACAGCCAAAATTATGTACCTACCACCTTTAGCGCAGAACCTGGAACAATGGCTGCTTCTCTCCATTTGCCCTGAGCTGGTCTTTTTCTGTAGTCGCTTATCTCAATGAGTGGCATTATTTTTCATCCAGTTTCTCCAGCTGGAAACTGCCTTCTCCACCCACCACATCCCCAGGTAGTCTCCAGGTCACCTGGGTAACTGCAATGGGGGCTAACCAGACTCTTGCACACCATTCTCACTACTACCAGGGAGGTGGTCGTGAAAGCATTTTTTGCATCCCTCGCATCCCTCCCTCAAAACCTCATAACCACTTTCTACTGCTGTCAGGAAACAGATAACACTCTTAGCATGACCCTGAGATCTGTCCTGGTCTGCTGTTCAGTTTCTACTGGCTTCTTCTCCTGTTCCCTTGGCTTAAATAACTGTTAATCTCTTCAGAGCAGATGAAGAAGAAGGGAAGCCTTTGCTAAATGATCCCTTCCCATCATATCTCCCCACTCTGTGAGTCCAAGTCGCATTTTTTTATCACATTTTTAGGTCACTTATTTCAGCTTGTCATATCTCCATCGGACATGTTTATTAGATTTGTAGGTATAAGAACCACGGTGTGTGTGTGACTTTGCTCAACATTGTTTCTCCAGGGCCTGCTGCAGTGCCTGATGTTCAGTCAGTAGTTCTGTTTTTTTTTCCTTTTCTGCAATTAATCATGCCATATTATAGTGAATTAAGTCCAGACACCCTTCTGATTATGTCACCTAGACATCATTTCACCCATTGCTCTGTTGGGTGCCAGTCTCTGGGCTCTCTCTTCAGCCATGCTGAGGTGATACCTTTTCCTTGGGAAAGAGAAATCCATGGCCTTTGCAATTAACAAAAATGTTGGAAGTGGGTGGCAAAGCTGTTGCCATTGGCATCTTTCAGAAAGCATACCACAGAGCCAGGATGTCTCTCTCTGTTGGTGATCACACCAATTCTTCCCAGGTTAGCACGTCTAGTCACCCTACACAGGTTGCCAGTGTCAAACTGGCTGAAGTTGGTAATCTTGTCAGTTTCCAGATCAATGAGAATGGCATTGTTCACTTTGATGAGGGATCAGGGTAGCAGATGGTTCGAACATCACCAGAAGGTTCCTTTTGTGCTCACAAGAATCTTCCTCACTTTGCACGACTTGTACTTGCCCTCCTCAGGTGTAATACTATGAACAGCAAAGCCACCTTTGGCATCATAGATGAGACAGAAATCCTCTCCAGTCTCATCAGTGCTGATGACATCCATAAAACCAGCAGGGTGGACTCTATCAGTCTGGACTTTGCCATCAGTCTTCATGACTGCTAGACAGAGATCTTCTCTACTTCATTTCCTGCCAGGGCATACTTAAGTATGTTCCTTAGAGAAGGGTGACTGGGAAACCTTCTCTCAGCAGTATGGGACCAGTAGCTGGACAAGGAACAGATGCAGAGGCCAGTTTATCCAGCACCCAGTGCTTCGGCTGCTCGAGGTTCCAGGTGCTTCTTGGGACTATGAGCCATGACTGTGGGAGGCACAGAAAGAGGAAGTGTTTTCAGAATGAATGAAGCCATAAGGCAAGAGTCTTGCACAAAAGATGACACATTGTAGTGGCTCAGTAAAAATGTGTAAGTGGATGGACCGGGGCAGACGCCTAGAGATCCGAATCTGAAGAAGCACTGGTGACACTGTGAGGAGTCCAGGTCAGTATACTGGAAGGAGGCAAGAGACACTGAGGTCAAGGACCACCTTGGAGCACTTTGCATCGCTATGTACTTCACACAAAAGGTTAGTATAGAATGAGGAGGCTAGTTTTACACATGACTGCTTGGAATCTGTAACAGTTGATTGAATCAAAGCATGAATGGATAGGAGTCAGGGAAAGGGAATGGAGTGCTGAACGCCTCTAAAAAACCACATGGGGTAGATCAGCAAACAGAGCCCATTAGAGCCTTAGGTGCTCCTCCGTGTGGTTCAAAGACTAAAAATTAGTCTCCCCCAGACTCACCGCTACACCAGTCTGCCCCACCTGTTCTGCTGCTGCCTCTGGACCAGGGCTAACTTCAGAGTCCTTGAGAGGCAAGTGAAGACATTCCAGACTGGCCTCATTGGTATTTCTGTCCAACCCTGGCACGACAGACCTGATGAATCATCCTGAGTTGGACCCCTCGTCTGAGCAGTGGGAAGGTATTCGTCTCCCTTTGCAGCTGAGGAAACTAAGGCTCGGTGAGGTTAGAGGTTTGTCGGAGGACCCAGAGCCAATAAAGAGCAGAGCCAGAGTTTGATTCCAGATCACCTGACTACAATTCCAAGACTCTGTCCCTCATATAGTAAGTGTCTCTGCCCACCAGATCTGCTGGACACTTCATTCTCTTTACATTAAAAGTAAACAACTATATTCCAATTTTTTAAAAAGTGATCAACTTGACAGGCTTATAGGAGGTGGATGGTAAGCTCCCTTTGACCAAGAGGGTTCATTTCTTTGTGCTGTTTTATTTTAAAAACATTCATTGTAAAAACGATGTTCAGAAAATAAAATGTCAATGTTGAATTAAAAAAAAGAAAAAAAAACATTCAGACAACTGAGTAATCAACCAGTGTTATTAAGAACCTCTTATGACAGTTACCAAAGGGAAAGGGACTGTGGAAGATGGGTGGGAAGAGAGGGTTAAGGGGGAAAAAGGGGCATTACAATTAGCACACATAATTTGGGGGGCACGGGGAGGGCTGTACAACTCAGAGAAGACAAGTAGTGATTCTATAGCATCTCACTACACTGATGGACAGTGACTATAGTGGGGCATGTGGGGGGGACTTGATAATGGGGGGAGTCTAGTAACCATAATGTTGCTCATGTACTTGTACATTAAGGATACCAAAAAAAACCCCAGAAATCAACTGAAACAAACAAACAAAAAAGAACCTGTTATGAGAGAAACATGGGGCTAGGCTATCTATGATTTGGCTGAATAAGTTGGGAGACGGTCTCCCTGTATGGCAAGGTGATAGAAAAATGAGACTGATAAACTACTTGGAAGATAGGGTGTGTGACTAGCTGTTAGGTTGATCAGAAATATTGTGTGTAAAAATTTAGTGAATTTTTAATAATGAGAATGCATTTTTTTAAATGTGAAATTATCCCTCATTTACCCACCAATGTTGATAGCACAACTTTCGGTTTTGTAGATTTCTTCATTGTTGCTTCTCCTCTCCTCTTGCTGGAGATCTTAAGGATTCCTTTGACTGGTTGATGGGTTGTAAGGTGGGGGTAACACCGCAGGTGACTCAGCTACCAAGGAGGAGAGCTGGAATTAGGGCTCCATTCTCAGTTGGGTCGAGCCTACTTTTGCTCTAAAACCTGCTGGCTTAGCAGCGTCCAGGGAACTGCAGGTTATTCAGGGCACGCAAAGGAGAGAAGAAGGGAAAGAAGGAAGGTGGGGTGGAATTGGAAAGGAACTAGGAGAAAAGAAAAGGATAGATGGATTCAGGGGTGGTGGGGGGAAGTGTGACAAGGCATACAAGAAAATCCTCCCCAAACCCAGGTTGGAATGAATTATAAGCACCCACAGTTCATGTATGTGGCACTCACTTATCTGGCAACATCAGCCAACCCCACGTCTTCTGAACAATGGAATTATGCCAAAGGCAGCTTTTCTTTTAGGCAGGTGAAATTGAGTGTTGAAAATGTATTATTAAAGTTAGTTCTTTTCTTACTGGAAAATCCCCCCAATTCTATCTATGAGCCTATTTGTGACTTAATATGTGTTTGACAGACTATTCGCAAGCTTGGTTTTCTCATAGAGAGGGTGATGGAAGAAAAGGCTGCCAAAGGCTGTGATTGCTGCTGACTTACATCGGAGGAATTGCGCAAACAAAAGTGAATCAAACAGAATCTGTAAGAAGTAGACCCAGGCCCTCAAAGATATTATTCTATCTGGTATGGGGTAAATAGTCCTAAATATCTACACAGCCTCTGGGGTAAAGTTACCCCACTGATCTTCACAGTAATGACCCTGAATAATCAAGGAAAGAAGATCATTTAAGCTCAGTGTCCTGTGTAAGGAGATTAATGCAAGCAAATTTCCGAAAAATTCCCAACGCAGATAATTAAAATAGAAAAAAATATCAAAAGGAAATTGTTACATGGAGAGTAAGCTCTGGTAGTCTGGAAAAGTCTCTTGCATAGCGACCTCATTCTTAAGTGAAGGCAGATATGTGAAATGTCATGGTTTATAACAAGTGATCATGAGTCAGGATGGAGAGTGATGGTGCTAAAAATGTGAGCCTGCTCTGAGGAGGCATAAATAGGCTTGTAGCATGTACAAGATGTGAGAAACTCTGCTCCTCACTCCCAGCCCCAGTCAAGAACTGAAACTGGGTCTGGGCTCCACAGAAAACTTGTAGCAATGACCATGACCCTGTAAAATAAGATTCCCTAAGGACAGCCTGAGAGGGAGAGGCAGCCCACTGATGGCCTTTCAATTATTTAGAAGGTTTTTATGAAACAGTTCCTAGTCATAGGAACCATTTCTTTCCTTCACTTGAAAAAAAAATTAAAACAAAACAGAACATTTAGAATAAGTGGCTTTTTCAAAAAGAGGCCCACTGATTTAATAAGGTCCTTTTTTTTTCTGGGAAACATTATCTATCAATTAATTGAAGGGTGCAAAGAGAAATGTGCATGCTTGCTTCTTGCTCCCCAACATGGAAAAAAGCAGAGGCAGAAGTTCATCCTGAACGAATGCTTCGGTTTTGCACTCTCACGCACGTTTTCTCTAGTTAGTGGTCGGTGGTGCCGGCTAGGTCAGCACCTGGCTTGAGAAGACAGAAGGGTCACGGCAGGTGGACAGATCAGCTGCTCCGTCAGGAGTGTGTCTGAGAGGACATGTGCCCAGCTGCTCCCCTGGGAGGACACTGCTCCTGGGCCCCTCTCCAGGGAAGCAAGGGGACAAGTTGTCCTCTGGCCCCCATTATCTGCTTTTCCCCCCTAGTTTTATTGAAAAATAATTGACATATATCACTATATAAGTTTAAGGCATACAGCATGATGGTTTGATTTACATATATTGTGAAATCATGACCACAATACGCCCAGCTAGCATTCGTCCTCTCATATAGAGACAGTAAAAAGAAAAAAAAAGAAGAAAAAAGGAGAGAAAAATTTCTCCTTGGGATGAGAACTCTTAGGATTTACTCTCTTAACAACTTTCCTAGCTATCATACAGTGGGGTTGGCTGTAGTCATCATGTACATAACAGCTCTGCTTCTGGAACCATTCCACCTTCTCGCTGGCCCTTAGCTCCAGGATTTGGTTTGCGTGCAACATCTGGCTGAAATACTGGGTAGGATCCTCTCACCCTTTGGCAGCTACAATATAAACAGAGCCACTGCCTTTTAGAGGGCTGGATTCTTTCAGGGAAAGGTGAGCAATATTGCAGCTGATCCGTGTGGATTAATATAAGCCTAAACTTCGATTCAGAGTTTGTTTTATCTTTTGAGTGTTTACTGAAATTATTAAAAGAACTTTTTTTCTTCTTTGTTTTCTTTTTAGATTGTAGGCAAATTGAAAGCATGGCCTTAGGAAATATGTACAGGTCATAGAAAAAGATAAAACAGAGGGAGAATTTTATTCTGTAGCTAAATATTCCTTCTATTATCGTGCATTTGCTTTATAAGACCCTGAAATAAGACCGTGCATGGAGCACCTTCGTTAGTCTGTGACTGATCACGTGTTTGCCAGTGGGCTGATATCCCTGGACTGTGGCCTGAAGTGCCATCACTCTTGGGTCCAGTCTCCAAAAAAAAAAAATCCAGACATAAACTCACTGTGATGGATGCAGATCAAAATGCCATCCCCCAGCTGGCTTTTAAAACATTTAAAAAAATGTAATAGCCCTGCAAAGCATTAGGTCACTCTGAGCCTTATTGGGGGGGAAATGTATTTGTCACTTCTGTGGAGTTATTTCACGCCAGAATAGCCTTCTGACCAAGCATGACGTGGCCGTACAAACTGAGTCACGCTCACAGGGTTTCGGACGCTAGCGTTTACGTAGACTGTTTTGATGACTCTCGTCAACACCGGGCCATGCTATGACTACTTGCCCCTATGTTGGACTTCTGCTCTCAGCAAGATTTATGCTCGGCCACCCTGATGGCTATGTCACAGTCACACGGGACACTCCCTGGCTGACTGTGGGCAGTGGTGTGGAAAGAGGCGTCAGGATTCCACCTGTTTAAACACAGCATTCTACAGCCATACTCTTCTGTTAGTGATTCCTTGCTTTGAAAACTGCTGTTTTAATCACAGACCTTTATATTTGAAACTATTATAGTAATAAATCTTTAACATCAAAAACAGATGACTTTGGACTTTTTTTCTGTTTCAACCTCTGGTATGTTGTAGGCTTCATTTATTTATAGGATAATTCATATTAAAGCAAATTTGAGAAATACAGGAAAGTTGAAAAGTGAACTACAAACTTTAGGAAATATAAATAAAAATAAAAAAGTACCCACTTTTATTGAAGTGTGTCTGTTGGCAATATTTGGGCAAACAGTTTTCTTAGTCTGTGCATAGGACCTAATACAGGATGTTCATACATTTGGTACCCTGATTTTTATTTTACTTACATTATTGAATAGTTTCCTGTGTTAGTGAATTGTATTACAAGTCAACACCTTAAGTAATGGCATGCAATTTAATATAGAAGGTGTACTATGGTTAAACATTTCGATTACCCCTCCTTTATTGCTCTTGTCAATTACACCTGTAACAGACATCTTTGTACCTAAAACATGTTATTCTGTTTAGGATTGTGTCCTTGAAACAGTTTTTCAAATATGTAATTATTGGAGCAAAAGATATAAATATTCTTAAGTTTATTGATAAATCTTTTCAAATTGAGTTCTAGGTGAAATCCACCAAAATTCAAGACTAACAGGAGTTCAGAAGGGTTAACTTGTCCCATAGAAAATTTTAACAGAGCCAAGCATAGAGTTCAGGTCTCTTGGTCTGTGCTCCTGACAAACTTGAGGAGCTGTTGAGTACAGCAGGGAGAGCGCTCTGCTCATTTAAAAATAAGGATCTGAGCGAATAATCTGAAGCTGCCTTGCTGCTAAGTTAAGATTATCATAACATAAACTCTGCCAAGCCATTTATGACTGTTATTTGAGACCACGTGGTAGAATCTGACTAGGGAGGCCACTTCCTCTTTTTCTTTTCACTTCCTCTCCATCTCAAAAGGATTGAGCCTTTTGAAGCAGTCAGGCTAGTTGCTATTCTAATTCAAGACACAGTATTGTGCTTCGTGACTGCTTTCACCTATGTGATCTTATTCGATCAATCTTGGATAGGACTTGTGTTTATGGCTACATCACAGATGGGAAGAACAAGGCCAGAGAGGTGAAATCCAGGCTTACCCCAAGGACACACAGCTGGTATGATGCAGCACTGGGCATAGACTTCAGATGCCCAAGCCTTTGCTTCCAATAGCATTTTCAGGAACAAAAAAATTGGTCCATACTTTCAAAAGATAGTTGGAAGGTCTCATGAAGCGTTCAGTGGCTTGGGCTCATCTCCATAAAAGAAAATGGTTGAGTAAAAATACTGGGTGCTTTTTCAAGAGAGGAATGTCCAAAGATGAAACACATTCATACTGAAGCCACGTTTCAGAAAAGGCAGGGAAGCCAGCCTGTTGAGCTTGGGGGGTTTCATATGATGGACTCTGACAAACAGTTTGCAAGTGTGAGATTAATGGATGTGCCGTTGGTGGAAACCTGCCAGCCTCCCTGGGTGCTGGAAAAAGTGTCCCCTGTGGTGGGAAGGAGGTGGCTGTGAGGTGGGTCTCTGGAGGGCCTGTAGCATCATCCCATGGACTGCAATGGGGCAACAGGTGATGGGACGCCACTTACGTTGGCCTCAGCTGAGAATTCTAGACAAATGGGGGAAGGAGACTTACTTGCCTGTAACATGAGCTCTTTCCCTGCACAGAAGAGGTGTAATTCTGTTAAATTCTCTCTCTCTGCCCATCCTCACTATTGAATCATATTCATTAACTGGCCCTAAATTCATCCCACCTTGATGCGATAGGGAGTACTTTTTTTTAGTTTACTGAAGTTTAATGTAGTGGAAGCTGGATTATTCTCTTTGAAAAAGACTCACACTAAGAAACACATATATTTCCAGACCAAAATTTCTCATCGTTGTGGTACGACAGAGGCCACATGGTTGCTAAATTCAGTGCGCACAGAGATGAAGCTGCAGCTCCAGCAGACATACGGGTCTGTGGACAGAGGTCGTGGGCTGCCTGTATCTTCCCATCTTTTCCTTTCCAAAAGGAGAACTTAATTAATTCACACTGGCAAAAAAAAAAGTGAAACATTCAATAGGTGACCAGAAGAAAATTTAGGGAGATGGGGCTCAAGGTTAGTCTGGGCTTGAAATTCTGTATTAATGAAAATTTCAGGTTTATAGGTCACCAGTTGTCCTGAAAGCCTGACTTGATATTTTTAGAGAAATCTATTGTCTACGGGGTGCTTTGTATACAGGACAGCAATTCCTTTACAGATGTCAGGTTGAGAGGCTTTAATATATTCTGAGAGAACTGTACTTGGGGTGGTATTTTCTTGTAAGTGTCAGGATGGGAGTGAAAAAAACCACTGCATCTGAGAGACTTAGCTGCGTAGTTGTTAAATCATGCACATCTGCTAAATAATTAGCAAGCTGTGGGCTGAGAGGTCCTGGAAGTAAATTCTTGTGTGCCACAACTCCTAGCGATCCAGCTCCTTTCTGCATGCACTTCTGCTTTTTTAAAGACAAGAGCAGTGACCATGGAGGGCCAGGTAGGAACACTCCAATTAAGCTAGTGTCTTGCCATGACAAAGATCGCTTGCTGGGCCTTCTCTCTGCCTCAGTTTCCTTCAAGTATCTTTATCCTGCTCCTCAGCCCTGGCATTCACCCCTCAGCAAAACCTGCCCTTGGCCAGCAAGCAGGGGAGTTAACACCTGTCAGCATTTACTCTATAGTTGACCTGTTTTTTGATCTTTATAGAAACCCTCTGATACAGGCATTATTATGCCCAGTATACAGAGGGGGAGACTGAGGCTCAGAAAGGTCCAGTGACTTGCTGTAGGTCACACAACCGATGGGTGTTAGAGCTAAATTTCTAGTATGCTATACCTGGGAGCCTTAACTTATATTTCCACTTCAGCATACGTGTCAGAGGCGTAATATGCCTGCTTCAGGAGGAGGGTGTCACAGTGCCTCTTAAGCTTTCATGTGTGTAGGTGGCATGGTGATCGTATTAAGGTGCAGGTCCTGATTCAGCACAGTTGGGCATGGGACCTGGGGTTCTGCCACTTCTAACAGGGTCTCAGAGGGTGCCCATACTGCCAGCTCCCAGACCACGATTTGAGCAGTGAGGGTCCAGAGCACTGGTTCACTGGGAGGCCAAGGACACAGTTCATGGCCCCTTTCAGGGGTGTGCTGGACTCTGGAGGGGGCTGCCCCCAACTGAAGTGGCTGTTTCTCCCCAGGAGGCGCTTCCCTTCTGGCAGCTGCGCAGTCTAATCACACTGCAGTGGAAGGGGCTGTCTTCTAGGATGTTAAAATCAAAGACGAAGGAAGAAATCTTTAGTGTTCATGTTTCCGATGGGAGAAGAATTGGTGTGGGAGGAGAAAGGAATCTGCAGTCTCACCGCAGAGACAGCCATCGGTCTGATCACTCATTTGGCAGGCCCTGCACATCACCCTGGTTTCTAATGTGTTGCTGTTAAAAGTATGTAATATCCCTTATGTTTTGCCCATACAAAACACTGGGGCCTCGTGGCTTTGGCAAGGACATATAACCATAAATATGTTAAGGAAGTGGCCACATCTCAGGAGGTTCAGGGCCCCTAACTGGGCCCTTTTATTGATCCCAAGAGGAAAGCAGACTGGTGGTAGCTCTTTCCCCAGGACTCCCTGCAGGAAACGTGTCTGAATCACACTTGTTTTTTTTCTTTTAAGACAAAACCATTCACAGTTCCTCTCACCACTGTTTGGTCTCTCTCAATCTGAATTATTTTTTATTTTTCTTGTCTTTATTGATAACCATCTTTCAGGCAATCCTTTGGTGTGTGGATGCTTATTTCTGTTTCCTTGTCCCCTGTCCCTATTGTAATGGTGCATTTTTACAGGGATGCTTCATTAGGATGGTATCCTCTATTATTTATGCCCTTCCTCCTTTGGTGATGGCTTTTGCTTAGTCACTGTGCTTCTCAGATGTGTTCTTTGCTCACACTCTATTTCACACAACCCCTCTGCCTTTTCCAATTCCTTTTTCCTTAACACAGGATTCTGCTTCTCTTAACACATTGGGGAGCCCAGCGTGGCTTGCGGAACCTTGTGTAGTTTGGGGATGACCAGCAAACATCTTCGAGTGTTTAGGGATCATTTTAGGTCCTCCTCTGTATCAATCAGCTTTCACTAGGTTATGTTCTGGTAGCAAAAATTCCCAATGTCAGTTGCTTTCAATAGCAAAGGCGTAGTCCCCACTCAGATTACAAGTAGCTGAGGGTCAGCTGTGGCTCCAGGTGCCTCTGTCATTCTGGAATGCAGGCTAGGGGAGTAACAGCTGCCTGGGAGAGGCTGCCCATAGGGCAGGAGAAAAGAGCCAGAAAGCTAGTAGGATCCAGTAGTGGTTCCTTGAGCTTCTGCTCAGAACTGGAATAAGCCACTTCCGCTTGTATTTCATTAGTCAAAGCAAGTCACATAGCCAAGCCATTGTTAGTGGAGCCGGAAGTATACTCTGCCCATCAGAGGGCATGTACTGCAAGGTATGTGATACTGCACGAGGACATATGATCATCCTTTATAAGAAGGGTAGTTAATAGTTAGGAATTGTGTTGCAGCCTACTATGTGCTCTAAAACTAAAATTCATCCTTTCAGGTGGACATTGGCTAGAATCACACTTGGTCATATCAATGGGTAGATATTCACCAACTAAAAACTTTAAGAAACCTGAGATTCTTTGGCACTTTTTAATATTAATCAATTTAAAAAATCTCCACTAGCTAGTTAGTCATCTCTCATGCCTTCTGATGGGGCTCGGGTGGGGATCACTTCCATATCCACATTTGGGATGACTTTAGGCTGTGTCCCCAAATTAGGGATTTGAGAAGCTGGGTAACTCCTTTAGGTCACCAGTGAAGCATTTATGAAAAAGGACTGCCTGGGAAAATCCTTTAAAGCTCTGTGCTTCAGTTTTTTCATATGTAAATTGGCAATAACGATAGATCCCCTTTGCAGTGGGTCTTGAGGATGACTTGAGATAGTAGATCTAAAACTCCTAGAATTGTGTTTGATACATAATAACAATATTTGAGTGTTTGCTATGATGATGATGACAGTGTCTACCACTGCCGTATCTGAGTCCCTGAAAGCATGCTGAGGATTCCCACACTGCCCATTTTTGAGCTGGTAGACAATGAGAACATATGTTTCTGAGTTTAAGATTTACTTACAGAAAAATAAAATAAAAATTAACACAAAGTGGGGGCTCAAATTCCTGGACTCTTGATGAGAGTAGCAGTAACTTCTCTTAGAGAAATTGACCTCTAGATTGCATGTTCACACCTTCCAGTCTTTGTGTGCAGCGAACATCCTTTAAAAGTTGTTATGTAAAGTTCTTGATTTATGTGGTGACTACCGTGCATTTGGGACTTGTGTGAGTGGGGACAGCTACATGGCTTGCCAGGAAATTCTGGACAAAGGCAGAGACGAGAGAGCTAGGACTTCTGTCTGGAAGTCAGTGGCTTGGCCCCAGACACTACTTTTGAGGGAAATGAATAGAGAGATGCAGGTTAGTGCTGGCGGGCCAGTGGGGAGTGGGGAGGGGGAGATCACTAGGGGACGTAATGAAACTTGTGGCCTGGACAAGCTGCTTCTGTGTCATGTCTCATCAGCTCAGTCTGAGCAGCATCAAGATGGAAAGAGAGAAGGTCATGGAGTCAGAGTGTCAAGCTCGGCAACTTCCAGCTGTGAACTTGGACACACTTGTGAACACTTCTTAACCTCTTTGAGCTTTGATTTCCTCATAAATGTACTATTAGTTAATGTTAACCAGCCATGATCATGTGTAAGAGTATTAGATATATTCTTTAAATGATCACAAAATAATTTTACTTTCAATATAACCCTATTTGGTAGATATATTTATACCCATTTTGCACATGGAGAAACTGACGTAGAAAGAGGTGAGTACTTACTCGCATCACACAGGGAGGAAGGGGTGGAGCCAGGTTTTGAACCCAAGCAGTCCAGCTGCCAAGCTGCATTCCTGTCCTCCACTGCCTCTTGGTGCAGTCAGAACTCTACCTGGGCTTTGCTTCTGTGAAGTTAATCTGCTCATCCCTTCTGAGTCCTGGTCCACTGCCTGTCATGTAATAACTAGGTGCCCAGTAAACATTCATGGTTATTTCCTTTCCCCTCCCCTTGTCCCTTTCAGCTGTCCTGGTAGACCCCAGAGAGCCCGCATTAGCAGGGCTGAGGAATGGGAGCTCGTCAGCCTTAACTTCCCCGGGGAAGGCCTCACACAGCTCTCAAATTGACCTTGTATTTGCAAGTCCTGCTTCTGTCCAATTTACTGCATGAAGCTTTCTTGGTCCCAGCCTTTACTGCATCAAGCTGGAGGACATGATGTCATCATATAAAGAAAGCCCTAAATGAAAAAGAACAATGGCATAGTTTGGCGTTCTTCTCAGTTTGCAATTAATCCTCAAGTGAAACCCTTTACTCCATTAACACGTGATTGATCTTTATATGTATTTTTAATCTGCTTTGGGCATCTTCTAGCTTTAAAAAGTCATGAATTTATTCCCTTTACTCTACATAGCGACAAAATGGGGGCCTCCCCTCTCCTTCAGTTGGGATAAATAACCAGTAAGCTCTGTTGCACATACTGAGCCACTGGCATGAAGATTTTAAATACGTGACAATTCTCTTCAATGGTTGCTTCCTTAATTCTGTCTCCTCCTACTGGTGATTCAATTTCAAATTGTCCCTGTGACTAGTGCATGTTCCAGAGGCAGAATTTTGTAGTGGAAAAATAAATAGCTATGGGGCGTCATGAGACCTGGATTTTAGTGCTTTCCCTCCTACATGGGAGCAGTGTGACCTTGGCAAACCACTGACCCTTTCTGAGCTTCTGTTTCTTAAATTGCAAAATGAGAAGCTGGGGTTAGTTAACTGTTCCAGACCAGGGACCCCAGCACTTAAAGATGTTCCAAGGCAGGGATCCAGTTTAATATTTTAAAACTAATAGTGCTGTTAATGGTAAATAAAAACTTTCAAACTATGGAATCCACAGGAAAAAGAGAAAATGGAAGAGATCTTCGGTGGTAGAAGATTAGGGAACAAGAACCAGTTCTTATTTATTTTTCTAATGGTAGCTTCCTCATGGCTGGGCAAATCATTAACATCTCCAAGCCCCGGATTTCTCATCTGTAAATTGGGGACAATTTAGAATTTACCTCCGGAGTTCAGAGAGTTGCTGTGAAAATTAAATGAGATAGTGCATGTGAAGTATTTAGACGATGGCTCTCAATAAATTGTGAATGTTTTCCTAGTTCTTCAATGTGGGTTCAAAATTACCTAAGGGACGTATATTATTTTTATCTCATTTTATTCATTTATTTATTTGAAGTATAGCTGATAAAACAATATTATATTGGTCTCAGGTGTACAATAGCAATTCAACACATATATACACTGTGAAATGGTCACCACAATGAGTGTAATCACCATTTGTCACCATACAAAGTTATTACAATATTATTGGCTATATTCCCTATGTTGTACTTTTTATTCCTGTGACTTATTAATTTTGTATTTGGAAGTTTTTTCTTCGTTACGTCCTTCACCTATGTTGTCCATCTGCCCAGTCCCCTTCCCTGTGACAACCACCAGTTTGTTCTCTGTGTTTACGAGTCCATTTCTGTTTTTTTGTTTGTTTGTTCATTTGTTTTATATTTTAGTTTCCACAGATCAGTGAAGTCATAAGGTTATTTGTCTTTTCTCTGTCTTATTTCATTTAGCATAATACCAAGGGGGGTATTTTAGATTAAACTGGCCCCTAATAGATTATTTCATAAACATCCTTAATTTTGGGTGGACTTGGGGTTCTTTGGGATTATGGTGAACCCATGGATGGGCCAGTTAATTCCTGCTTTCTAGGGAACTGTAATCCAAGCGTGCTTTGTTCAAGCCTGTTAGCTAGATAAGTCATCAGTTGGTAGCATCTGGGCCCAGCCACAAGTAGGTGAGTGGAGAGGGGAGAAGGGCAAGGGAAACACATGGAGACCAAAGGCCCTGGAAGTGATAACAGTGTATCTGTTCGTGGTACATGTGTTTATAGCACGCACACTCTCAATGATAATTGCTGCCATTTAACCACGATTCACTATGTGCCAGGCACTGTGCGAGGTACTTCACCTACACTCTCTCATTTAACTACCTTAGCTACACCATAAGCTCTTTTATCTATTGGCCAAAGCAAGTTTCATGACCAGTCCAGATACAAGCAGTGGAGAAACAGACTCACACCTTCTCCTCAAGGGCGAAGCTGCATGGTGACATCACAGGCACATGGATAAACCATTTTTCAAAAAATTTATTTTGGTATCATTAATCTACAATTACGTGTGCAATATTATGGTTATTAAACTACCCCCTTCATCAGGTCCCCCCCACCAACCCCATTACAGTCACTGTCCATCAGCGTAGTGAGATGCTATAGAATCACTACAGGTCTTCTCTGAGTTGTACAGCCCTCCCCGTGCCCCCCCCATTACATCTGCTAATAGTAATGCCTCTTTTTCCCTCTTATCCCTCCCTTCCCACCCATCTTCCCCAGTCCCTTTCCCTTTGGTAACTATTAGTCCATTCTTGGGTTCTGTGAGTCTGCTGCTGTTTTGTTCCTTCAGTTTTTTTCATTGTTCTTATACTCCACATATGAGTGAAATCATTTGATACTTGTCTTTTTCAGCTTGGCTTATTTCACTGAGCATAATACCCTCTGGCTCCATCCATGTTGTTGCAAATGGTAGGATTTGTTTTCTTCCTATAGCTGAATAATATTCCATTGTGTATATGCACCACATCTTCTTTATCCATTCATCTACTGATGGACACTCAGGTTGCTTCCATTTCTTGGCTATTGTAAATAGTGCTGCGATAAACATAGGGGTGCATATGTCTTTTTCGAACTGGGCTGCTGCAGTCTTAGGGTAAATTCCTAAGAGTGGAATTCCTGGGTCAAATGGTATTTCTATTTTGAGTTTTTTGAGGAACCTCCATACTGCTTTCCACAATGGTTGAACTAATTTGCAGTCCCACCAGCAGTGTAGGAGGGTTCCATTTTCTCCACATCCTCGCCAAAATTTGTTGTTGTTTGTGTTTGTGTTTTGGATTGTTGGCCACCCTCACTGGTGTGAGGTGATAGCTCATTGTGGTTTTAATCTGCATTTCTCTGATGATTAGCGATGTGGAGCATCTTTTCATGTGCCTGTTGGCCATCTGAATTTCTTCTTTGGAGAAGTGTCTATTCACGTCTTCTGCCCATTTCTTAATTGGATTATTTGCTTTTTGTTTGTTAAGGTGCATGAGTTCTTTATATATTTTAGATGTCAACCCCTTATCGGATACGTCATTTATGAATATATTCTCCCATACTGTAGGATGTCTTTTTGTTCTACTGATGGTGTCCTTTGCTGTACAGAAGCTTTTCAGCTTGATATAGTCCCACTTGTTCATTTTTGCTTTTGTTTCCCTTGCCCGGGGAGATATGTTCATGAAGAAGTTGCTCATGTTTATGTCCAAGAGATTTTTGCCTATGTTTTTTTCTAAGAGTTTTATGGTTTCATGACTTACATTCAGGTCTTTGATCCACCTTGAGTTTACCTTTGTGTATGGGGCTAGACAGCAGTCCAGTTTCATTCTCTTACATGTAGCTGTTCAGTTTTTCCAACACCAGTTGCTGAAGAGGCTGTCATCTCCCCATTGTATATCCAAGGCTCCTTTATCAAATATTAATTGACTCTATATTTTTGGGTTAATGTTTGGATTTTCTATTCGGTTCCACTGGTCTGTGGGTCTGTTTTTGTGCCAATACCAAATTGTCTTGATTACTGTGGCTTTGTAGTAGAGCTTGAAGTCAGGGAGTGTAATTCCCCCTGTTTTATTCCTCCTTCTCAGGATTGCTTTGGCTATTCGGGGTCTTTTCTGGTTCCATATGAATTTTAGAATAATCTGTTCCAGTTCATTGAAGAAAGTTGTTGGTAGCTTGATAGGGGTTGCATTGAATCTGTAGATTGCTTTAGGTAGTATAGCCATTTTGACAATATTTATTCTTCCTAGCCAAGAGAATGGGATGCATTTCCATTTGTTAGTGTCCTCTTTAATTTCTCTTAAGAGTGTCTTGTAATTTTCAGAGTATATGTCTTTAACTTCCTTCGTTAGGTTTATTCCTAGGTATTTTATTCTTTTTGATGCAATTGTGAATGGAATTGTTTTTCTGATTTCTCTTTCTGTTAGTTCATCGTTAGTGTATAGGAAAGCAACAGATTTCTGTGTGTTAATTTTGTATCCTGCAACTTTGCTGAGTTCAGATATTAGTTCTAGTAGTATTGGAGTGGAGTCTTTAGGGGTTTTTATGTACAGTATCATTTCATCTGCAAATAGTGACAATTTGACTTTTTCTTTACCAATCTGGATGCCTTGTATGTCTTTGTTTTGTCTGATTGCCGTGGCTAGGACCTCCAGTACTATGTTGAATAACAGTGGAGAGAGTGGGCATCCCTGTCTTGTTCCCGATCTTAGATGAAAAGCTTTCAGCTTCTCGCCATTAAGTATGATGTTAGCTGTGGGTTTGTCATATATAGCCTTTATGATGTTGAGATACTTGCCATCTATACCGATTTTGTTGAGAGTTTTAATCATGAATGGATGCTGAATTTGGTCAAATGCTTTTTCAGCATCTATGGAGATGATCATATGGTTTTTGTTCTTCTTTTTGTTGATGTGGTGGATGATGTTGATGGATTTTTGAATGTTGTACCATCCTTGCATCCCTGGGATGAATCCCACTTGATCATGGTGTATGATCCTCTTGATGTATTTTTGAATTCGGTTTGCTAATATTTTGTTAAGTATTTTTGCATCTACGTTCATCAGGGATATTGGTCTGTAATTTTCTTTTTTGGTGAGATCTTTGCCTGGTTTTGGCATTAGAGTGATGCTGGCTTCATAGAATGAGTTTGGAAGCATTCCCTCCTCTTCTATTTTTTGGAAAACTTTAAGGAGAATGGGTGTTATTTCTTCTCTATATGTCTGGTAGAATTCAGAGGTGAATCCATCTGGTCCGAGGGTTTTGTTCTTGGGTAGTTTTTTGATTACCGATTCAATTTCGTTGCTGGTGATTGGTGTGTTTAGTTTTTCTGTTTCTTGTTTGGTCAGTCTTGGAAGGTTTTATTTTTCTAAGAAGTTGTCCATATCTTTTATGGTTCCCAGCTTGTTAGCATATAGATTCTCATAATATTCTCTTATAATTCTTTGTACTTCTGTGGGGTCCGTCGTGATTTTTCCTTTCTTATTTCTGATTCTGTTTATGTGTGTAGATTCTCTTTTTCTCTTAATAAGTCTGGCTAGGGGTTTATCTATTTTGTTTATTTTATCAAAGAACCAGCTCTTGGTTTCATTGATTTTTTTCTATTGTTTTAGTCTTCTGAATTTTATTTATTTCTTCTCTGATCTTTATTATGTCCCTCCTTCTGGTGACTTTGGGCCTCATTTGTTCTTCTTTTTCCAATTTCAGTAATTGTGTCTTTAGACTACTCATTTGGGAATGTTCTTCCTTCTTTAAATAGGCCTGGCTTGCAATATACTTTCATCTTGGAACTGCCTTTGCTGTGTCCCACAGAAGTTGTGGCATTGTGTTGTTGTTGTCAGTAGTCTCCATATATTCTTTGATTTCTGTTTGATTTGGTCGTTAACCCATTGATTAATTAGGAGAATGTTGTTAAGTCTCCATGTATTTGTGAGCCTTTTTGATTTCTTTCTAAAATTTATTTCTAGTTTTATACCTTTGTGATCTGAGAAGGTGGTTGGTAGAATTTCAATATTTTTGAATTTATTGAGGTTCTTTTTGTGGCCTAGTATGTGGTCTATTCTGGAAAATGTTCCATGTGCACTTGAGAAGAATGTGTATCCTGCTGCTTTTGGGTGTAGAGTTCTGTAGATGTCTGTTAGGTCCGTCTGTTCTAGTGTGTTGTTCAGTGGCTCTGTGTCTACTTATTCTCTGGTTGATCTGTCCTTTGGAGTGAGTGGTGTGTTGACGTCTCCTAAAATGAATGCATTGCTGTCTATTTCCTCCTTTAGTTCTGTTAGTATTTGTTTCACATATGCTGGCGCTCCTGTGTTGGGTGCATATATATTTATAATGGTTATATCCTCTTGTTGGATTGACCCCTTTATCATTATGTAATGTCCTTCTTTATCTCTTGCTACTTTCTTCATTTTGACGTCTATTTTGTCTGATAGATGTACTGCAACACCTGCTTTTTTCTCCTTGTTGTTTGCATGAAATATCTTTTTCCATCCCTTCACTTTTAGTCTGTGTATATCTTTGGGTTTGAGGTGAGTCTCTTGTAAGCAGCATATAGATGGGTCTTGCTTTTTTATCCATTCTGTTACTCTGTGTCTTTTGATTGGTGCATTCAGTCCATTTACATTTAGGGTGATTATTGATAGATATGTACTTATTGCCATTGCTGGCTTTAGATTCGTGGTTACCAAAGGTTCAAGGGTTGCTTCTTTACTATCTAACAATCTAACTTAACTTTCTTGTTAAGTTAGTGTAAACACCGTCTGATGTTTTTTTATTTCTCTCCCTTCTTATCCTTCCTCCTCCATTCTTTATATACTAGGTGTTTTATTCTTTGCCTTTAGTTAGTATTTGGTTGGTCTGATTTCTTTGCTATGATTTTATTTTCTCTGGTGACATCTTTTTAGCCTTAGGGGTGCTTCCCTCTAGAGCAGTCCGTTTAAGATATCCTGTAGTGGTGGTTTATGAGAGGCAAACTCTCTCAGCTTTCGTTTGTCTGGAAATTGTTTAATCCCTCTGTCATATTTAAATGATAATCGTGGTGGATACAATATTCTTGGTTTGAGACCCTTCTGTTTCATTACATTAAATATATCATGCCATTCTCTTCTGGCCTGTAAGGTTTCTGTTAAGAAGTCTGATGGTAGTCTGATGGGTTTTCCTTTGTAGGTGATCTTTTTTCTCTCTCTAGCTGCCTTTACTACTCTGTCTTTATCTTTGATCTTTGCCATCTTAATTATTATGTGTCTTGGTGTTGTCTTCCTGGGGTCCCTTTGTTGGGAGTTCTGTGGGCTTCCGTGAACTGCGAGACTATTTCCTTCCCCAGTGAAGGAAAGTTTTCATCAATTATTTCTTCAAAGACACTTTCTATCCCTTTTTCTCTCTCTTCTTCCTCTGGTACTCCTATAATGTGAATATTGTTCCGTTTGGATTGGTCACACAGTTCTCTTAATATTGTTTCCTTCCTAGAGATCCTTTTATCTCTCTCTGCCTCAGCTTCTCTGTATTCCTGTTCTCTGCCTTCTATTCCATTAACAGTCTCTTGCATCTCATCCCGTCTGCTGCTAAGCCTGTCGATCGCTTGTCTCTTTTCCGTATTCTCTTTCCTCACTTCCCTCACTTCCTCCCTCAGCTCTTGCACATTTCTCTGTAGATGCATCAGCATGGTTATGACTTTTGTTCTGAATTCTTTTTCAGGAAGACTGTGCATTTCCATCCCTTCAGGCTCCCTCTCTGTGGTTGTCTGGTTGATCTTAGTCTGGACCATATTTCTCTGTCTTTTCATGGCTATAGAAGTGGTTGCTGGTAGTTGCCACGTATGTCAGCTGGGCTCTTTAAGACTTAAAAAAAAAGAAAGAAAAAAAAGAAAAAAGAAAGAGAAGGAAAAACAAAACAAAACAAAACAACAAAAAGAAAAAAAGAAAAAGAAAAAAAAACGCTCACCGGGAGTAGATTCTTTGGGGATGCTGTAGGTGGTGCTCTTGCTCCACTATTCCGCAGCTGTGGCTGTGCCGCTCCGCAGGGCCCTTTATCGCTCTGGCCGGGGTGGGAACGAATGGGAGGCTGTTGATCTCTGTGAGAAGTCTAAGTGCGGCCACCCTTTCCCAGTCACCAGCTAAGGGGTCCGAAACTCCCCAGGACTCCCAGCCTGCTGGGCTGAGTGGGCCGGGGCGATCCGCCTTCTCCGCTGGGCTCCTGTCTCTTTAAGACCGCTGAAAAAAGCGTGCGCTTTTGTTGTTTTTTTTTTCCTTCCCGGGAGCCAGCTGGGAGCACCCTGGCACGTTCCCCGCTCAGATCCTGCACCCTCTGTCTCTCCAATCTCCGCTACACTGTGCTATGTGTGTCAGCGCTCCCCACACAGATCACAGGGGCTGATTATTTCACGGGGGTGTACTTCCACTCCCTCCTGTCTCTCAGTCCTCTCCTCCCGCCAGTGCGCTGGGGTGGGTGAGTGCTCGGGTCCGCCGGGTCGCAGCTCCGTATCTTACCCACCTCGCGGGGTGCCGTGTCCTCTTGGGTGTAGCTGCACGCTGTGCGCTCTCCTGTGTATTCTGGTCTCTCTTTTAAGAATAGTTGTATTTGCTGTATTTTCATAGATATATATAGTTTGGGAGGAGATTTCTGTTGCCCTGCTCACGCTGCCATCTTCCCGGAAGTCCTCCAGATAAACCATTTTTGCTATCAGTTTGCAGCAGTCTTTGGAATATAAATAACCCAGAAGATCACATATTTCTCCAGAGTAACTTCTGTGCCCAAGAAGAGGGTATTTGGGTGCCATGCCTCCTAGCATCTGAGTCCCTTTCATTACATGCAGAGTCCAAGATGCTATAAAACTGAAATATGGTCCTGTTGTTTGATATACTCAGGAGCCATATTGTAAGTATTTGGGGAATTTTGTGTTTTCTGATTTCACTTGGGTTCTTATGTTCAAAACAAGCCCCAAGCTAAGAATGAGACTTATCTATTATCTCAAAACTCTACCAAGCACGGCACAGTTAGTATGGTATCCAAAGGTGTAAATTTTTCCACGAGCCTTTCTGAAGGGAAGAGAATGAGTAATGAATCTTAACTTCTGAAAGTAAGCAATGCCATAGCTTATTGATTCATGAAGAGTTGGTTGGTCAGGGCTGAAAGTGTTGTCCAAAAATGGAATGTTTCATATTATAGGACATAAGACAATATAATGTGGCTCCTTAGACTTGAGGTGATTCATAAAATTCTCTTCTATTTGCAAGTGACACTGATTTTCCGTGTTTAGTAGGAATAATGCAGCTTTCTTTTGAAATAAATTTGCTTATGTAAAAAACTGAGTGATTTAAATGTGAGCAAATGAAAGAGTTGATCTGTGAACAGGTAAAAAAATTTGAAGGTAGTATGTGAATGAGTCCTGATAAATGGAGCCACGTGTGTACAAATGTGGTGAGGCAACCCCTTATTCACAGTGAGAAAATTGGGACCTGAAAGAGGAAGTTAGTTGTTGAAAACATCATATCTAATAAAGAACATATCTGGGCTCTGACACAGGCCTCTCATCTCAAAATTCATTTTCTGCCAAGGATGCTCAACTACTCCCCTTTAAATCAACAACCTTAAATAAACAAAAATTTTGTACATGTGCAAACATGTTTTATTAGGAAATGTTATAAAATGGATAATATTTTCCACCACTTAAAGTTAAGCAGTTTATACACTTGGCGATAAGAATAGTGAGTATAATCACTATTTGCCTCAATATCTGGGGGGGATGCCTTGTAACTTTTTGTAGATTCACTCTGTAAACAAATACCTTTGTGTGCAGTTGACGTTTGTAATATACTGTGACAAATATTGAGGCAGATATTACCTTATAAACACATTCACGTGTGTCTATATTAGATCAGGAAGAGATTTTCTAATCAGAGATCATATATGTACCTTTAAAAGAATATGTGAAGATGAATAATTAAGTAAAAACAAATATATATGACATGAAGTGCATGGAATGCATGCTACAACATGGATGGATCTTGAAAACACTATGTTGATTGAGAGAAGACAGTAAAAAATGTCACAGATTGTATGATTTCATTTATATGAAGTGTCCAAAGCAGGTAAATCCACGGAGAAAGATTGCAGACTGGTGATTGTCAGAGGTTGTCAGGGTAGAGGGAGGCAATGGGAGGCAGCTACTTAATGGGTACAGGGTTTCCTTTTAGAGTGATGAAAATGCTTTGGAACTGGTTAAAGTGGTGGTTTGCCAACATTATAAATGTACTAAATGTCATGGAATTGTTCACTTCCAACTGGCAAATTTCATGTTATGTGAATGTCACCTCAATTAAAAAAAACCCCGCACATGTATATACATAGCATGTGTATATACTTATACGCATGCTCATGAATGGCATTCTTGCTCTTTTATTAATTAGTCTATGTTTCTCAAACTTTTTGGTCTCAGGACCACTTTATGCTCTTAAAAATTATTGAGGATGACAAAAGCTTCCATTTATGCCTGTTGCCTCTATTAATATTTGCATACTGTAAATTAAAAGTAAAAAACATTCTAAAATATTTATTCATTAAAAACAACATAAGCCCATTACATGTTAATGAAATAACACATTTTATTAAAAATAACTGCATTTTCCAAAATAGACATATTTAGTGAGAAGCAGCGAATCAGCTCACAGTTCAACTGCACAACCGAATTCCTTTTGCTTCTAGACAACCAATGGTCTTCAGAATGCAACCGAAATGCTTTCCTCATCTATACGTCCTGTTTTCTCACAGAGTATTAAAAAGTGTGTATACTAGAGGTTTGAGATTTAATTAATTGTTTTACTTTTATCAATGACATTCCTAAGTGAAACTGGCAGTGTTTGTCCCATTCGGTCATGGCGGCGAAAAAAACCAGTGACCCCAGTCTAGCCCAATACCACTGCCTTGATTCTTGCCTAGGCACCGCGGGCTTACCCACCATTGCTTTTCTACCATCACTGAAGTGTCCACAGAGTGACAAAGGCAAATAATGCCTTCTACTTTTTCATGCAAATAGATTTGCCTTCCCGTTTCAAGGGTAGCAGGGCTCCCCAGGGGTCTGAAGACCACAAAGGACGGACTCTGATTCCTCACAGTGAAGTACAAGGGTCCTGAATTATGAGTGCTTTAAACATGCATGGTTTTGTTTAATGTTAGATCTCTTTCCAAAAAGACTGAGTAATATTTACAGTGGACATGAGCACCAGGGCCTTGTTTTAATCAGATTTGGAATCCTTCTCTCTGATACCCTCCCACCTCAGGGCCTTTCCTGGACCCTTTGCTCCAAGTGTTTTTCCTCCAGTATGTAATCATTTCCTCCCCCAGAGACTTTGAGGTTTACTTACCATCACATCAGGGAGGAATATAAAGGCCACATAAAAGCAGGGATTTTCATCTGTTTTGTTAACAATACCTAGAATACTGCCTAACACGTTGATGATCAGTAAACATTTATCAAAATGCTGTTGAATAGAGCATAGCTAAAATTCAACTGTAGGCATTTATCATGCCTTAAAATGGTGATGCAGGGACAACCCAACATGTATTTCTTAAGATGTACAAAGGAAAAGGGTTTTATGACCCAATAAGCTTATGAAACCTTTCCCTCCCTTTTCCCTCTCTCTCTCTCCTCGAGCACCCACACCCACACACATTCCTCCACACAGATTTGCAACAAACATGAAATGTCTGAGAGGCCCTGTGATATAGACGTGTGTTTAAATGGTAAACTCAGTGCTTTCCAATTTTTTTACTATGTTCTCTGGAACATGCTTTGGGAAATGCTTCCCTCTACACAGCCCCACTGGCTCACGTTTCAACATGACTGTGAAGGGCAAATGGGATAAAAAAAATGGATTTGCTCAGTGTACCCTGGGGAGCTGTTCCACCTTCAGATATTATCATTAGTTCATCTAGCGGAAAATAAAATGCTTCATTTCATAATTCCTAATTTTGTGTTCTGGTAAAACATTTGGTAATACAAATTATTTGAATTGTTTTTGTGCAGGTGATGGTTAATCAGGACAAATAATAGTTGGACTTGCTATAATTTTAGGAGAGAGTTTGACAAATGCTCTAATCATGAAATCAATTAAACCCATAAAAATGTCTCTTTCAACTTTTATAGATCCTAAGGGGAAGAAAATCCCTAACAGACTACTTAGTAATCTTACTCCTTGTAAGAAATCCATACTGTGTGCCTTCTAACTTTTCTAAAGTGAGTGTTCTACCATATATCTCTTAGAAAATAGTCAACAGAGCATTGCTGTAGGCATTCAAGAACTTTCACGATACAGGGTCATTTCTGGGGCTCTCAAAGTGACTTTTCTGTGCAGCTAGAAGCTCAACTCGATTGTGGATGAGAAAAACCAAGCCAAGGGGACAGTTGCTTCTTCACGACATCATTGCGGTTTCCCTCCTTTCTCAGGACACCCTCTTCTACTCCAAAGAATTCCCGCCTTCAAGTCTCTTACACATCCACGTGCTTTAAGACTAAGGACTGCTCCACTGCTGTTCCCTTTTCCTTCTCCTCCTTGGCTGAATCCAAAGAGATAACTTGGCTCCTTAATCAGATGCCCTGTCCTTGAGGTCAGTCTGCAGTCCTGTGCCGGTGGCCTCAAGGACTGTATCATGCACCCTGGCGCTGACCTTTCTTCTGCGGAGCAGTTTCTGAGAAGTCAGCAGGGCCTGCAGCATCTTGCTTATGCGGTTATCAATCCCTAACTCTGCCTTGCTAACCAGCTTGGTCAGCCCCAGAATCAGTCGATAACAGCACCACTGCTAGCCCCCCACTTCCTGCAAAGTCCAGATCCCACTAAGGGTTGCAGTATATCTTTACCTTGTAACTTAGTAGATTTTATTTTCTGTCTTGAGCAAGTATATCCCCTAGACAGATATTCTCTCCAAGACCCAGGGGTTGGAAGTGATATTATACAAGCTGGCAGTTGCCGGTCCCTGAAAAAGCCTTTAGTTATGAATTATTTATGACCTAGAGAAAAATTTCGTTCTTCAAATAGTAGATTATTCATTTGACCATACTTGGTTACTGCACTTTAATGTCTAGATATTTTTAAAACCATCAGACAAACTGAGGAGAAATTCAACAGCTAAGGGAGACCTCTTTTGGGCAGTATGACTGGAGAGATTCCTAAAGGTCATTTCAAGACCCTGAGTGCAGTAATGCCTGGAATTCCACCCCTAGGAAGCCATTCCTTTGATTCGTTTTAAAGGAAAAATGTACAGGTCCTTTAAGATGCAAATCCCCTAGGATCCCTCTTCGATACTCATCTTCTTTTGTAGACTCGTTCTGGAGCATTAAAGCTGAAAGGAATCTTAGTCATCATCTGGTCTATCCTCCTTATTTTAGAGATGAAGAATCTGAGGCTGAGAAGACAGGAGTGTCTAGAATAAGGTCTCACAGCTAGTTAGTAGTAGAGTTAAGATCAGTACCCTGTGTCTCCTGCCTCTTTACTTGGAAGCATTTTGTATCCTGTGGCATCCTGAGGGGACAACTTTCTTTCAAATACATCAACCTGTATTAAATTTCATCCCTAAAAATATTTTACATAGTGCAGTTTGATTAACGTTTCTGTAGAGTCACAGAAATTCTATCGATGGCAGGCACTGGAGTAATTGTATATAAAACTTCTTCTTGAGTTTAAGTCACTTCCAAGACCCAAAGGTTATTTTAAAACTGGTGCTTAAAATGCCATGTTTGGGTTGTGGTGATATTAGGAACAGAAGAATTGGGATGATTGGCAGGCACTGAAGATTTATTTGTCAGTTTCACTGAAAATGGTGTCAGGCCTCATCCCCGCCCACCCCCGCTAAGTGTAATAGGTGTGTCTTTGTGCCTGAAGGGAGGGCCCCTGGGTAGCGCAGAAAGAGGGGATAATACATCGAAGGAAGGAGAGGGAAAGTTTTAAAGGCAGTTGGTTATGTAAGCATGTCTGTGGAATCAGCATCACCCATTGCCTGCTGTTGGAAAGTCCTGAAAAGTCCAAAGGAAACTGGTCCCAGAAAGGGGCAGGGATGTGGCCAGGAGGAATGTGGTGTGTGGCTCATGGATGTGGAATGCTCTTGCATTCCTTAGCAGAACCAGCTATTCCTCACATTATAGAAATAATCTTTCACAGTTCTCTGTGATTCACCTCAGTCAAATCCAAAGAGATTTTGAGTTCTGAGTATTAATTGTATATACTTATTTCTATTTAACTATTAAAATACTTTTCTTCTAGGGGAACCCTCCTACACTGCTGGTGGGAATGTAAACTAGTTCAACCATTGTGGAAAGCAGTATGGAGGTTCCTCAAAAAACTCAAAATAGAAATACCATTTGACCCAGGAATTCCACTCCTAGGAATTTACCCTAAGAATGCAGCAGCCCAGTTTGAAAAGGACATATGCACCCCTATGTTTATCGCAGCACTATTTACAATAGCCAAGAAATGGAAGCAACCTAAGTGTCCATCAGTAGATGAATGAATAAAGAAGATGTGGTACATATACACAATGGAATATTATTCAGCCGTAAGAAGAAAACAAATCCTACCATTTGCAACAACATGGATGGAGCTAGAGGGTATTATGCTCAGTGAAATAAGCCAGGCGGAGAAAGACAAGTATCAAATGATTTCACTCATCTGTGGAGCATAAGAACAAAGAAAAAACTGAAGGAACAAAACAGCAGCAGACTCACAGAACCCAAGAATGGACTAAGTTAATAAAGGGAAAGGGGCTGGGGAGGATGGGTGGGAAGGGAGGGATAAGGGGGAAAAAGGAGCATTACGATTAGCACACATAATGTAGCGGGTGGGGGACACGGGGAAGGCTGTATTTATAGAGAAGACAAGTAGTGACTCTATAGCATCTTACTATGCTGATGGACAGTGACTGTAATGGGATATGTGGGGGGGACTTGATAATAGGGGGTCTAGTAGCCATAATGTTCAAGTGATTGTACATTAATGATACCAAAATTGAAAAAAAATTACTTTTCTTCTAAAAGTAATAGAAGACTGCTCCTCTGTGTCCAGGTGAATCGTTTCTCTTGAAATGGGTTTGCCAACAGACTTGTGGAAGTGATTTCCTCCACCTCAGGGAAATAAAAGTTTCTATTATTAATATATTAGAAAGCCATGATTCTTAAATTTTGATGTGCATCACATTCACCTGGGGAGCTTGCTAAAAACACAGGCACTCGGGTCTCCCTTCAAATCTACCTGATCAGAATGCAGCAAAGTAGGACCAGGGCTGTGTGGTTTTTAAAGTTCTTTGTACCTGTTGTGCCCTGTGATTTCAATTTTCTTCCATTTGAGATACATGTCAGAGAGCTTTAGATAGGAAAGAAGGATGGTTAGCAGTGAGGCGGCTTAAGTATTGGGAGAGCCCCTGTGCCTAAGTTCCTCATTCATTCATTTAGAAACTGTGTTTGGGGTTTACTCAGCCCGCTCAATCACAGGTCCTGCCTCGGGTTGTTCACAGTGTGGGACAGATAGCTCTAATGAGGTCTATTGGCAATTCAGAAATCTCCAGTAGTGTGGCTGGTGTGTGTGCTGAGGAGAGAGTTCACAGAACAAGGGATATTTGAGCGGAGTTTGGGGGAACAGCCACAGTTCTCTGGGGCCAATGAGGGAGAGGAGTTCTAGATAGAGGGACCTGCCAGTGCCAAGGCTTGTGGATTAAAAGGTTGGTTATAACCCCTCAGTCCCTTCTTTGTGTGGAACACACTGAGGGGTGTGTAGGAGGAGAAAAGCCTGGGAAAATGGGTGCACAGGCCTAAGGAGTATGGATTTATTTTTACAGAGATACAGTGGGGTTATTGGCAAGTGAAGTAGGTGGTGTGCATGTGGAATTAGTGATTTGAAACTAGTTACTGACATTTTGGTGTTAACTTACTATTGATTACTGCAGTCCGGGGCACTGCAGCCGCTCCCGGGGCCCCTCTTTCCAATGGCCTCTTGTGATAGTTTATATGCTCCTGCAGCTACAAGGTCTTTCTCCTCTTTTCCTTAATCTCTTCTTCGGTATTTCCTGCATGCTCTGTATTTGAGGCATGGCGTGAGCCCTCAGTTCCAGCATTATTCTTGGGGTCTGAACCATCTTGTTAGAATGCATATGTCTGGTTCCTTTAAACATTAGTTCTGAATTAAGCAGTGACGCTCAGTGACAATCCAGGAATGGAATGGAAAAGGCTGTCTTACTGGTGAAACTGACCCCGGAATGTAAAAATACTCGGTACTGCTTCAAGGCATACTTCCCAGTATTTTGGGTGCCCTTTTTAAGGGGTTTCATAAGAATCCTGTGAATTTCAGGGAAGGTTATTACTGTTATTTTCCCAGTGTAACAAGCGAGACAACTGAGACCCAGTTTGATTAACGATTTGCTGTACTGATCATACTTCTGATGTTTAGTGTAACTGGTCTTTCCTGTGGCTCTGGAGGCTGGAGGCTCTCCTTCCACTGAAAACTCTAAATAATGCCCCAACCAGAGAGGAGGCTTTCTGTGCCCGTGTTGCCTTTTGGTGTTCATAATGAAGGTAGCATTTATTTGAATTAATAATTCCGCATCACATCTCCTAATAGATGTACTGAGCAAGCACCGTGGTGACAAGATAAGTTGCCCTGATTTGTTCCATATGTCTGTGTTCTAAGTATTCCATAGTTTTAATTGGTTCCCTGCAGAATAACATTTACAAGCATATGGTATGGAAAACGCTGACTGCTTTTGTTTTCATGTATCTTAGCACTTGTGGTGGCCCTGGTTCACACAGCCTTGCACGTGAGTATGAGGTTATTTCATGCACTTTATGAGGTTCTTTCTCTTAACCTGCCTACCGAGTGTTAAATGCCAGCAATGTAAAGTATCTGGTAGCCTGTTCACGTTTGGGAAGATAACTAATTCACAGATGCTGTCCTTGTGGGTTCGGGCTGCCCGATGCCTTCTCCCTCCTCGCCTCGTGTGCAGTTTTCAAAGGCACTTCGAGGCCACCTGCAATTATGCTTCAGGTGAAGATGTGCTGTTTGGAACCCCAAAGAGCCAAGGGGCACAACAGAGCTCTCTGGTTCCTTGCGTGGGAAATTGACCAGTGGTGCCTTGACAAAGCATTACAGATGTGAGATTAGACTCCCAGATTGAAGAGGGCCCAGCTTTCTTTTCGGACATTAGAGCTACTTTGGTACTTGGCTGGTATTCCTTGGAGAGCCATAGCAGAGTGCAGCTGAATTATTAATATTTCTGAGACTATGTACAAAGCTGCTTTTTTTTTTTTAACCTTTGGATTATGGAAAATTTCAGACATATACAAAAATGGAAAGAATTGCGTGATGATTCCTCAGTGGACCTGTGAGTTAGTGCACTGGGTTCCTAGGGCTGCGGAAAGAAAGTACCAAAAACTGAGTGGCTTAAACAACGGACATTTATTGTCTCACAGCTCTGGAGGCTAGAAGTCTGAGATCTAGGTGTCTGCAGGGCCATGCTCCCTCTGAGTCACTAGGGAAGGATCTCTAGGCCTCTCTCCTAACTTCTCTCTGGCTTATAGGTGGCTTTCTCCTGTGTTTTCACATCATCTTCCCTCTACACGTGTCTCTGTCCAAGTTTCCCCTTTTTATAAGGACACAGGCCGCCTATGACATCATCCCCACTTCACTAATCACATCTACAACAACTCCATTTCCAAATAAGTTCACATCTGGAGGCACTGGGCATTAGAACTCCAATGTATAGGTTTTGAAGAGACACAACTCAACTATAACACTCACCTGCATTGCTTATCAGGGTTTTGCCAATCTCTTTCCACACCATACGTGTACACTTCTTTCTCCTAGGGCATTTTAAAGCAAATCACAGACATGCCATTTCAGCTGTAAATTCTTCAGCATGCATCTCTGGTCAATAGGTAGTTCATATGGGGGTGTGTATGTATGTTTTCCATAACCATTGTATCTGGTGGTTTTTAACGTAATGGGAAGCATAGAAAGAACAGTAGAAGCTTCTTCCTGCTCCGTCTCAGCCTGCGACGCTCTTGCCTCTCTTTCTTGAAAGAAAGATGAAAGTGACCTCTGAGAAGTTTCCTGACACCTCAGGGCAGCTAATGGCTCCTGTCTTCTGTGCCCCACACTGTTTTTCAATGTCCTATAACATATGAGTGATCATGCTTTTCTGTACAAATTAGTTCTTGTACCTCGTTGCCCTGCCCCCTACCCCCACTTCCTTAGGAGACGCTTTTCTAAAAGCCTGTGGCGGGGCAAGGAGCTGAAGAGAAGCTCAGGGTGGGTGGGCTGAGGGAAGATTTGGAATATCCACCCGAGAAGGCCTTCAGGTGGGCTGGCTGCTGTAGCACTCTGGCAGGGAGCGAGGGGACAGTCCCCAAGGATGCCCCTTCTAGTTGGCAAGGACTCTGGTAGGGATGGCATGGTGTTCATTGTGGCTAGGTGCGGCCAAAAAAACAGTGGAAGCCTTCTGGAAGCAGTTGTCTGTGCTAATCTCTGTAACGTTTATTACTTTCATTTTTCACAATGGTATGACTTACAGCATAACTTTTTCCACTTACCATAGTAGTCCACACTTACCCCAAGATAATCAAGAGTTGGTCATGGTAATTTAAAAGACATGTACGAGACGGCCTAAGAGATAGAATGAGGTAGGAGTAATTGACAAGTATTTCCCATGAGACTGGTCGGCCCCGGAGGCGCAGGATTACCAGAAACACTTCACGCGGCTGTCAGTCCACAGGGAAGGGACGTGGTCAGGTGCACAGGCTTTGGGGCTCCCAGTCCTGGGGCAGCTGCCCCGGGTAGGCCCTGCATACAAGACTTCTCTGTGGCGCGGGCATGATAAATGACTTCCCGCCTGGATTCTGAGAGCTTTGTGCAGTGGCACCAGGATCAGTGAGACCACAGAATCCACGGGACCAGCCCACAGATGCCCAGTCGCTTCTTGTGCTGCGAGTGGCCCTCCCATGGCACAGTCCCTGGGGGGTGTGAGTGGCGCCCCCTGGAGTCTGAGACGGTGAGGTTCCTTCCACTGTCCTTACCAACTTCTTGTTGGCCACTTGAGTTTCACTCTCCAGTTAGCTGGGATTTGCCAACTAAGCAAGTGAGAACAGGGGTCAGCTTCCCCCATCCGATGGAGGTGCTGATGAAGAAACAGTCTTACGGGAAATACTTGTCAATTACTCTCCATATTTTTTGCCCGCATTCTTTCCATATCTTTTCTTGCTCCCACCCCACATTTTACTTACTACCAGCACCCTCCTTCCACCCATTCTGAGACTTAAATAAACCCTCAAGGATTTTTTTCAGCATCTTCTCCCTCCTTCCCACTCTGAGACTTTGAAAATCTGAAGATACGAGTGAATTCAAAACTTGCTCATTACACACACACACACACACACACAATGTTGGGGGAGTCCTGCGCTCTATTTTTATTTTGATGAAAATTAATGTTTAATATGATCTAAAGATTCTTAATTGCTACAGGCTTCTGAAACAGAAGCAAACAAACCACTCACACACACAAAAAACAAAACTGGGAAGGAGAGCACAGGGTGGGACTTTGATCTCTCTAGGAAGATAAACAATGCTTTCTTAGCTCTTGGTCACTGCCAAGGTGCTAGTACTTCTGTGGGTCTTCAAGCGGTAGATTCACATCTCTGATTGTTGTTCGGCGAGTAATTGACAAGTATTTCTCATAAGACTATTTATTTCTGTATTGGGATCTCCAAGGGCTTGATATCTGTACTTCAGGCCGTGGGCTTACATTAATCATAAGGTAGAAACCACTCGTTTCAAATATGTTGGATTTTCAGAGCAGACACCAAAGTATTAAGAAATCAGTATATAATATTCTAATTGTTGTTGGAATGCCGGACTTCTGCTAAGGAAGTTACTCAGAAAGAGCACTCTGCTAAGGAAAACCAAATGGCGAGAAAATCTGAGTCTTAATTAAGAGTTTTACATGATTCACCATTGAACATAAGCCCTAGCCAAAAATAAACAAAGATTTACTTTACAAGGTGAGTAGAGAATTTTAGAAGCCGATATCATCCATTTTACAGCTGCTTATTCTGTTAAAAGATTTTGGTGGTCTGATGCATTTTATCATGTATTGTTAAGGTTTCTGTAAAATTTTAAAACCTTTCTCATTTGTCAGTCTTTGGATAAGTACTTTTTTACTCTAAGTTCAATATGATACCTCCTTAAAAATTAAAATAACAGAATTTTCTTCTAATATACAACTTTTGTTTTTTATTGAAGTATCATTGGCATACAGTCTCACATTGGTTTGAAGATACATCACAGTGGTTCAGCAGTTACCCACATTATTACAGTCTCACCCCCACTAGTGCAGTTACTATCTGTCAACACAGCAAGATATTACAGAATCATTGACTCTATTCTCCATGCTATACAGCTTTCTTTTTTATGTGACTGAGTTATTTAAAACATCAAGGCAGAAAAATTTGTTCAAATATTTCATATTAAAGGTCTTTTCCATAATCTATTCAGTTGATGATGTCCCATAAAATGACAGAAGTAAAATTCAAATTGATAGATTGAAACTTTTCCATATTGAGGGGCTATGTTTGTAGACCTCTAGAAATTCTAACTCAAGGGAGCAAACAAAGGGATAATATCTGGGCAGCTGAAAAATAGATGATTTATTACTGAGTACATAAAATCATATTATCCCAAGATTGGCAGGTTCTGATTCTTGGAAGGAACTTCTCCTTAGGAAAGCTTGTTCTTATCAGAGTGTTTGATTCAGTCAGTTAATGTTAACGTGTTTATGCTTTAAAATATCAGTGGAATAATACAGAATTTACATATGCTCATATTGTATGTTTATGTTCATCTCTGTCTTTATCCTATTTACTATTTTGTGCCATAAGACATGTATTTTAATAAACCTTTATTGAATGTCTAAATACCATGTGCCAGGTACTGTTTAGTTTGAAGAGTTTTCTACTTTGCAAAATATTCTGAGAGAGAGAAAGAGCAAGAGAGAGAATAAGAGGTCAGCTGGAAGGTGAGGATTCTTCTGTCACTGAAAAACACACAGTGTAATAAATAATGGCATCATTAAAAACTGTCATCTTTGCAAAGTACAGTAATTGCTCTGCATATCCCTTGTTCATTTCCCTGTGAACCTGCATAACAGCATCTTGCTGGAAACACACCTTCTCCTCCTGCCTTCTTCCAGCCGCTTCTCTGTTTTCATTACTGTCATGTCTGAGCGGGTGTCAGACATGCCAGGTGTGTGGTGTCACCTAACATCCGTTCCAAATACAGACATTTACATGCATGAGTATTAAAGCAATAGATCTTCCTGATGACAACAAAAAGCTGACTGCAGAAAAGTAAAGCTTCTGGGAAAAGTCTTCTGAGCACATCTTGGCTTGTTCATGATGGGGAGAAAACCTGACCAATTAGCTCCAGCCCTTCCAATCTAAGGGAGAAAAAAATAATTAAAGTACCTGGAGCAACCTGTCCTACATAGTGTCTGGCTTCAGGAGGAGGAGACATGTTAAGAGAACCTGATCTGAGAGAAGGCTCATGAAGTTCTGGGAACTTAGTAGAGTTGTAGAAGCCTTGTTTTGCATTCTCATAAGGACTGATGAAAGAAAAATTAAAATAATTATGAATTTCAAATTTTCCAATAGCAATGAAAATATTTTCATTAAGGAAAAAAAATGAATTCCTAAAACTTAAAACAACCTTAAAGAGGAGAAAGAATAGCAACAAAAATTAGGGCTATTCAATTATTAAAATATAAATCTTCAGGGCAAATTTGAGAAGAAGTAATCTTTTCTTTTCCTGATTGATGTTGTATTTTGAAGCTCGGTGGGTTGGATGTCACCCATCGCTGGGCCAAGTCCTTTGTCCTAGAGCTGCAGATGTGAGTTGCTCCAGCAGGGATTGCGTGAGTGACCCACCGGGGTGTGCTTCCATCTTACAGAGTTCCCTTGGCCTGTGTTGATCTTTTAGTTCAGCTATTGGGAGAAGGGGTCAGTGCTTCAGTTTTCTCAAATCCTATGTAGGTGTTAACAGTAATGTCATTTCCCTTTATTCCCATATGCACCTCATTCAAGGGTTATTTATAATGATGGACAAAATAAACCAAAGCAGACCTGAGAGTAGGTGTGGACATTTACGAAGTAACCTAACAGCTTGTGTCTGCACAAAGATCAACACCTTATTTTTCAGAAGGGCCTATATTCTTAGTAGAAAGCCTTGAGACAGTTTGGAAGGTAGGAAGACAGGTAAATTGAAAATCAAAGTGCATCAGATGTTTGGTTATTTTGGATCTTTTTCCTCCATTTTTGATATGTTACTATAATAGTTTTACAAGAACCTTTAATGCGTGTCATATATGGGCTAAGAGTCGGCCTAAGTTTTCCCATGATATATTGATAAGAAACAGTTTATGAAGAAACCCGCCATCTATACCTCCCTGTGTTCAGAGTATATTTCTTCTTTCCGTAGATGGGGAAAGTGAAATGGGGAAATGGGTCCAAGTGCTCTAGTGAGTCATGATTGAAATCAAAGTTCTCCACCTTTTATATATAACATCTAGCAGCTAATTATGCCCTTCTATGTTGGTTTATGGAGATATTCCAGGGCCCAGGGTTGGACTTGCTGGATATACATGGACTCAGAACAGGTCATGTTTTGATAGAGTTCCATAGCATCCTGGTTCACACTGCCTACGACATTTAACAATAAAATTATTACAGTAGTTATGTCTTAAGAAAAATGGATGAATTAAAATGTGGAATAAACTCAGAAGTGTTTTATGTCTTGAGAGGAAAGGGGGAAAATGTGTGATGACATAATAAAATCATAAAATTTTTTACATTATAAAATCATTTATAGCATTTTTTGAAACTTTGCACCATAATGTAGGCAGAATGCACATGTCATCATACTCTGGTGTGTGCATGTTTGTGTGTGTGTATGTGAATGCAGAGAGAGATCCCACCCCCAAATGAGAGTTTGTTAAGATTGAGAGAGGAATGCTTACTTGCAACCTGTAATATAATTTTTAACTTTTGGGCTAGTAAGAAAGCGTTACTCCTAGTTCTGTTGTTTCTTAAGCACATGACAAAGAGATGACATAAAAACTGAAATCTATCTTTGGCCCAGCTGTTATATCTGATATCATCATTTTCACTAACAAATGTTGATTTGAGCACCCACTCTGCAGAGCATGGCCTTGGGAACTCTGGGTGATACGAAGTTCAAAATGTGGCCGGGGCTGTCAAGGAACATCAGTCTGGAGGGACTGAATCTCTGATGTTGAATAGCTGACCTCTAGATGCATAGATGACTAGGAACTAAGGACTGAACACACCAACACATGAATTGAGTTACTGTTCAGTTTCATTTGTGTGGTTGACGTTTGTTCACACTCCACAGCACATCGAGCCAAAGAGGGAGCCTGGCGGACCTCAGGTGAGGGATGCAGCTATTACCTGCTTCTGCTTCTCTCTCAGTTCTTAGTTGTCTCATCTATAAAAAAATGGTCTTTCACTTTCTTTGTTGTACAGACAGCATTAGAAGTCTTTTAAGTATATTCTCTTAGGACATGCATTTATTTCTGAATTCTATTCATGTATTCCTACTATGAGGCATATGGTAAGACATATTTTTAAAAAACAAAATTTTAAAGGATGAGGTAAATAGAATTTTGCATGGCTTCTTCTCTTACCCTGAGGTCTACTACCTCATTTGGAAATCACTGGTGGGTTTCAACTGGGTGAATCCTAAGGCCTCTTCTACCTCTAAACTTAAGTAAATTGAAATAATGTAACACCAATGATTCTCTCTGAAACTGTACTTGATCTAGAGCAACTCAAGCAGTCCCTTTCAAAAACCAAATGCAGACACATTCTGCAGTTGACAGAAGCCAGTTGGTCCTTGGGAGCTAATCTCTAAGGGCATGGTTCCCAAACCAGTCACAATATTCTTAGGCTGTACTATGCATTACTCTGTCACACAAGACCTATGAATCTAAGTACACATATCAGGGGTGAGGTGCAGAAATTTGCATTACAGTAATACCTTAATAAGTGATTCTAGTGCATGCAGCAAGATAGCTTCACCAGAGTAGAAACCGCAGTATGCTTTTCTCTTGAGAGGCAGGATCCTGTAAGGAAGAGGCAGCCATGTGATGTAGTGGGAAGAATATTGGAATACATCTTTCCAGATCATTAGATATTAATCTAACTCTTGTTTGTAATAGCTGCTTTGATTCCATTTTATGGATATTCCTTAATGTATCCAATGATTCCTTGACTGTTATACATTGAGGTTGTTTCTTATTTTACATTTTTTCTCCATTGCAATACAGCTTTAATAAACATTCTTTGGGGTTTTATTAAATATCCATATTTAACAATGGATTAACCATATTTAACTAATAATAAGGAATTAAAAATATCTATATTTATTCGTGATTTCATTTTGATAGAATAAATTCCTAGAAATAGAATTAAAAAGTTGAGTCAAAAAATTTTGCATTTCAATGAATACTGTTAAAATATTTCCACATTGGTTGTAGTATTCCTTACTGCCTGTAGTCTAACCAGCAGTGAATGTTAGCACTTAATTTTTTGCCAATTTGATGGGCAAAAAAGTGACATTTTATTGTTAGTCTGAGTTGCATTTCCATGACTGCTAGTGAGGTTGAGTTTCTTTTCATTTATTCATTTCTTCTTCTGTTAATCATTCCTTCACATCTTTTACTTATGAACTCGCTGGTTGTTTGTCTTTCTGAATCAATGTGCAGGAACCCTTTGTGCATCAGGAATATTGCCCCTTTAACATCAAGACGGTATAAATATTACACAATTTTACCTTTTACCCTATTATTTATCTTTTATCATTTTTATGCAGAATTGAAGTGGCTAATCATATGTTTTATATATATATATTTATGGAAATATAGTTTACATAAACATTATATTATTTCAGGTGTATAACATAATGATTCAATATTTGTAGGTATTGTGGGATGGTCACTGCAATATGTTTAGTTAATATCCATCACCATGCATAGTTACATAATTACAATCGCTTTTTTTCTCATGATGAGAACTTTTTTTTCTTTGTGTATTTCCCTTTTTTTAAAATATAATTTATTTTATTATCATTAATCTACAATTACATGTGCAATATTACGGTTATTAAACTACCCCTTCATCAGGTCCCCCCCACCAACCCCATTACAGTCACTGTCCATCAGCGTAGTGAGATGCTGTAGAATTACTACTTGTCTTCTCTGAGTTGTACTGCCCTCCCCGTGCCCCCCCAACATTATATCTGCTAATCATGATGAGAACTTTTAACATCTACTGTCTTAGTCCTTTTTGGTACTGTTGTCCTACCAAAATTTCACTTCTTGTAAAGACACCTAATAATGATACATTCAACACCTTAGATTTAAATTTAAGTTGCATTATCATTTTTAAATGAGGCTAATTACAAAACAGAGGAGTATACGCATTCCAGTCAAGAGCTAGGAGACCAAGGCAGAATCTGATCTCTATTCTTGCAACATTTTTCAGCAAGCACAGTAGGTAGATTGAGGAAAAGATGGTACAGAGTGTACCATTGCTCTTTAGTGTTTGAAGTGATAATGTCACATTAAACAATGCATGCTTATTGCATACTTAATGCAACATATTGAACAACTTGTTCTGTAGATGCCCAAGGCCAGAGAACAAAGTAATATCTTATTTGTGTTACCAGAATTAAATACATTGATTATATTTTCTAGTTTATTCATTAGTGAAAGTAGGGTAAACACCCTAAAAGATACACAGAGAAAAATTCACTAGAAGTAATATGTCCATAAGAAGACAATAATGGTGTCTATATGAAAAAATGACCTAAGGCACTTATAATCATAATAAATCTTAAAAACATTAAGATACTATTTTACCTTTCAACATGATAATGCTTAAACACAGAGTTGAAGGTTTGAAAATCAGGTGTTTCTATAGATGAAAATGTAAGTTTCTATGACCTTTCTGGTGAGCATTAAGGTACTTATATTCTTTGGCCCAGAAATGTAAAATTTAAGAGTTTATCCTGAAAAATAACTAGGAATGACCACAAAAGTATTACCTTCCAAATACTTCCGGCATTCTTGTTTATAATATCAAAGAGTTAACAGAACTTAAATCAACAATAGAGGATTGACTAAATAATA
The DNA here is from genome assembly GCA_032199065.1 of Smutsia gigantea. Taxonomy (NCBI): domain Eukaryota; kingdom Metazoa; phylum Chordata; class Mammalia; order Pholidota; family Manidae; genus Smutsia; species Smutsia gigantea. The sequence continues at coordinate 53,093 of JAVSCE010017572.1, forward strand.
ATCCTTACTCAAGAATATTATATACATTAAATGTCATAATTATTCATTCATTCAATTTTTTCAATAGTTATTCAGCACCTACTGTGTGCAAAGCAAAAGGCTGGAAGCTGGGTTGTAAAAGCAAGCACATGTCATCCCTGGCCATCACAAATTTATATTTTAGAATTTTAGAACACTCAGAAAATTGTTAAAAAAGAGAGGATACAGAGTATTTTGTATAATATGACCATAGTATTACAAAAGAGGCACTCATAAAAAAAAGTTGGAAGGAATACATTAAATACATTTTATGTTCATAGTGATACCGAGAATATATTAAATGGTCATAGTGATTATTTTGGGTCTTATGGGTTTTTTCTTCGTATTTATACATTTTTTGCATGTTTCACAATGAGCCTACATTATTTTATTAAATAATTAGCATTGTTATGATAGTATAAATTAACTGTAAGTTTGACACTATAAACTAACCTCAGTTGACATAGGTGTAGGTTTCTAGGCATGAAGAATGTTCTTTTTCATCTGGTCTTTAAAACTTGTATTGCCTTTGTTATCAATTATTTAGTAAAAGAAGTTCTTCTAAGCTTTCTCTAAAGTTCAGTTATCTGCTAGGTGGTTTTTGAACTTTGGAATGACTCATCTGGAGGTCTATCATAGCCGGCTTGGGCTGCCATAACAAAATGCCCTAGGCTGGGTGGATAAAACAATAGAAATTTATTTCTCATAGTTTTGGAGGCTGGAAGTCCAAGATAAGGGTGCCAGCAGGTTGGGTTTTGGTGAGGACCCTCTTCCTGCCTTGTAGACATCTCCTTCTCCATGTGATCTCATCAGGCACAGAGAGAGAGAGACAGGGAGAGAGAGGGAAGGGAGGAAGGAGGCAGGGAGAGAAAGAGAGAGAGAGAGCAGGTTTCTTGTAAGAGTGCTAATCTCATCTTGAGGGGCCCCACCTGCATGACTGCATCTAAAACTAATTATTTCCCAAAGGTCCCATCTCCAAATACCATGACACTGGGGATTAGGGCTTTGACGCGTGAATTTGGGGGGGTATACAATTCAGTCCATGGCAAGGTCTGAATACAGTAAAGGGGCACAGAAAGCAGAAGGTCAGAGGAGGCAAAGGGAAGGAATTGTGAACCTGAATGCACGTCTGCATGAAGCCAGATGAGAAAGACTACAGTTCTTGACTCTTTAAGGAGAGAGGCTGAGAGATTATAAAGACCTACAAAACCATGGAAGACAAAATTCTGGGTTGGGGCATCTGTTTAAGCTAGAAGGAAGCAGCACCTAAATGGGAAATTGAAGAGCTACCCCAACCACTTGATAATAAATATATGGACACATTTCCCCAAAAAGTGCAATGGTTGGAAAATGAAAGCTTAGAAAGCTATATAGAACAATTCCTACAGAAGCTCTTCAGGAAAGGTTAGGATCTGGGGAGACCATACTTTTATGGTTGAAGCTGTGGAGGAAAAAAATGGCCCTGCCCCAGTGTCCTTTGAGGATATTGTCAGAAAAAGAATCTTGAACAACAAATATGAAAAATTAAATGCTGTAAGTAAAATAACAATTCTGACCCAAATCATTATTATGATTTGAAGCATATAAACGAACATGCAGTCACTCCTTCAGTGTGCACTCTGTTTTCAGGATGGGCACCAAACAGCTCGAGGAAGAATGGGTGTAGCTGAGAAGGTAAAAGAGCAGCTGAGTCCATGTCCAATGCTCCTGCCGAAAGGAGCCTGACCCCAAGGGAACCGGGGACCCAGATGGCCTGTCCAAGAAGGGCCTCAGGCAACACTTGGGTTAGGCTTTTGGGTCCCCCACTGCTGACTCACCGACTCACAACAGCCTCGCATTTGACAATATAGAAGGAGGTGCAGATGCCAGGATCTGAGATCCTGTCCCCTCCTTTTCCCCAAGTGAGAGATATTAAAGGAGGACCTTCTTCAGCTTAACAAACAAGGCTGAGGGAAAACAGTACTGGAGTTGGTTGGGAGAGTGATGAGGGGAGCGGTTATAGGCAGTATACTTACCTGAAATGATTAGGTTTCGGTTTTATCAGTGAGACAATTAAATCACCTCAAACTCATGTGAGTCCTGTCATTGGAAGCTTTTTGCCTTTTCCTAATTCACTGGTTTACATTCACCTAGTATGTTGCTGTTTAAATCAGGACATTTATGAGAAAATTAGATATAAAATGCTTATGTCCTGAATTTGTAGATTCTGGTTAATTATAGCCTCCTAGTCACATATTATTATTTATTAATTAACCATTTGAATGAAATTGGACTAAGTGGCCAGTGGGCCAGAGTGTCCTATTTGGCATATCATGGAGATTTAAAAAAAAAAGGAAAGAAAAGGTACCTCTCCAATTCCAGAAATCTTATATTCACATAACCACGCACAGATGTGTTCACAGGACTGCCATCAGTAAGCTAAAAAGAATGAAGAAGATCTGTAGTTTTGATCATGGAAAAAAAAAGTCTGTAGCATACTTTTTAGTGAAGAAAAGGAAGTTCCTAAAGACTGGGAGTAGAAGCACCCCATTTTTATGACGTATATGTGTTAATATATGTGTACAAATTTAAAATGTAGAATAATAATATGTTAATAGTAGTTATCTTTATCAATTTTGGTTGTGTCTGACTTGTTATAATGGCATATTTTCTTTGCTTAGCAGAAAAAATTAGACAGAAAGGTTTCAATTGATGGGGAAAATCCCTGTGTTCTGGGGACCTTGTATGGAGTGATAAATGTTTCCTTTTTCACTTTTTAAAATCTTTGGTTGATGCTATGTTCCTTTATTCCCTCCAGCATTCTTTCCCTCGGGTCCCAACCTTTCACCAGCTAATAAGATTCTGAGAAATTCAGAGGTCAGGAGTTCTAGAAATAATCTTGAACCCAAGGCCAGGATCAAGAGGCATCTTGTTTGTTGACAAATGAACAAAGGATGTGACTTCACCTATATCTGGCAGAGCTGATCCGGGGGCCTTTGCAGGACCAGCTGCTCTGGGCGTCCCCACAGCTCCCTGTGTCCTTGCTGCTTATCAGTTGTGACCCCTTATGCACCTTCTTCCACCTGGTTTTCCTTGTGATGGTGACTGGGGCGGAGTTGGGGACCTACAGGGACACAAGCAGCATGTTAGGTTCCCTTCTGGCCACCCTGTGTGTCTTCTTACTTAGAATCCTGGCATCCACAGGCACACGGGGAGGATCCAGGCTCTTTTCTGTACCCCTCCATAACCAGCTCCAGGAAGATGTCTCATTGACTTGAAGTTCAAAATAGTCAAGGAGATACTAGCTCCATTGCCAACTCTTTTCTATGCCTGGGTTTCTTTAGAGATGCCATCCAATAAGTCAAGAGACTTTTTTTCATTTGTTCCTTCCTTTTTTGGTTAAGCTGAGGGACGAAGAAATGTGCCCTGCTTTAATGTGTGAGGAAAGAATCTCTCCAATTTCTGTGGGGTTTCTCTGCATTGTTTTCAAAATAAAATCTATTTCAATTAAATATTTTTAAAAAACATTTTCATAGGATTTTTAAGAAAAGAGGGTTGGGGAGGATGGGCAGCAGAGAAATCCTAAGTGTCCTGCAAGGGCTTGTCGATTAAAGGTTAATTATGGGACTTTTGATGTAGACCGTTATAGGCAGGAGCAGCTTTGTTTCTCGGAGGGAGGAGTCAGGAGAAGCCGACTCAGGGCCCAGGCTTATAGCAGCACCCTGAAAGCCCTCTTTCTGATCAGTTCAGTTTTCTGTGGGCGTGGCTGTAAGTGCTTTTGCCTGACAAGTGCAGTTTCCTTTAATGGACAGTTGAATCTGAATACTAAGGCATTTTGCTGGCTTTTAGAAAGAGGTAAGAATAAACTTCATTAAGAAGTCTCATTTTAGTAGTGTATATATAGCATTACACTTGGAAAGCATATTGAACTTGTGATCTGGAATATTGATGTGGTCAATATATTGTCTTTTAATCATTGACTACAGAAAGATGCTGTCCATCTATTTGGAAGTAAAGCATCTATTTCTGCCCACTATCAGGATTCCATCTTGTGTCAGGCTTTTGCAGCAATGGGTTTAGGCATTAGCAATGAAATCTTCTGTCTCCTGAGATTCTGTAATGCTTGGTGTGCCTGACTCGATACTAGGGAATGGGTATTTACTTGCTGGATCCATTCGCTCCTGGCTAGAAGTTTACAAAGTCCCATTCAGGAAGTGTATACATGAGACAGTAAATATTTGTTGAACATGCTGGGCACACTCTCACCTTAGGACCTTTGCACTTGCTTTTCCCTTGGCCTGAGATATCCTTACATACCATTTCTTTTTTGTTTCCACCTCTGTTCATTAGTCAAATGCAGCCTTCTCAATGAACCTCATCCCAGTACACCCTAGCCCTCCATTTATCTAATTATTTATCTAACTACTTAGGTCATCATATCCCCTTACACTAAAATGCAAGTGCCACGAGGGCTGGGATTTTTGTTTGTTTTGTTCACCTCTGTATGTTACACACAGGTTTTTATTAGCTGAATGACAGTAATAAATTTAATTTATAAAATTCTACATATGTCACTTTGACTTATGCATAATTTTTCTGCTCGTGAATAATCCAGACCCCAATTTAGACTGTTGCAAGGGACACAGATACTAAGATTAAACATCTGTGAGTCTATGTATGTGTGGCGATATGAAGTACGGAGAGGTCCACAGACCTGCAATGAGAGATGCAGAGAGTGTCACTGTGGTCAGGAGTCTCTTCTGAGTTCCAGGAACCAAGCTTTCCACTGCCCCTGCAGGTTGGGCCATTGCTGCAGAGTACACCAGGCGCCCCAAAGACCCCCTGTTACCAGCCCTAGACAAGTGAAATCAGTCCCTAGACTCTTCTGCCAGGACTTAACTCTGTGCTTACTCTGTTCACACTGCCGAGGTCATTTGCAGTGAGAAGCTTGAAACTGGAGCCTGTATTCTTTGTTTCTTGACTCCTAATTTGAAAAGCCAGATCCTGCATATTCCTTGAGCTCACCTACTGGTTGAGTTTGTACACTCATTTCATGTGTTATTCCTCCAAGCAGGTAGGAGTCTGAGTATGGTTACATGGTATCTAACTTTTGCTACCTTCTAATGATATCTTAGTGGGTCTTGGCAGGAATCAGGTACTTAGGAACGTCTGAGATTTTTTTGAGGTTGAGCCTATCACTTCTAAGACTCATTGGCAGGCACCAAACTGGTTGCAATGTCCCTTTGTCTCGTCCAACAGTTTTGGCCAGCTTGAAATTTCAGGCCATCTTTTTGGATTGTGGCATAATCCCTAGGAGGTCTCTTTAAAATGAAAGTATGGTACCTTAGTGGGTCACCCATTAACCCAGGAGTGCTCACTGGCATGGACTCCCCACTGAATTGCCTGTGGAGAAGCAGATAGATCACACAGAGCATGAGCTCCAGCATGGTGCATTTTGATGGGTTGGGCAGTTTGGGAAGATAGCGTTGGAGGCTTGAAACTGGTACATTGACTGAAGATAGCAGACAGGGCACCTGACTATGAGAGAATATTTTGTGTGGGAGGAAGGGAGGTCAGAAGAGAAATGAGAGAGCGTGAAAAGAGATGCAGCAAGAAGAACCATCAGGGTTTTGTCCCATCATCTTCTACAGCCTCAGCTGAAAGATGGTATGAACTTTTTCCCCTTTAAATTGAGAAGAATGAATAAATCATAATCTTAGGAGGTTCCTGAGGTGTGAGAATTAGTCCAACATGCTTTGGGTTCACAATCCTGTTTAGCTCCTTTCTCTTTCTAAGTGATGATTGGTTCGGGTTTGGAAATGAATTGACACACACACAAGTCATCTTACATCCCATGTCTTCCTTCATGCAAGTTGAGTTTTGAGCACAATGTTGTGCCTAGGAGTTACAGAGCCTAGACAAGAGGGCAGATAGGTCAGCTCTGGGGTAAGTTTGATGCTATAAATATCTGATGCCTTGCTGTATTTAGAATACATATTTAGCATTCTCTTTTCTCCTCAATCCCCATGCTCGCTCATTTTGTAGACATGAAGTCATTATGGCATTTGTGGAGTGGTTGGTGCAGAGGAGAGGAGACAGGGCTCTCTGCACTGGGCCATTGGTTCTGGGAACAAGCCTGGCCCTATCACAGACTACACTGACCTATAAAAAGTGTTGTTCATCTTCTTACTGTCTGCCTTACCAGGAGAAATGAGGTAATGTCTACTTAGACCTTCGGGCTTCTCGGAAGAACAGCGTTCTACAGTAATATGATTTCCTAATGCATTTGTTTGGGTTGTAATGGAGTATAATTCTACTTACCTAAATTTCTTTAAATACTTACAGAATATCTGACAGCCTTGCACAGGGGAAGCAGTCCTACTTTGAGAATGAGATCTGGTCTTAGAACTGCACCCTCACAGGGTACAAGGGAGCCTGCTCTAAATTTATGAAATTAAGGGAAGGAAGCTGGAAGATGAAAGAATAGAAGCTAGAGTTGGTGGTGATGGAGGGAGGGAGTTGTCATTATTTTCAGAGTAAATCATGTTGTTTCTCTAAAGATCAATATCTCAATATATTTCAAATGTGTATGTTTATTTTAATTTAGCAATATTACATATTGCATGACTCACGGCAGTATTGCAGTCTTGCCATTATCATTCTCTATATCAATAGACTTTAACGTAGACCTTTTCAACATTTACTTTATTATGTTCCTTGGGCCACAACCTGCTTGTTTATCTTGTTTTTGACTCCGATAGCAGCAGTTCCACACAAACGCTAACATCTGTGTAAATGCACCTGTAAAATAATAAAAAGTTACTAAATAATGCTTTCTCTGCGGAAAAAGGAATGTCTTTTTTTATTGAAATAGTCATGGGCAGTATAATTTTTTATGTAGACTTTTTGAGCCGTATTACAATTGAGTTGGCTGTTTAGTCACTCCTAAAAGGACAAAAAATGGGGAAGGGCACATATGTGTCATCTCCAACATACTATAAACACACACATATATATATATGTTTAATAGCAACTGATTTGTATTTTTAGAGCAATAATACTAATCATATCCCTTTTTCTGAGAAGAAAAATTACAATTTTCATCTGCCAGATTATAGAATATAATGCATAGAGAACAAACATATCCTGTCACCCAAAATGTAGCATGAAAAAGTAATCACCAAATTCCATGTTGCATGCTAAGGACATATGAAAAAAAGTCACTTTGTGTCTCAAATTAAGAATATCTTATATAAGGAAATGACACAGAATACTATGGAACTGCTCCTTAGACCACAATAATCTCACTAAAAAATTATGACCCAGAGTTACAGTTCATATCAAGTTAGATTGTGGATAATCTTAATAAAACCACAAATTTTATAGGAAGAAGCATTTAGAGGATATGACTGCCAGTGGACCCATGAGTTACACTTGGGCAATCAGAGGCTCTTCACCCCATCCCCTGTCCTTGGAATATACTTTCTGTCTCCTGTCCCCACAGTGGGGACATTTTCAAGAACACAGACTTGAGAGAGCAATGTGCCGTTGAGACCACATGTGGCTGGACCCAGTTAAGGCTTCCGTATGAACTTTAAGATTCTGGTAGGCAGGTATGGAGATCTACTTGTCCAATGGCTGCCCAAGACAAGGCTTGTCATTTTCCTTGCTTATTAAAACTGCTGCCTACCAATCTGGAGTGGTCTGTGCTTTCTTTTGTCCTTCCTTGTCCTCTGTGTGTGGGGCCAGTTTTCAGATTTCACCTGGGGAAGCTTCTGAGGTTGTAAAACAACAATTTTCTGTTCCTGACAATTTACTAGAATTTGAACAAGCATCTCTGAATGTGAAACATGTTATACAATTTTATGTCCTCATGTAAAACTTCATGATGTATGAAATTTACGAATTTCAGCAACTGTGTATGAATATAGCTAAGGCATCCTTTAAACAAAGATTGAAAAATGTCCTCATTATTTGATGTGTTGCTTGTTAAGTTGTGATGTTTTATTTGAATCTGTTTCAGAATCGAAGCAAACGCCTGGAGAAGGTCCATGTAGTTATTGGACATAAATCCTGTGACTTGGATTCTCTCATATCTGCCTTCACTTATGCTTATTTCTTAGACAAGGTGAGGGAAAAGAAGATTATGCTTTTTATATTCAAATTTTTATGTAACTTTCAAGAACATTTTCTGGAAAAACAAGGGACCTGCTAGCTTTAATTTTTCGTGTTCTGGTTTATTATTGCAGAGAATAATGTATTATAATTCATTAACCAACAAATATTTATTGACTGTCTACTCTATATTAAGTATTTTTCTATTTATTTCTCACCAGCTTTCTTCCAATACATGGTTTCAGTAAGACCAATGTTTTCAAATTAAAAAGTTTTTATAATAGTTGATTACTTTTATGGGAATCCAGAGAACTAACAAAAGTAAGAGTCAGAATTTCTTGTTTCCCTGTATCATCCTTGTATGGTCTTGCCTTCAGGAGTAGAAAAATATGTGCATAATAATCTGTGTGAATATTATGTGAAGTACAGAGAATATTGGCTGGAATTTTCAGTAACAGAGGTATTACATGTCACATCTATATTCTGTTTTTGCCTTTTAGCCTTGACCTTCTACAAAAAGGTCATTCTCAGTCAGTGATAATCTCCCTTGAGCAAGAATCTTTGTATTCTGTGAAGTCTGTAGAGGTAGAAAAGACCTTTCAATGAATTGTTTTAAAATTCCATTCCATAAAATACATCAGCCCATGATAATGTGCCACCCTAAAGCCTAAAAATATACATTATGAGTGTCGTAGTGCTATTTCCAAATTCACACAATTTTTAATTTTCCGGAGTCTGAATTGTTTTAGTCCAATTTTGCTTGGATCCTTGGCTCTGAGCGTATACATAGCTGATCTAGAGTGATTTAAATTCACATGAAACCCAATCTTCCTGAATGAGCTGTGGGTGGCAAAAATGGCTTTAGGGCAGCAGCTGACAAAAATGCCAGATAAAATATTCTGATCTCTACATAGGGGCTTTATATCACACTTACCTTCAAATTTGTTCAACTTTACAAGGGTGATTAATTGGTGTAAGGAGATAAATGTGCTTGTGTCAAGAGATGGCATATTAAATACTAGTCTTATTAATTGGATTTTTCACTCCTAGAAAAAAAATGTTGCTTGTTTTGAGAACATGGAGTTGACTGATGGACTGGTCTTTAGGCTGGTAGTGGCATGGAAATGGGTAATAATTGTAATAACACCACCACCAACTTCAATGAACATAATAATATCCAACAAAAAGAGTGGGAAAAGTAGTTGTGATAGATGATAGATAGATAGATATAGATTATAGATAGGTATAGATCGATCAATGTGTGGCTTCTTCTAAGGCTTGCCAGTAAGCATGGGGACAAATGCAGAATTACTAAAGGGTCACATACTGGGAATTTGTTATATTTCTGTGACTTTCTCTTAGTTTACTGGACCCTACCTCCTACCAGAGTTCTGCATTGTCATTTAAATTTTTTTCCTGAGAACTAGGCTATTCCCTGTAGAATATTAACACATAGAATAAGTACAGAGCTTTGCAGCTTCCCATGTATAATTCTGTTGAAATACTTTTCACTCTGGTGGATAGGCCCCATTCTACAGACTGGGAAACTGAGGAGCAGAAAAGAAAATGACTTTCACAAAGTCACACAGCAGAGGCTGGGACTAGAACCTCACCTTCTCAATGCAACTTGAGAATAGGTCCTGCAAGGATAGGCTCAGGCCACATGCTCTCAACTCAAGGTTCAATATCAGGAGTTAGATATTAACTCTATCAGGTAACCAGGAAAAATAACTTGTTGGACATAAGTAACTTTCTGCCAATTCCAGCAAGCCATGTGAATTTGTTTTCCTGAAGAGGAGAATGTATATATTTTAAACGATGGAGGGTTTGAAATGAGACATGAAATATTCCAAGTAAGGCGTGAGAAGGTTCATGTAGAATAACAAGAGGTTGAAACATATTAAGGGCCGCTTACCCATGGATAATACTGTGCTAATCAGGTTCAGGAAAAGTTGGTCATGAATGTCAAATGGTTTAGCAAGGCCAAAGGACTTTAGTTTCCTTTACAGCTGCCCCTGGGCTTGAGAAAATGTAGCTGTTTTGCTCCTGCTGGTGTCAGTGATTCAGTCACCTTTTTCTCTGCAGGTCAGCCCCCCCGGGGTTCTCTGTTTGCCGGTGCTGAACATACCAAGAACTGAATTCAACTACTTCACTGAGACCAGGTTTATTTTAGAAGAGCTAAATATCTCTGAATCATTCCACATATTCCGCGATGAAATTAATCTGCATCAGCTGAACGATGAAGGGAAGTTGTCTATAACACTTGTGGGCAGCAACGTGCTGGCAAGGTAAGGCTCTGTGAGGTGCCCGAGGGAAGTTTGATCTTTTTAGTCTCTTCTGGGCAAAGTATCACCTTGTTCAGGATTTTTGTGGTTTAGGGAGTCATATTAAACACAGAGGGCATTCAGAGGGAAGGGAATGTTTTTCTTCTTTTATGGCAAAATCTGGGCTATGCCCATCTTCTGTTTTTACTTTTGCATTTCAAATATGACATCTTTTAATGGAAAGTTCTTGTAAAACTGACCAAAATTATAATTTTAAGCCATTTCAGTTTCTTATAGCAACACGGCAGTCCTACGTATTGATGCTGAAGATGTGTAATGAAAATTGAAATTAAACGCTAAATAAAACTGAAAGGTTAAGAAAGAAAACTCAGTAGTGAGATGAAAAAAATATACAGAGCGGCTATACAAGTCATTTGATGATTGGCTCATTCATTCATAGCATTTTATTTATTTTATACAAACAGGATGGACTTTTTAAATGTTCACGTAGTTCACACTCCTTATTTTATGGACAAGAAATCTGAAATCCAGTGTTGCAAGTGACTTGTCCAAGGTACTATGTGCAGTTAGTGGAAGAGATTGGATTAGAACTTGGGTCTTCTGCTTCCTTCAATAAATACTTAAGAGTTGCTAATTGGTGCAAGAATCTAAAGGTACATAAAGAGGAATAAGATAAACTGTCTGCCTTCATGGACCTTACAATCCAGCACAGCGATGTCCTTCTGATAAGCTTTCTAGTGCTACTGAATGAAGCAGGTCACCTGTTTAACATCACAATAGTTTGTAATGAAAGTTTTTTTACACACTGCTTATTTGCTAATGGTTGATGACATTAACCAGTGGACCTTAACCTTGATATACATGAAATAAAAACCTGCAAAGGTATCTAATTTTTTATTTAACCTTTCTTAAGAAGCATGTTAAAGTATGAATACATTGTAATGTCAGTCATGCAGTTCATTCAAGAGTTTTGAAACTAATCTGCCCATGTGGGCTATTTTTATCCTCTGCTATTTGAAACATTCTTTGAATAATATTTATTGATCACTTGTTGACAAGCAGCTGGGAGTTATTGGTAGGTTATTGGACTGACTTTGATTATCAGTGTTCAGGATATTAACATGATTGACTAAATTTATGTGTTAACATCTTCAAACCAACTAATGCAACTAAATATGGATAAAGATACTGCAAGAAGCCAAAGGACTGAATTATGAAACTTATGTCAGTCAAACTCTTAGGAAGAATTTTGTAACCAGTTAAACTTGAAAAATTTGTGCTGGTTTTCAAACTAAAGTTGTGAACTCTAGCTTTGGGATTGCTTATGAAACAATGCTTTTCGAAAATAAATTGAGATCTTCATTCCCTTCATTGCCACTCATTTGCTTTTGGCAGACAGAAAGAATGAAGTTAGTTTTATCCGCATCTTTCTTCCTGCCTTTGCTAAAGCCAGTTCTATCTCATGGTTAAAGAATGACTTTCTTTGGTCCATCACTGTGATTGAACATGTAAGCTTTGGAACCAGATTCTCAGAGTTTAAATACAAGCTAGTCTACTTACAGGCTCTATGACCTTGGACAAATTTCTTGATCTCTTTAGTCTCCATTTCCCCATTTGTAAAATGGGAATTTTACTAGAACCCATATCATAGGGTCATTTTATAATATAAAACATGATAGTCCTCTGAAAGTACTCATAATAGTGCTGGTTCGTAGTGCAAGCTCGATAAATGTTAGCTATTGTTACATTACTATTTTCCAACACCAAAACAAGGAATGGTGCTGAGGTGTGAAGGTCTTCTAAGACTCTTGCAGGGGCAATTAGTTGGAATAAAATGTGGAAACACATAGAATAAGGTCCTCTGCTGAATCATGTGAGCTTACTCATATATTTGGCTATTGAAAGGAAGTCATTTGTATGGGAGTGCAGATTAAAAAATTCTAAAAAGGAAACAAGCCATATATCTTTTTCTTCCTCTCCTCCATTTGCTTTACAGTGAGGACAAAACTCTAGAATCAGCCATTGTCAAAGTCATTAATCCAGTCGAGCAGAATGATGGCGAGCTTGAGTACCAAGAGTCTTCCTCCTCCCTCGTGGTGAAGGAGATTCTCCAGGAAGCTCCTGGGCTCATCACCGAACAGCTGGCTCATCTGCTCAGAGGTGAGAGACGACTCTTCTATTAAATACTGGAAGGCTTAATGGAGTGTCTCTCAGCTTGATCATGCAGAAAGAGTGCGATCTATTATTGGGTTAACAATCCCTTTAAAGACCACGGGAAACTTCATCAGAGAGGCAGGGAGTAAACAGTTAAAGAGTAGCATTATGTTGAATATTAAAAATGTGCATTTAAAAAAAAAGCTTGAAGGATCTTTGCTGTTTCACGAGAATATTAAATGGAGCTGCTGCACCTCTGTCGGGGAGCTGGAATAGCTCCTATGGCCATCTAACAGCTGCTGAAGATGCTTCTTGCCTTGCAACAGCATGTGTAAGAGACAGAATTCCACATTCCTATGTTGAAAAAGCTCCTGATACTTACATGTGTTTGGTTTACATAATACTACTGTTTGGATTGCAAAATAAGCACCTTTCATGTTGGTGATACTGTGTCAGAGCTTTTAGAGCCGTATCGTTACCTCTCTCACTGGCTCCCTTCACCTCGTAATGTGCATTTTCACTTAGCCTGCTTGAAGCACTGTTTTCTCGGCACACAATCATCGATGACTCTTGTAATCTCTTTTAGCTCTGCGAGCAGAGCCCAGCAAATCCAAAAAAGTGGTTTCCAGACTGGAAATAGTTCCCTTTGGTGCCACAAAACTACCACAAAAATTCAGTATTGTCTCACGTAGGACAGTTTTGAGTTGGTATAAAGTCTTTTTTTTCTTTCAACACTCCATCTTGGTAGATGGAGATTTTTCTCAGAAGTATTTAACACAAGAAAATGAAGACCAGTGATTAACAGACTGAAAGAGTGAAAAAAGAAAAGAGACCTAGACTTTGTTGACTCAGTCCTTCTGAGGACTCTCCTTCGCTTCCCGTTTCTACCACAACTTGGGGAGAGAAGGCCCGAGTGTTAGATAGTTCCTATAAATGTTTTAGAACATACAGCCCCAGGAAATCTATCTGAAATATTTTTTTTGGCTGCAGACATCTGTATAAATGCTCTGTGGGAATCTGAACCCTTAACTAAACGAAATAAGCATAATCATTTATCTCTGTGACAGAGCAGAAGGAAAATAGAGGTAACTGGGGATCTCAGCCAAGAGGGAAGTTGGTTGACAGAGCAAATGTGTTATGCAGGCAAACACTAGAGATACTTTGTTTAAATATCTTGCAAACTAAGAAGTTTGGTTTATTGTTCACAAAATACATGTGTTATTTAGTAGGAAAGCAGTGTAGCTCACTATCACAATTTTCTGTAAAGAGCAAAATCATATCAAACTGTAATACACTGGTACAAAGATAGGATTTTGCTGCTGCTGCTGCTGATATTCAGATTTAGGGAATTAGAAGGGACGCAGACCCTTTTATTAGTTGCCTTAGTTTGCAGAGCTCCCAAGAATTAGAGCTATGCTATAGGACGTTGGTTTTTTTCCTGTCGTTGGAGCCTTGAAGTGGCATCAGGAAGCTGGCAGAGCAGGGGCATTTCATGTCACTTGAAAGTTGGAATGTGAGAGGATAAAGTGCCTCTACCTGTAAAGATACTGTCATGAGAGAGCCAGAGTCCCTGAAGCTGGGGAGGTGGAAGGCATAAATGAATCACTACAGTGGGAAGGGCTCCAGAGACCTTTGGTCAAAGGGTGCATGTGTGTGTGTTTGTGTACACAAATGTGGAGGGGAAATGGAACATCACTAAACACTTTTGCCAAGAGCGAACTAAAGGATGGTGATCCAAGAAGTTTGACTTTACAGAGGTAACTCAGATGTCCAGTCACAGGCAAGAGGCCAATTTCTAGAAGCTTCTGAACCTTAGTAGACATAAGAAAACAATCAAGTCAAACTTTGCTCTGTTCACTAAACTCAAACTTAGATTTCAGAGTTTTCCCATCATGTATTAACACTAAACCTAACGGGAAGGTTTATTTATATGCCAATAAATAATTTGAGGATTCGTTATTTTCATAACACGATTAATTCTCTTTCTAAAGGGTTTTCTCTATAAACAGCTATGATGTTACTTTGTATTTTGGGGTGCTCAAAGTGATCATTAATTTGACACACATTTCTAGATTATATTTATGCATTCTCCTAGTCTTGAAGGAATGCAGAATGCCTATGCACACCTTTGCCCTAAAGAATTTTGAAAAATATCTATTTCCAGATGTTGTGAGACTAAATATTTATAGCTGAGACTTGGAAGAATCTTTAAAAATGTCATAATTAGATCTCTGTTAAAGATACATTATTATAAACATTTTACCAAAAAAAAAATCTGAATTTACCATTAACTAAGTACTTAATCAATTTGATTGTTCTTTGCCTTTTATTCTCATGGCCGTATCCTAGGACAGATGCATCATGCCGAGGGACATTGTTGTACTGTAAATGGATTTCAAGTGGGCTATGATATTGACCTCCAGTCCTTGGGGAGGATTCTAAGTATGCCTCTTAGCCTGGTATGCTAAAAAAAAAAAACAATTGTAACTTTCAGTGTGTTCCTTAATGTGCAAAAGGGTGGGTTTACTCTTCCTCAGTCTTGGGTGTTAGCTCCTTCTCCTCTGTTCAAGTTCTAAGTATTGTAGTGCCCTAGAACTCTGTCCTGGAACATTTTTTCTCTATACATTATCCTTAGGTGACCTCATTTAGTTCTGAGATTTTAAATAAAATACACAGAGTGTGACTCCCTGTTTCTCCTGCTGTGACCTCTCTATAGAATTCTATAGTCATATCCAGTGCCCACTGGACATCTTCACATGAACGTCCAATCAGCACCACTGCCCTCACAGAGCTGTAATGGAGCCCTTTAGGTCCCTGTACCTCCAACGTGCTCTTACCCCAGTTTCCCCATATCAGTAAAAGGTACTGCCAACCACCCGATTACTCAAGCCACAATCCAGGAGTTAAACTTGATTTTCTCCTTCACCATTCCTCCCACACTGATCCATCAGCAAGTCCTACTGAGTCTGCATCTACAGCGTAACCTGAATCCATCCACTTTTCCCATGATCAAGCTGCGATTCTGTCTCTCCTTGACTAATGCAATAGCTGCCTGACTGTTGCCCTGTTTCCTCCATAAAATCTGTTATCTGCAAAGTTGTCAGAATGGCTTATTAAAAGTGTAAACCAGTCATGTTGATCCCCTGCTGAAAATCCATCCCACTCAAATCTAAGCACCCCACCCTTACAACCCACAATGTAACCTTTCTCCTGACTACTCTAACATCCCCTCGTGCTCTTTCTCCCTTTCCCATTCACTCTGTGTTCCAGGGACAGGGGCCCTTCAGTCTTTCGAATATGCTAAACTCTTTCCACTCTGGATGCTTTGCATAAGCTGTCTTATCCTTCGGGATTGCTTAGTTCTACCAATCGCTTACCTTTCTATCACTAAGGTCCTCCCTCTTATCCCTTTAACTCCAGAATGTAAGCTTCATGAGAAAAGAAATCTCAGGTGTTTTTTCACAGTTGTGTCTCTGGTGCCTGGAACAATGCCTGTCATATAGGAGACCCTCAGTAAATATGGCCATAAATAAATTTTGCAGGGTTGTTTATATCCTTTCCATTTTTATGATTGTATTGATTTAGTTAGTATGTCCATTTCATTCCCGCTCATCCCTCCAACATTCTTAAAGTCCAGAATTTGGACATGGTTCCTGTTTCTTATTTATTTATTTTTAGTAAACCCTTTTCTTATTTATGTTTTTTAGCTTTTAGAAATCTTAGTAAAATTTGTTTTGTTATTTTGCAAGCATTTTTAAATTTTCATCTTTTGGTTGTTTTAACCCTTTCATGGAGTGTAGCACACATATGGAGAGGAATACAAAACCTAAATATAAAGCTCAGTGAATTATCACAAAGGAATACCCTTAACAATTACCTAGATAAAGAAATAGAACAAGAAGATCTTTGTGCCCCTTCCAAGCACTACTGAGTCCCTCCCTGACTAAATGTAACCAGCATTCTGATTTTTATAGTACACACTTCCTTGATTTTCTTTAGTTTTGCCTCCCCTGTATACCCCTAGGACACTACAGATTGGTTCTATTTTGTATATTATATAAATGGAATCATATGGTTTATACTCATTGTTATTAGATCTCTAAATTTATATTAAATGTAGTATCTATTTGCAAAGGTCAGTTATCTATCATCTATCAATCTATCATTTATTTATTTTATTATTCATATCCTCCCTTCTATAAAATATGTGACATGGCTTGCAAACATGCATGGAAGTACAATAAAACAAAAAAAAGAGTCAGAAAAAATAAAGACATGTAGAGAAAAGAATAAGATCAAGACAGAATAAGAAAATAGAAGGAGTGACAATAGTATACAAGTTGAAACTTTGGATATGAGCTTCCTGGAGCCAGTGAAAAAATAGAAATCTAGTTAATTATAATGTTTTCATTATTACTAAAACAAATACATAGGACAGTTCCTCATTAAAAAAAAATAAGTCTAAAGTATTTTTTCCCTTGCATAAGCCTTCTTGAAAAGACACTAAATAACATAGTAGGCATCCTCCAACATACAGAATAGCGGTTAATTCAGGAACCGGGTGCATTGTGTCAGGAACAGGTATGCAGTGGGAACATACTTCCCACTCCTCAGTCTGTTAGTGTATGGAGATTGTTTTAATTAACTTCACCCTTAGTCTTGTAGCCTTATTTTCTGCTCCAAATTTCTTTCCTATACATGCTGAATTTTTTCTCTAAATACAGAAATAAATATTTAAATTCCATCATGCTAGAATCTGTTGTGGTCATACTTATTGCTACAGAGATATATCAAAAGGTTTGCATGTGGCATAATATTTATTCGAAGATTGAAGTAGAACCTGGCTATTATGAATGTTGCTAAAAGATTATATACCGGTTAGAAGTAGGTATCCCGTTGCCAGGGTAGAAATAGTGTACTCTTTCTCTCAGTCTCCCTTGTCACTGAGCCCTCTGGGCCCTGGCAGGGCAGTAACGGATAAAGGTCAGTGGGTTCTCATTCACAGCCGGCGTGTGTTCAGACTTTGTAGGGAATTGACAAAGTTGATATAATTTGCATTTTCTTACATTAAATTTCTTACAATAGCTACGTCTTGCTTTTGTCTTTTAATAAGACGAACCTCAAACTTAGAAATTTCAAGATACAGATCACTGGCATCACGTTCATCTGGAAAGGCACAGATTCACTGAATAGGTGACTTTCTATTTGTGTAAGAAATTATTTGTCTAAGGAGTGTGCTCATTCCAATGAGAACATCAGGTGCCCCTGATTTTTGGAAATGTCTTCCCCTTCTTCCCTTCCCTTCCGATCTCTGGTTGTGCTGCGGTGGTTCTTTTTCCTTTGTGTTCTTTCTCTTCTCCTTTTCATTTCATCTATTTCTCTCCTTTCTGCTCCTCTCCTTCCTACAATCTACTTTTAAGATCTTTTTGTTATCATTTTCAAACAACCTCCGACCTGAACTTATCTAAATCACCTTGTCACCTTACCCAGTCTTGGGGGCTGAAAGGTGGTGTTTGGTTATGCCCTGAGTTTGTGCCAAAAGTGCGCGTGCGTGCGTGTGCGTGTGTGTGTGTGTGTGTGTGTGTGTGTGTGTGTGTGTGTGTGTGTGTGTGTGTGTGGTTTGGTGAGTTTGTGCGTTCCAGGGAACCAGCTGGCAATGATGAGATTGCAGCCACTGATCACTAGTTGTGTTTCCATCAAGACCACGCTTCACCCAAAAGGCCTTTCACAATTATTTGTACGTAAGGCCTTGACAGAGCCGCAGTCTGAATAGTGAAACAAGTTAACAGCAATTATTCTCAGCTTAGGACATGGAAAAACTATGTGGTAGGTTTTTAAGAAATAAATTCTCTCCTTTCTTTGGTAGTTCCATTTGAACTTTAATAAAGAATAGTTGCTTGCTATTTTAGTAGCCTGGATTAACAGCTTCAAAAAGAGCCTTTTAAGGATGTCAAATAGGAAAGGAAGAGAGCCAGATTTTTTCTTTTTTTTTTTTCCTCTATTGCCCAAAGACTGAATCATCATCTGTTTCCCAAAATGGTTACAAAGTCCAAAGGGAATTACATTGCTGTTTTGCTTAGGAAAATGGAAGGTCTGCCTTGGGGGTAGGGGCAAGAAATTTTATTTTTTCTGCTAGATATAAAACTAGAATAAGTCCTCAACCTCAGAGTTAATTATTTCTTCTGCCAAACAAAGATAAGCCTTGTTCTTAAATTCAGGCATTTTAAATTTATTAGATTATTAAGCATTTGAATAATATCCTGCTTTTTTATCCCTTTTCAGGCAAAAATGTGAGTCAAGTTGTGTTCTCTACCTTTTTTCTCCTTCTCTCTTCTCTCCCCCCTCCCTCCCTCCCTCCATTATTCATTCTTTAATTTTTTTTCTCAGTATGAAAAAAAATCAGTCCCAGGTGAAATAAGGAAAGAGGTTTAAATCCCTTCTTTTCTGCTAAGAATTTATCATGCAGAATATGCCTTTTCTGGGGTGAATGTTTCCCCAAACCACTTCTGACTTCATTAGATAATGTTTAATATTAATGTACTGCAATTGCTTTTGGTAAGAGGTCCTTCACTTTTCCATTCTTTGGAACAAAGGATATTGTGGTTGATTCTGTTTTTCTAATGGAACGGAATGTTTGTTACTATTTTATTATAACTGCTCTCTTTGTTGTTAATCGCACCCTCCAACCCCTGGGCCTGTGAATAGCTGGACACTTTAGGGTACATGTGTATGGATTTAAGTATTTTTTTCATTCTGCAGAATTTGCTGGAAGTTAAATCAACTCTTACTCCAAAAACAGGTTTAATTTTACTAAGACGTGCCTTTGGCTGCTGTACAAGCAGATGCTGATATTTAGCTAAGTATGTAGCTAAATAGTTTCTAATGTGAAGTTGAAAAATTTGCTGTATATGAGTCCTGTGGATAAAGTTGGCCCATGCCCTTTCTTATGCAGTAAAAACAACTCAGCGTATGGGGAGCATCTTTTTTTAATTGTTTTTTCCCACTTACATCAGTATGTCACCTTTCTAATCGTAAACCAGTGTCAGAAGTCGCTTTTCATTCATGTTATTGCTCCGTAGGACTCTGTTTAGTTGCAGTGTCTGTTAGATTACTCTTCTGTCTCTGTGCATTTTAAAGATACCCCAAATCAAAGAAGTTGGATTCTTGGTTTGACTATAAGCCAGCCACATTTTTGTGAAATTTATTCTGAAGTCTCTCACATTTTGATGCTATTACAGTTGTTTTCATTTTTAAATATTGTTTTCTAATTGTAGTTGTTTATAGAAATACAGGTGATTTTGCATTTTTAAACTTATTACCAGCAACTTTGGTAACTGTACTTAATATTTTAAGCTTATTTATAGACTCTTTTGAGTTTTTTGCATAAACACAAAAACTTTGAGTTTTTTCACCCAGAGGAAAGACTATTGTTACCCCTTTTTTCCTTTTATTTTTGTATTATATTAATGATATATTATTTATTACATTACACAAAATTATGATACAAAAATGTTATCTGTTTACAGTTTTCATATATTACTATTACCTCATGTTTTATAAGTAATAAAATATTTTTAAAGGAAAAACTATTTTTAGTACTTTTTTTTTATTACGGTGTCATTGATATACAACTTAGAGGGCTTCACATGAGCAACATTGTGGACACTACATTCACCCATATTATTGAGTCCCCCACCCCCACACTCCACCACAGTCACTGTCCCATCAGCTTAGCAAGATGCCACAGAGTCACTACTTGTCTTCTCTGTGCTACACTGTCTTCCCTGTGACCCGCCCCCACACTATGTGTGCCAATCATAATGCCCCTTAATCCCCTTCTCCCTCCCCACCCACCCTCCCCACCCCTTCCCTTTGGTAACCACTAGTCCCTTCTTGGAGTCTGTGAGTTTGCTGCTGTTTTGTTCCTTCAGTTTTGCTTTGTTGTTATACTCCACAAATGAGGGAAATCATTTGGTACTTGTCTGTCTCTGCAGTTTATTTCACTGACCATAATACTCTCTAGCTCCACCCATGTTGTTGCAAATGGTACTTTTTTTTTTTCCTTTTCTTACACCTTTTACTTCCTTTGCTTGCTTGATTGCTCTGGCTAGGAATCACAATGCAGTGTTGAAGAGAAATGCTAATAGCAGGCATCTTTGTCTCATTCCTGATTTGAGGTGAGAGGCTTTCAGCATTCCACAGTTAAATACAATGTTTGCTTTCTTTATTTGGTTTTTATAAATGTCCTCTATCAAATAAAGGAAATTATCTTCTATTTCTGCTTGGCTGAGATTTTATGTAATGATTAAATCTTTGAGTTTTGTCATCTTTGACTCCTGGGCATCTATGGAGGTGTTTATTTGATTTTTCTCTTCTATTCTGTTAATATGGTGAATTATACTGCCTGATTTTTTAATGTTAATTTGCCCTTTAATTCTTAGGAAATCCCTATTTGGTGACTATAATATAGTATAGTACCCTATAATATATACTAATTTGATTTTGTTGGATTAGTTTTAAAACAATTTTTTTTGCATCTGTGTTTATGACAGACAGTTGCCTCTAATTCTTCTTCCTTGTTTAATGCCCCTATCAGATATTGGTGTCAAGATCATGCTGGATTCAGAAAAGAAGTTGGGAAGTGTTCTCTCTGTTCTTTGGAAGAACTTGTGTAAAATTAGTGTATTTCTTTCTTAAATGTTTGAAACTATGGATATTAAACTATGGATTAATTTTTAAATAGATACAAAATCATCATCCAGATTTAAAATTCTTTTTCCTGCCAGTTTTGGCAAGTTGAATTTTTCTGTAAGTGTCTGCTTCCTCTAAATTTTAAAATCTAAGTTTGTTCTCATCTTGTAATGTCAGTAGAATCTGTAGTATGTCACTATTTCACTCCTAATATTGGTAAATGATGTCTTCTTTTTTTTTGAGCAGTTTAAAAAAACTATATTAGTCTTTTTGAGGAATCAATGTTTTGTTTTATTAATTTTCCCCAAATGTTTTTGTTTCCTATGTCTTTAAGTTTTGCTTTTATTTTGATTATATCCTTCCTTCTATATTTTTAATTGAATTTGCTGGAGTTTTTTTTTTTAACATTTTATGCTTTTGAGGATATAAAATTTCCTCAGAGCAATAGTTTTAGTTGCATCTCATAAGTATAAATATATTTTCATTATTCAATTAAAATGTATTCTAATTTATGTTGAGATTTCTTCTTTTACCATAAATCATTTAGAAGTGCATTGCTTAATTTTCAGACATTTGGGAATTTTCTAGTTTTGTTTTATCATTGATTTTCAGACAATTTTCATGGTGATCACAGAATATAATTTTGTGATTGTAATCCTTCGAAATTGTTAGGACTAGATTTATGCCTCAACAGGTGATCAAGTTTGGCCAATGTCTTTGTGCTCTAAAAGAAAATACAGTCTGACATTGTGAATTACAGTGTTCAGTATGTGTCACTTAGGTTGTTTGTAACTCATGTTGCTCAAATATCCTACCTGTTTACAGATTTTTTTTCCTACTGGTTCTTATAGCTCTTGAGAGAAATGTATTAAAATTTCCCACTGTGACTGGGTGTTTCTTTCTTCATCCAGTTTTGTCAATTTTTGCTTTATATATTTAGAAGCTGTGTTATTAGCAAATCTAAGTTTAGAATTATTACCTTCCTGAGAGTTGACCCCCTTAATAATAAAGAAATATTAGCCTTAATTTCAAGGCATTCTCTTGTTTTATGTCTGCTTTGTCTGATATTAGTGTATCATATTGATGTTCCATCTTCTTTTGTCCCTTTACTGCCAATCTTTCAGTATCTTTATATTGAAGATGTGCTCATGTAAAACAGTATATCACAATTGTAGTTAAGATTCACTCGTTAATTTTTGTCTTTTAAATTAAGTACATTTTCTCTTTATTTTGGTAAAAAACACATAACATTAAATTTACCATCTTAACCATTTTTAGAGTACCATTCAGTAGTGTTGTGTATATTCACATTGTTGTGCACCAGATTTCTAGAACTTTTTCATCTTGCAACACTGAAACTCTATGCCACTAAATGCTAATTGTTTCTTTCACATGTAATGTAGTTACATTTGGGTTTTGAAATGTCATTTTGTTATTTACTTTCTGTTGGTCTCACATTTTCCCCTTTTCCTCTCATTTCCTTACTGCTTTTATTCTAAAGTATTTTTGCTATTACATTCCCATTAGCTTGTTTGTTATGGATCCTTTCTAAAAATTATTTTAGTAGTTGCAATAGACATTACAACATACAGTTAAAATCTCATATCAATTATTTTAACCACTACCCTGATAATCCAAGAACCTTAGAACAATTTATCTCTACTTAGTCCCTTCTGCAGTTCGTTACCATTGAAATGTACTTACACATATATTTTAAACTCAATAAGATATTATCATTGTTTTATATAGTGAATATTGATTTATTCTTACACACATATTTACATTCTCCAGTGTTCTTCTTTCCTTCCTGCATTTCTTTGCTTCCATCTATAATAGTTTTCCTCTGCTTTTACTATTTTTTTTAGTGTGGGTCTTCTTGTGAAAAGTATTTCCAGTTTACTTTTCTGAAAATGACTTTATTTTGCCTTCATTTTTGTATGTTTTCACTCAGTATTGAATTATAGATTAGCAACTATTTTATATCAGAGCTCTGAAAATATAATTCCTTGTCTTCTGACTTGCATTGTTTTAGATGAGATCAACTCTCACTCTTATTGTAGTTCTTTTGACAGTAATCATTTATTTTTCTTTGATTGATTTAAAATTTTTTCTGTCTGTAATTTTTAGCAGGTAGTGTCATGTTTTTCTTTGCATTTATCCTGATTTGGGTTCAAAGTTTATCGTGAATGTTAGAGTAATACCTTTAGTTAATTTTGAAATATGACTGGTCATTGCCTTTCCAAACATTTTTTTCAGACTATTTCTCTCCTCTCCAAGGGGACCCCCTATTGCATATATGTTAGATCTTTTCTCCATGTCCTCTATGTCCCTTATGGTTATCTCTGTATTTTTCACACCATTTTCTCCCCATGCTTCAGTATGAATATTTTCTTCTGACATGTTTTCCAATTTGCTAATCTTTTCCTCGGTGTTGTCTAATCTGTTCTTAAACACATTTTTGAGTCCTTAAGTTTGGATTAAATTTACAGTTTTAAAATTTATTTTCATGATTTTATTTACAGATTCTAATGTTCCATATAATTCTCTGGCTAATTTTTAAAATTCCCTATAGTTCTGTTTCTATTTTTTTCCTCATGAGTTATTTTCCTTTGGAGCATCCAGCCATTTGATTGTATTTCCTTTATGCCTGGTAATTTTCTATTGATTGCTGAATATCATATATGAAAAATATAGTGATGACGAGGCTATGGATGATGAAATTCTTTTGCTCTAGAGAGGAGTTGCTTTTGCACCTAAAGGGAATTAGAAGAGTGTCATATAAACTTTCTATTTTGTGTTTGGGCTCATTCGGATCAGGATTTCAGTCTTCCTGAAGACTAATCTATTTTTGCTTCGCCCTTCTCCTATAGCAGAAGTCAACAAACTTGCTGCATAGGGTCAGATAGTAAATATTGTAGGCTTTGCAGGCCTGCAATCTCTGTTGCTACTCAACCCTGTCATTATAGCACAAAAGCAGCCATGAATAATATGTACATTAATGGGTATAGTTGTGTTCCAATAAAACTTTATATATAAAAACAGGCAGTGGGTGAAATTTGCCCTGCCCACTATAGTTTCCCAACCTCTGTCATCCCAAGATGTAGCTCTCCAGGGGTCTCCTCTCAAAACCTGAGTTACTTAACAAAGACTTTCTCTGTGGTGAACCCTAAACTCCAGTTTTTGTCTCACTACCTGGGTGAACTCCCATTAGATCTGATAACCTTCTCAGCTCATTGGCTAAAATTTAAGAATTAGAAAATACCCACAGGGGAAAAGCAGCATTAAATGTTGGGCTCACCTCTCTGCACTTACTTTCTTTCTAGAAACTTATCTCTAAGACAGTCACCTGTGTAATGCCTTCACAGACTTTTTTTTTCCTCCTGTCTTTGGTACAAGTAATCTATCAGAGCCAGAATCAGACAAAGTTCTTTTTTGAGTTCAGATTCACCATTGCCTTAACAAAGAATAGAAAATAATCTTTATGTTTTGGATTCTGTCTGAAATTGTCAGACAAAAGGGTATATTAGATATCAGTTGGTTGCTCCCTACCTTTGAATGATAATTTGTTCTGAATCTGTCCATTCTCTCTGCATGCTGACTTCCCCTTCTTAGTTTTCATCTAAAACAGCCTTCTAATCCTCTGATATGCCCGTCTAATTTATTCTCTACCTGGTAGCCAGAGTGATTCTTATAAAACATAAATTTGGGCATGTTACCTCTCCCTGCTTAACTCTAATATCTCCCCATTTCCCTTAGAATATAAAAGACAAACTTTAAGATGGATTGTAGGGTTCTTTAATAAGTTGGTTCCCCTTTCTCTCTCCAACCTAGTTTTTCAACATTTCTCCCCTAAAACCATATTATCTAGCTTTAATTAACTGCTTCCATTCCTTGAATTGGCCAAATCCTCTCCTACCTCAGTGCCTTTGCACATGATCTGCCTGGGTGTCTCTTATCACTCTTAAGGGCTCCCTCTTATCTTGACTTCACCTTAATTCCCTAGCTATCCTTCAAGTCTCAGGTTAGGTTAACTCTGAAGACTCCTAAATTCTGGCCTAGATTCAAGTACCCTGTATTATTCCAGTGACATTTCTTATCCCCCTTATATTGAAAATTTATGTGTTTACTTATTTGTAGCCCCTGAACTACCATGAGCTTCCAGGGGCAAGGTTATCTCAATTTCAGCTTGAATCATTAGCATCTAATGCCTCGCCCATAAGTGCTCAGTAGTTGTTTGCTGATGGAATGAAGGAATGAAATACTTGAAATATATTTACCATTATTTACTTTTCACTATGATGCTTTCATTCATTGATTCTCAATACGACCCTTTAAACTGGGAAAGTAGTATTACTTCTGTTTTTAAAATGAGCAAATGGAAACAGAGGCCAGATACCTTGCTTGGGGTTTTTTAGAACACTTAATGGTGAGGGTAGATCCAATCTCTAGGTTCTGTAGGTCTCAGGATGTCAAGATTGTGTACTATAGTTTTCCCCCACTCACTATTTCATTTCTGCTCTTACATTCTTACCTCTCTCTTTCCTTTCCCTCCCCCTACATTATCATCAAGGCCACATTGAAAGCTAGAGAGTTGCCACCTTAATTAATCAATAGGTTGGGAATTTTTAGAGTTTATAATTCATCATTAACAAAACTTACTTTTCCCTCTTGATCCTTTTGTTAGTCTGAACTCAGGATGCAAGGGAAGGGGGTTTGGCAGGTGGTAACTCCTCTCTCTCATTGTGAGAAATTCCAGGAGTTTGAGACACGTCGGCCATTCATACTGGCAAATTACTTTGTAATCAAAGCCTGTGATTTATACCCAGTTTGTGAATCCTTATAATTAGATATAGTAAATAACTTCAAAATTGCCTGGAACATGGGGAGTGGATTTCAGGTTCACCACTATGTCAGATTCCTTTGCCTCTGACAGTGGGACCGCACAGTCATTTAGCTGTTCAAAAGAGGGAGGTCCTATGTGAAATCAGAAATGCGATGAATGGAACAATCTTCTCTGTGGTCTCATAAAGGAAAACATTAAACCATATTTAATATTTTTAAATAGCTTACCATTAACTTCCATTATGAAATCACTTAAAACCAATATATATCATTTTTCGTGTGTTTTGTGTGGGGTGGAGAAAAGCTATTAGTTTGTTCCTTCATCCATAAATTGTGTGCCATAGAATGTGCTGTAGTGAGTTAAGCTGTAGAGGTTAATATCTGGAGAACAATGAAGCAGAGGAGACAGTATCGGAGGTGTTTTCTAAAAACTGCTTCTTGAATGCTTCACTGTGGAGGCCCCTGGTCCAGGCAAGAATCTGCAAGAGAAGCCTAAATGGAGAGGCCAGAAAATGTTGATTTTCCTGGCCCCTGTTGCTGGCTTGGTTGGAAAGTTTAAGGCTATTTCTATTCATGCTTTTTAGGTAGTATCCTTTTCAAGATGATGACCATGGAGTCTGAGAAGATGTCAGAGAAGCAGGAGGAAATTCTATCTATCCTGGAAGAAAAATTTCCTAGCTTGCCTCCAAGAGAGGACATTATCAACGTCCTGCGAGATACCCAATTCAATGCTCAGGGTGAGTGACTGTCCCCCAGCTCTGCCACAGCTCTCACATGGGGATGGTCAATGGTATGGGGTACTGCCAGGCCCCAGGATGTGTACTTGAGTTCACCTCCACTTTCTTCTCTATTGTTCATGCATATGGGAGATTTTCAGGCATGTAACGTTGGCTCACCTGGCACCAGGCAGCCTGTGCTGCAGCCTCTCCTCTGAGGCCTTCCTGTCTGGTTGTGTGGTTAGTTCATGCATCTAATGTGCACCCCGGATGCATCGTTACTTGAAATCCCTGTGCTGAGAGGGTTCTATTTTGAGAATGCCGCAGGAACAATGTCATGCAGAATGGGATTTCATAAATCAATTAACTTTAGAAAAAAGTAAAAGGGAAGACAACTAAGCAGATAAAATTGTTCACTGAAGCACAGAAAGGCATCTTTGCTTTCCTGTCAACATGCACACAGGTGGCAGGTGGCCAGGCCAGGACTTAAAAACCCAGACCATACATCTTTAAAGTGCCTGAATTTCTCCCTTAGTTCATAATCCCCAGGGACAGAGCCCCAGAGAAAGCAGTGTATCTGGCAGGTGATCCCAGGAGACACTAAGGGGAAATGAGTACTTTACCAAGCAAGTTAGCTCAGCAGGAAACCAGGCCTTCACCCCACTAGGGACCTCTGGGAAAGAGTGTAAAATGGCACGTCTGTGTTATCCCACCCGAGGGCATCGTGGTGGTTTGGAATTTGTTCATCTGAACCTCAAGAGCTGATTGTTACATTTCCAGGAATTTTGTGAGTTGGTTGACGCTGGCTTGTCAGCTTGAAACCAGCTGTGGTGGAAGTATTGACACTACAGAAATTAACAAACACTACAAATCAGATTTTGTTGCTGGTTGATAAACATCTGCCAGCATACCACTGGACTACGGATTGCTGCTCAGTCTCAGGGGCTGTTAGGTCTGCCAGCATAGGCTCTGGTGGCCAGAGAGAGCCCTCAGGAAAAGAGATGCAGGTGCTGCTGGTTGAGCGGCATGCTGGGTGCCTGCAGTGAGAGAGTGAGGAATGTAGGTGGGGCACGGACTTGTCTGTTGCGCCTTCTGTTACATATACACATGTGTCTCTATGCACCTCTATGTAGAGCTGCTCCGTGGCATGCATTTTGTCATTCATTTCCAAAACTAGATCAAAATTTTAATGTCACAATATATTCTATACATCACTTTATGTGGCAGTGTGATAGATGGTGGCTTTTCAATCTTCAAGTCAAAGAAGAATGTTAAGTAGCTGTCTGTTTCCCCAGACTACTGTGATTGACAGGGTGTCCTAAGTTGGGCGGGCAAGTAGTCGGTGCTGGTGGCTTAACACACATCTGGGAAGGATATATATACTTTGCCAGGCTTCATCATGGTTTGACCTGATCAGATATAATAAACTAGAGTGAGAATTGAATGTCAAGCCAGACCCTTTCCTGTTTTTCAGTGATAGATTTTATTGAAGCACTTTGGTCAACTGTCTAAAATTACACAGTTCTGGATAATTTAGCCATTTTGGATTATTCCTCCTGTTCTTGAAGGAATCTAATGGCTCCTGTTGTCAGAGCCAATTACAGGGCAACCAATTCAATTATGACAGTTTTGTGAATCACATTTATAAAGTGCATTTTGAATTCAATTATACTTGAAAGCATAGGGGCTTACCCTAAATGCATCCTGAAAGCAAATTTTTGCCTTGTTAGGTATTATTTGGCTAGTTTGTATGGCTATGTTGGCTTTTCTTCATTTGCCCAGCTCCCCCCATTCCATTTTCTGCCCTTGTCTGCTATGGGCCTCCAGAGGTTGACCTCTGACCTTTAATCTGGACTCCCCTTAAGATGACCGGCTTCTGGTCGGGTTTGGTCAATGGGAAGAGTTAGTTACTCATGGGACATGAGGGTCAAGGGAAGGAGACAAGAGAGACTTGTAGTATTTCTTCCCTGCTCCCTTCCTGATGTGTTGTTTCTGGCAGCCCCTCATCTATAGTTCCAGACCTCTTTCCTTCCCTTGTCCCTTGCTAGGCTCCAGATGCCTCACCATCTTTCATTCATTTCCTCAGTTCCACCCACCTCTTTGTAAGTGTCCTGACATTAAACAATCTTCTTTTGCATCATGAGTAGTGAAGTCTATTTCCTGCTGAGATCCTAACGGATGCAAATAGTGTCATGAATGTGATTTCTGCCTTAATATGTGTGTTTGTTATGGATAAAAGAGATATTAGAGAGGAAAACATTGAAGTTAACAGGGTGAGTTCTTTAAGTAATCCCTTGAGAATAAGAAAAAAAGCTCCCCCAAGTATAACATCTTGTTTTTCCCCCTGTCATCCACAGGTTTAAGTATTGAACAGACAATGCTGAAGGACCTAAAAGAACTGACTGATGGAGAAATAAAAGTGGCCATTAGTACTGTGAGCATGACCCTCGAGGTAAGGGTGGGAATGGTGTGTCAGCACTTTACACAATCGCAGTCTGAGCAACCAGAATACAATTCTGTCTGCTGCAGAAGCCGGTGTTAATCTTCTGCTGTGAAGGTTTCTTTGTGATATATTTGGCTAGGAAGGCAGATTATTATTTTGGGTGAAAAAAATACTATGTTAAGTCAGTGAACAATGCCAAACCTGGATTCCCAAGATGAGTGTCATTTCATTCATCTCAATAAACTCAACACCTAAATCACAAACACTCACGTAACATGTGTGTGTAGCCTGTTTAAGCACTGATTGTATGTGTGATTAGATTCACTTCCTTTTTCTCTGTGCAACACCCTGCATTGTCCTTAGAACGTTTCTAAGAGCACAAGTTGTTCTTTGGCCTTCATAAGCTATTTGGATGCATGTCATTTTGGTAATCAATGGTGACAACCCAATATTAGTAAGATCCTCTTTCCGATCTGTTAAATGAACGACTCAGAGTGAATGTTACTCTTGTCTTTGTGTGTTTCCTTGGTAAATTACCTTTTGTCTACTTTGGTGGTTTTCAATGACTTGTATGTTAATCTTAATTAAACTAACTAATAGGAATGATATTTTTTGGAGGCACATTTGTGCGGTGCAGAAGTCTGCACATTTCCCTACCGTTAGAGGGCCTTGATCATGCTATCCACCACTGATTGATGTTCTGAGCTCTTAAGTTTATGGAGATAAAAATTGCTGTATAGGGGATTTATCTTTTGGTTTTTAGAATTGTAGGTTTCTTTTCTTTTTTCTCATGATAATGGTTACTACATCCAATATGTATATTTCTAGGGAATAGCGGGCATGCATAGGGGTATCCACACCTCAGAAAAACCCAAGAGCAAACCAGGTGCTTTTTTTGTGATTTCTTTGTAAAATTTATTCCCATTTGATTGACATGGTCATTCAGTTCACAGATCCATAGGAATACTAGGAGGCAGACTGTTGTCACTAAAGATAATCACGCTTGGTGGTTATATAGTGCCTCGTAGTTTATAGAGCACCTTCTCATTGAATGTAGTTGGCAGAATGACTCAGCTGTTTCTGTGGACTTTCAAATTGATAAATGTTCCATGTAATTAGATATTGATGTGACTCAATACAAGAAACATATGCAATTTGGGATGTAGTAACTAGATAATCACCTACAATTAGAAATCTGCTTTGTGTCTCGAAATCCAAGGAAAACATGGATCTTGCAAGGGTCAGTAGCTCTGAGCATCATTTCTCCTAGTTCAAGCCTTAGGGTTTTCTTTCTCTTTCCCCCTCCCCTGTCTCCCTTCATTTAGTGGAGTCTTATTAGGTTTTAAATGCCTTGTTTGGAATTTCTTTCTAAATTAACATAGAGTATCTTATAATTGCTTAGGGAGCTATCTATAGTTAGCAAATTATTTTAAGGTTATTATTATTATAGACTTACTGTAGCTTTAATGTACCTTCATTTATATTATAGGGGTATACAAATGGCTTTGTAAGATATGTTAAACTAAATGTACATCAAGCTGTATGAATGATAAAATGATCATCTTAAACTTTACAGTAATTTACTGAGAGGTCCAGTAATTAATCAGGCAGTTAAGTACATCTCTGGAAGTGCTATGGGATCTTCTGGGAGGTGGGAGAAGGACATTTGAACTTATAAAGGTGGGTATACAGATTAAACTCTAAATCAGCTGAATGAGAGCTTTTCATTTGTGCATAATAGGGAGATTAAAGATGACTGAAAAATGGAGAGGGAACTCCTGAGAAAGGTTCTATATCTTTTTTGAAAGAGAAAATGCACATTGTTTGTTCAGTCTGTCAGTTGGAAAAATCCCCAAGTTAAGGGCAGAATTTGGTTTTCTCCATAGATCATCCTATGATATAGTAGCATTTTCCCAGTCCCTACACATATTTAATTATATTTCAGCATTCCTTTACCATTCCCAAGGACTTCACTTTTTAAAATAATGACAGAATCCCCACAATCTTATTTTCTATGTTTGGAACAGCTGTCTGATTGCCCTTTAAATCTAGATGGATTCTCAAGGAAATTAAATACATACTGTATCCTAACTTAAATATATACTCTATCTTCCATTCACTTTTAACTTGTTTCATATGTTTAATTATGGTTAATTTTAAGGTAAATGAGGGTAATAATGATATCTTTGACTTCTCTCACCCTTTAACTTCCTGGCACAGTGTGGGGCACACAGATGATCGGTTAATACAAATAC
Source organism: Smutsia gigantea (assembly GCA_032199065.1). NCBI lineage: Eukaryota > Metazoa > Chordata > Mammalia > Pholidota > Manidae > Smutsia > Smutsia gigantea. Next base: position 84,591 of record JAVSCE010017572.1, read on the forward strand.
TCACTACATATTGGTGTCCTCAGTATGTCCCTTTGATATCTGACTTTTAGTTCCTTTGAATTTAAATAAACATCTCAGAAAGCAAAGCCACCAGCTGTTCATCCAGGGCAACCTATTTTGTTCCTTCTCAATCAGTTTCTTCCAGATAACTATGGCTGAAGGCTGAGATCAGATAGATGAAATATGGCCCACATATTTATAGACAGTACTGCTTATCCAGCTGTCCCAAAATGGATTGGGTGGTTTTGCAAAATAGTCGCTGTCACTGGAAGGAATCAGCTGGAGGTTCTGTGGCATGTCAGGGAAAGAGGATTCCTTACATTTTCAAAGATCCTTTGCAATGCTGCCGTTCTGCAGTTGTATGTGTTATGGCCTTTATTTGCCTGATGACCTAATTAATTTTCTTGGGTGAAAATATTGAGAAAATTAAAAGAATTTGTTTCCTTGACACATACACAGCATGTTCTTCAGAAGGCCCTGGTTTAGGAGGTAGGAATCACTGCCTCTGGCAGATAGGTTATCTCCAGTCCTCTGTATTATAAGGAGAAAGCTACTAAACTCTTTGCCTCTTATTTTTTTGTAATACATCACAAATGATCATTGTAATCTAATCAAGATTAGAGATGCTATTGAAAGATCTACCATAGAAAGCAAACACTTATAATAATTTATAATACAGATTTTTTTCAATGCTTTTCTCCATATAGAGGGTCAGAATGAATATGACTTTGAGGAACAGTGGATTAAAAAATGGCCTTATCAGAAGTATGGCCCAAGGGGTAGCCCTTCTTACAGAGAGGATTTGGAAGCTAGGCCCATGGAAAATACACTGCAGTTCCACTTCGCATTGCAGCTGGGTCATTCTGAGTCTGAACACAGCGCTCATCCTGTGGGCCACAATACTCCCTATTGGAATCCACTTCTCTGGCTGTCAGTGTACCTGCTCCTTTGTGCCCCTTTCATTGCCTGCCAATTTGAGTATTAGAAGAGAAACAGGTGGTTTTGCTTCTGTACCAACCCCTCATCTTGGCAGTGGAACCAGTCGAGAGAAATACAAACTGCCAATGACAAAATCCATGTTAAAAACTAAAAAGTATGAAAATTAAAAATAATAAAACTTTAATCTGAAAAAAAAGAGAGAGAGAGAATTTAGGGGTAATCATAGCACATGCTTAACTGGAATGAATTTTGCTTTATATTTTTGCCAGTAGAGTGAAGTGGTGGTTACACATCCTGGACCTAGTTTACACCCTAGCCAAGCAGTGTCTGAAGATGTTACGAAGATGTTAAGAGGCAGGGACAGGTCTTTATATTCTAACGAGATACCACTGAAGCGACCGAAGTTGCTCCTGCAGCACCACACTGAAGGGCCCCTTGCTAACGCCAAGGAGGATTACAGCGCCTTTTAGCAACTCCTGATGGCTCTAAGTCATTGGCACCTTCCCTCAGGAAGAACACTTACCAGGCACTGAGCTGATCACTTTTCATTCTGATCAATCACAGGATGGTCTATTCTTGTGTACCTACCGTATCAGTTTGCTGAGGCCGCCGGAACACAGCACCCCGGACCGTGCGTCTTAACAGACATTCATCGTCTCACATTCTGGAGGCCAGGAGTTTAAGATCTGGTATCAGGAGGGTAGGTTCCTTCTGAGGTTGTGAGGGGAACCTGTCCCCAGGCTCTCTCCTGGCTTCTAGTGCCGCCCTGGCCATCTCCCGTGTTCCTTGGCTTGTCCCAGCGTCACCTCCATGTCTGCCTTTATTTTCACATCATCTCTCCTCTGGGCATGTCTCTGGGCCCAAATTGCCCCTTTTTATACAGACACCAGTCATACTGGATTAGGGCCCACCCTAATGACCTCATTTTAGCAATTTAATCCTCCACAACCCTATTTCCAAGTAAGGTCACATTCTGAGGTGCTGGAAGTTAGGACTTCAACATGTAAATTTGGGGGGGGCGGACGCAGTTCAACCATAACAAATATTATTCATAAGAATCGTCATTTTCCAGACGGCTTAAAAGAATAAAACTTATCATTAAGACTGAATGACCCTGTTGCCGGCCAAGCACATTTTGTCTGTTACTCCCACGTGTTTTTATTTCAAATCAGTTTCCTTTAAATGGGGAACAATGGGGATTTTCTACTCTTGAAATTCTGTCCCCTTAATTTGAAGCTGGAATCAGCAGGAATTGTTCAGGCCTGTTTTCTCTCTGGGGCTCTGCTCTGCTCACCGCCTCCTCACGGCCAGATACTCTGCTATTTGAAACTTGGGAGAGGCACATGGGCTGCGTTCTGGTAAGTGACTCAGACTGCTTACTCACTCGGCCCTATAGAGATTACCAGCCAAGCTGCACCCTGGGACACTGCGGAGGGAAAAATACCAATATTTTCCCTTCTCATTCAAAACACAGACCAGAATGAGTTGCCAAGATAACTGTTCAACTCTTCCCTAACAAAAGGAACATTTATTCAGGCTGCAGTGAAGCCTCGTTGAATCACTGTAACCGGTGATTGAAGCCTGAGCAAACCGGTCTGAAATCTGGTTTAGCAATTTTAAGTGCCCAATGTGATTTCTCATAGGTGGGAGGTTTCTGATGGATCTGGTCTGGATGTAGCATCCCTCACCTTTCATTGGCTCAGTCACATGGTCACACCTGCCTGCAGAGAAGCTGAGAAATGCAATCGAGTTATATGCCCCAGAAGAAGAACCAGTTCGAAGAATAATTTGCCAATCTCTGCCACAACCTCCGTCTTGGAGGTGGGGAGACTGGACTCTAGAGAAATTAAATTATTTGTGTAATGTAGATGCAGAACCAAAATCCGGCTTAGTCTTGCTCCAGTACTGGGTTCACTGCTTGGGATATGGTGCCCACAGGCAAATGAATGATAGAGTCAGAGCCTGCTCAGGCATTCACTAGTAAGTCATCAGGCCTCAGTCACTGCCCCAAACTCCAAGGGTCAGACCGCCTAGATATCCTGAGCAATTGATGGTGTTCCCTACTCTTGGTACCAAGGCTTCCTCTTCATCTTTACATCTTTACTTCTTTTAAAAATCATTTTAATTTCTGATCTGTAAATATCATCCAATTTCCAGCTATGTATAGTGAAGGTAGTTATGGGTACCTGATAGATAGGAGATTTATCAAATAAGTCAAGTCCATAAAAGTAATAGGAAAACAGATTATGGGGCATGGACTGGATAAGACATACCACGTAGGTGGGGTAGGTAGGAGTTTTGATGTTTTTTTTCTCAGCCTGCTTCTAGAATTCAAGGACATGGGCATTCTGGTTTACCTTGCTGTCATATAACTTTTTCAAATCTGCATTTGAAATGGAGAGCAGCCTAAATTAGTGAAAAATTGTAATGGTAGAGATTCTTTATTGAAATGGAACAGTATTACTTTTGAGCACTACAGTAACTCCAGGTGACAAAACTGAGCAGCTGTGGTGTTAGAAATTCTCAATTCTTACCTGACTGAAGAGTCCAAAGCGGTTAAAAACAAATGACAAACATGGTTAGTAACTTTCACTGGGTGAATTTAATAATCAACGTGTGTGAGGCATCTGAAGTGGGAATCATAATTTGAAAAATTCCTATTTAAACAATGGTTTGTCAGATCAATGGCAATACACTTTGTCTTTGAAAACAATGTACTAAAGAGCTGAAGCTTATAATATTTAGAATCCTTACAATTTGTATTGTAGGTAGCTCCTTCTGCAGATGGCCAAAAATATTTCAAAAACACCAAATTAAGTCAGCAAAACTAGTCTATCTAGAAATGCCTTGTAATGGAATTGCTCTAATTTACAACTAAACTCATGTTGGAGCCAATTTGGTACCTTTCTCTGTTTTATCTGTTAGCCAACTTCAAAAGGACTTAAATGACCCACAAAACTTGGTCCAGTAGCCATACTTTTCTATAGTTATTTCCCTAAATGGTACCTCAATACAGCTTTTCTAGCTCTCATTTTGCAGCAGGAATGAGATTAACAATGATCCCAAGTTTAGAGATCATAAAGTTCTGCATTCTGCATTGTGCTTTCTTTGGCATAGGGTAGTGCCCCTGACTTTGTCCTTCTCCCCCAAAATGCTGATAAATGCATTCACATGGAGGAGAAGGAAAAGGGGGAGTACAGAAAAGACAGAGCCTGCTCCAGGCACAAACTCTCCTCGAGGCTCAGGAGTCCCCACTGACTTCCTTCCCTGGGCAACTGTACAGTGGGAATGAGATAATGAGATAAGATGCAGTGAGGACACAGCCTCATCAAGAGGCTTAGGGGAATTTAGGTGATGCTAGCCTCAAAAATGGAGAAGCTGCATGCTGTTCCAGGAAGCCCCAATGTGGCTGAGTGGTAGTGAAAGAACAGGGTAGAGTCAGTGTTCCATTTGATGGCATTTTACCTGCTGCATCTCTAGTGGAGAATGGCTTTATGTGATTCAATTTTATATGCAAATGTGGGTGTGTATTATTCATTCCCATTCCCCCTTTTCATTATATCCCCACCCCCAAGATGCTTGTGCATCTGCTTTTGCACCAAGGGCTCAGAACAAAACAGGGCTGCAGTACACTGACGTCAGATTCCTGAGGTCATATTATGGGTCCAGAACCTGGAGGCTTACAACAACCTATTATTACCTCTCATAGTTCTATGGGTTATTGGGTTCAGCTGGTGGTTCTTGTTCAGAGTTTCTCATGCACATGCAGACAGTGGTCAACTGTGAGCTCAGTTGGGACTGTCACCAGGCTTGTGTTTCTCACAGCATGTCACTTAGGTTCAAAGAGAGAGCTTTCTAAGAAACTCAAGTGGAACCTATAATTCTTGTGACAGAAAATGTTTCCGAATATCACTTCCATCATATTCTATTGTTCATGCAAGTTTCTGAAGTCAACCCAGATTGATGATAAAGGGAATTAGCAATTGTGTGCTGGTAAATGTTTAACAATGGGCTCTTTGAAAAAATATATATGCACAGGTTACTGATAGAAAGGATGCATAGCACACAATTTACAAATAATATGCTCCTTATTGTAAATTCCATACAACCAATTGAGTCTGGCGCAAGGAATTAGTTAATTTTTATGTGACTCTTGCATTGCAGTTGATGAATGAATGTAGTTTCCACAAGAATGTAGTTGATATTTTTGTTTTCCTTAATAGGAAAGTGAAGCAACAAAGACTTTTGTCTGAACTTCACCTGTCTGTCAACAGCATGAATGACTTCTTTGCTGAATTAAAGAGTAGCTTTTGAAGACAGGAAGATCATGTCCTTAGGGTTTTTTGGGTTTTTTGTGTCTGCTATTCTCAATGTAACGGCTAGGAGCACAACACACTCTTAAGTTTAACCTGCATTAACTTTTTTCCATTACTTTCCAGACCAGGCAAACTTTTTCTGGAAAAAGCCAGATAGTAAATATTTTTGATTTTGTGGTTCAAGAGGCAACATTGAAGATATTACATGGGAACTTAAATGACGACTATTTGAAAATGCTTAGCTCACAAGCCATACAGCCACAGACAAAGGGCTGAATTTGGCCTGTGGGCCATAGTTTGCCAACACCTGCTCCAGACAGCCAGTAACATAATAAAACAAGGTTTGATTTGTAGTGTTTGCCAACTTCCATAGTGTAAACAATCTTACTATGGCTGATTTCAAAATACCAGCATGATGTCATCAAAACTGTTGGGAACAGCTGATAATGCCTTATTGTATAGTTGAGATTTGCTAAGAGAGTAGCTCTTAAGTGTTTTCACAAAATAAAAAAACAATAACTATATTAGGTGATGGATAGATGTATTAATTAACTTGGTT
>JAVSCE010017573.1:0-23254 GCA_032199065.1 Smutsia gigantea
TTTCAAATTTCATACAGTCAAACTGTAAGATCAAAAGTCATAATAGATATGTTTGTATCTTGGGGATGCAAGCATAGTTAGGGGTTCTACAGCCAGCATCAAACCCCAGGACTGGATCAAAGGGATAGGGCAACCCAGGACCACATCTGGATCTGAAGCAACACTTCTGAAGATCTGGTTCTAAAGATATAGTGCTGAAATGAGAGACATGTAGTTCCTTAAGAATCACAACAATCTGTAGGTGGAATGTAACTATTATTTGCCTATCTCTCTATATTTATTTATACTCATTAAGCCAGGAAAGATTGGAGGTAGTTTTATAAACACATCTGATACAATAAGCTAATCAAAATAAATTAGAAATCAGGTCAAATAAAGGCAAGGAAATAAAGTCAAGTCAAGATGATACATTTTTTCTTTTCCAATAGATCAATAGGGATGTTATATAAAATATTATAAAATAAAATTAAAGAAACCCAGCCAAATTCAAAAAACAAATCTCTGGGAAACAGAAATAAAGCAGAAACTCAAAGCAGTTATTAGACAAAAGCTTTGGGCCTCCATGGTAATAGAATCAGGTTTAGGTTGAGGAGGAGGGGTAGAGTTCAGCAACTATGAGCTGAACTGGGAATAAGAGTGCCCTATAGCAAGGACCTAGTTAAAACTACTTATGGCTCTGTGACTGGATTGATGATACCCCAATGTCATCAGGAAATGTAAGCTTTGAACAACTGATATAAGACCTGGAGTCTCCAATGGTTCAGGTGGAGGCAACTCTAAAACTGTTAGACAGGGAGAGGTGACCACATAGAAAGTTAGAAAATACTAACACTTAATCCCATTCAAGATAAGCCTAAAAAGCAAAAATTCCAAACACATGAAAAAGTGAACTAGGAAAGACATTTCTAAAATCAATAATTAGGAAATAAATTTATTTCAGGTAAATGAAACAAACACAGTGATATGAAAACAATTTATATTAGTATACCGAGGATCCTCAAAGAGATAAAGGAAAGAATAATATTAGAGAGAGAATAGGACATTACAAAATATAAGTAGACAAAGCAGCTAAGATGAATGAAGAATAAGCACATATGAAAAAGAACCATTTAGCAACCTAGGAAATAAATAAATAAATAAATAAATATATATATATATATATGTATATGAAAACAAATCAATAGATGTGATCAGTTCTAGGTTGGACTTAATCAAAGAAAATTAGTGAATAAGAAAGTAGTCTTGAATAATTTATAAAACACAGTACTAAGAGATAAAAAGATACAATGAAAGGGCAGTTAAGAGAGAGACTGGGAGGAGGCTCCAATATACATCTATTTGGAGTTCAAAATGAGGGAACATAATTTTCCAGATTTATGGTAATAGAGAAAGACAAAAAGAACTCAGATTAAAAGTTATACTATATTGTAAACCATATAAATAAATATAAATCTAAACTTAGACATATTATATTGAAACTTCAGAACATCAAGGACAAAGAGAAAAATTTAAAAGCTACTAGAACAAAAAGACAAATTATTGTCAAAAGAAAAAATAGTACACTTACAGGAGATTTCTCATCGATACCAATAGATGACAGAAGACAATGGAGTCTCCAAACTGCTAAGGGAAAATAATTGTCAATCTAGGTCTTCATTGTCAGCTAAAATATCATTTAAAGGTGAGGACAAATAAAGACATTTTCAAAAACAAAAGATCTGATTGGAGATTCAAGATGGCGGCATGAGACGTGAGACAGAGAACTCCTCCCAAAACCACAGATAGTGTGAAAATATAGTTAATACAACTAACCCTAAAACAGCAACAAGAAAGAAGGCTGAACCAGACTGCATACAGACCTCACAAACAGAGCAGACGTCACAAAACAGGGTAATGTACCAAAGCCTTGATTTGGCAGGATGCAGGCCCTTCCCCCACCCCAGCTCACCAGCAGGAGGAAGAGAAACAGAATGGGGAGGGGGTGGAAGACTGGGACTGCTGAACACCTAGCCCTGGAGATCTGCTTTGTGAGCAGAAGCCTACATTATGTGATGCTATGGATGATAGGGAACTTGGAAAGGCAGAGTGCTTGAGAGACAGATTCCAGTCGTTTGTGGAGGATGGGATCCACACCCAGTAGCTCTGGGACAAGGGAAAGGCAGGCAGTCTGACAGGCTTCCTAGCAGTGAGAGGGCTGCTGAAGGGGCGGGGTTTGCATGGAGCTTGTTACGCGGGAGAAGGGATAGATGGACAAGATTGTCTGGGCGCACTCTGCCCAGCAGGTTGGGGACTTTGAGGAACTTCAGGCACTCCACTGCCCTGGCTGGCTACTCAGCTCCAAAGCCCCCCAATGTGATACGCAGCCTGCTGAGCCTTCCTCCTGGCCTGACGGCACTGGCTCACAAACAGGCAGTCACTGTGCTGGCAACAGACCAGTCAGAGGGAGGCCCCACCTACAACAGCTAGAGACGCAAAGCACACAGGCTTGCACCTCTGTGCTCGGCCCACTGGCTCTGACATGGGAGACAGGCATGACAGATGGGAATCAGGAAACAGATCTTTTCTAACCCAGGCACCAGCTCTGCTCCCCTATGACTCCCAACCTCACTCTAGGGGCTGAGTAGCTGCAGAGACTGAAGCTCCTGGGCACAAGAGGGCACCACACAGAAATATGAAACATCAAAAGAACAAGGTTCAGACCAAAATCTCACAAACCCAGAAAAAGGGCCAAATGAAACTGAACTCACCAATCTTCCTGAAAGAGAGTTCAAAATAAAAATCATAAACATGCTCATGGAGGTACAAAAAAATATTCAAGAACTCAGGAACGAATTTAAGATGGAGATTCAATCATTAAGAAATTCCATATCTGAAATGAAACATACAATGGAGGGATTTAAAAGCAGATTAGATGTAGTAGAAGAGACGGTAAATGGAATAGAATTTAGACAAGAGGAATACAAAGAAGCTGAGGCACAGAGAGAAAAAAGAATCTCTAAGAATGAAAGAATATTGAGAGAACTGTGTGACCAATCCAAATGGAACAATATTCACATAATAGGGGTACCAGAAGAAGAAGAGAGAGAAAAAGGGATAGAAAGTGTCATTGAGGAGGTAATTGCTGAAAACATCCCCAATCTGGGGAAGGAGATAGTCTCTCAAGCCATAGAGGTGCACAGATCTCCCAACACAAGGGACCCAAGGAAGACAATATCAAGACATATAACAATTAAAATGGCAAAGATCAAGAATAAAGACAGACTTTAAAAAGCAACTAGAGAGAGAAAAAAGATCACATATGAAGGAAAACCCATCAGGCTATCATCAGATTTCTCAACAGAAACCTTACAGGCCAGAAGGAAGTGGCATGATATATTTAATGCAATGAAGCAGAAGGGCCTCGAACCAAGAATACTCTACCCAGCAAGGTTATCATTTAAATTTGAAGGAGGGTGAAACAATTTTCAGATAAGCAAAAGCTGAGAGAATTTACCTCCCACAAAACAGCTCTACAGTGCATTTTGGAGGAACTCCTATAGATGGACTTCCTAAGACTAAATAGATATCACCCAAGGGATAGGCAAAGAGTACAGAATATGATTCATAACATACAAAGAATGGAGGAGGAAGAAAAAGGAAGAAAAAAAAGAATCTTTAGGTTGTGTTTGCAATAGCATACTGAGTTAAACTAGACAGTTAGTAAGGGAATTACCCTTGAACCTTAAGTAGTCCCAAATCAAAAGCCTGCAATGGCAATAAGTTCATACCTATTGATAATGACGCTAAATGTAAATGGTCTGAATGCACCAATCAAAAGACGTAGAGTCATTGAATGGATAAAAAAACAAAACCCATCTATATGCTGCCTACAAGAGACTCACTTCAAACCCAAAGAGCTACACAAACTGAAAGTAAAGGGATGGAAAAAGATATTTCATGCAACTAACAGGGAGAAAAAAGCAGGAGTTGCAGTACTTGTATCAGACAAAATAGACTTCAAAACAAAGAAAGTCACAAGAGACAAAGAAGAACATTACATAATGATAAAGGGGTCAGTCCAACAAGAGGATATAACTATTATAAATATCTATGCACCCAACACAGGATCACCTACATATATTAAAGAAATACTAATAGAATTAAAGGGGGAAATAGAATGCAATGCATTCATTTTGGGAGACTTAAACACACCACTCACTCCAAAGGACAGATCAACCAGACAGAAAATAAATAAAGAGACAGAGGCACTGAACAATGTATTAGAACAGATGGACCTAATGGACATCTACAGAACACTCCATCCAAAAGCAACAGGATACACATTCTTCTCAAGTGCACATGGAACATTTTCAAGAATAGATCCTATACTAGGCCACAAAAAGAACCTCAGTAAATTCAAAAAGATTGAAATTGTACCAACCACCTTCTCAGATCACAAAGGCATGAAACTAGAAATAAATTACTCAAAGAAAATGAAAAAGTCCACAAACACATGGGGGCTTAATAACATGCTCCCAAGTAATCAATGGATCAATGACCAAATAAAAACAGAGATCACGCAATATATGTAGACAAATGACAACAATAATTCAACACCATAAAATCTGTGGGAATGCAGCGAAGGCTGTGCTAAGAGGGAAATATACTGCAATACAGGCCTACCTCAGGAAAGAAGAACAATCCCAAATGAACAGTCTAAACTCACAATTAATGAAACTAGAAAAGGAAGAACAAATGAGGCCCAAAGTCAGTAGAAGGAGGGACATAATAAAGATTAAAGCAGAAATAAATAAAATTGAGAAGTAAAACAATAGAAAGACTCAATGAAAGCAGAAACTGGTTCTTCCAGAAAATAAACAAAATAGATAAACTCCTAGCAGACATATCAAGAAAAAAAGAGAGTCTACACACATAAACAGAATCAGAAATGAGAAAGGAAAAATCACTACGGATACCACAGAAATACAAAGAATTATTAGAGAATACTATGAAAATCTATATGCTAACAAGCTGGAAAACCTAGAAGAAATGGACAACTTTCTAGAAAAATACAACCTTCCAAGTCTGACCCAGGAAGAAACAAAAAATCTGAATAGACCAATTACCAGCAAAGAAATTGAATTGGTAATCAAAACACTACCTAAGAACAAAATCCCTGGGTCAGATGGTTTCACTGCTGAATTTTATCAAACATTTAGTGAAGACTTAATACCCATCCTCCTTAAAGTTTTCCAAAAAGTAGAAGCGGAGGGAATACTCTCAAACTCATTCTATGAGGCCAACATCACTCTAATACTTAAATCCGGCAAAGACACCACAAAAAAAGAAAATTACAGGCCAATATCCCTGATGAACATAGATGCAAAAGTACTCAACAAAATTTTAGCAGACTGAATTCAAAAATACATCAAAAAGATCATCCATCATGATCAAGTGGGATTCATCCCAGGGATGCAAGAATGGTACAACATTCGAAAATCCATCAACATCATCCCTACATCAACAAAAAGGAGAATAACCACATGATCATCTCCATAGATGCTGAAAAAGCATTCGACAAAATTCAACATCCATTCATGATAAAAACTCTCAACAAAATGGGTATAGAGGGCAAGTACCTCAACATAATAAAGGCCATATATGACAAACCCACAGCCAATATTATACTTAACAGCGAGAAGCTGAAAGCTTTTCCCTTACGATCGGGAACAAGACAAGGATGCCCACTCTCAACACTTTTATTCAGCATAGTTCTACAGGTTCTAGCCACAGCAATCAGACAACACAAAGAAATAAAAGGCATCCAGATTGGTAAGGAAGAAGTTAAACTGTCCCTGTTTGCAGATGACATAATATTGTACATAAAAAACCCTAAAGAATCCACTCCAAAACTACTAGATCTAATATGTGAATTCAGTAATGTTGTGGGATACAAAATTAATACACAGAAATCTGTTGCATTCCTGTACACTAACGATGAACTAGCAGAAAAAGAAATCAGGAAAACAATTCCATTCACAATTGCATCCAAAAGAATAAAATACCTAGGAATAAACCTTACCAAGGAAGTGAAAGACTTATATTCTGAAAACTACAAGACACTCATGAGAGAAATTAAAGAAGATACCAATAAATGGAAACACATCCCATGCTCATGGATAGGAAGAATTAATATTTTCAAAATGGCCATCCTGCCTAAAGCAGTCTATGGATTCACTGCAATCCCTATCAAAATATGAACAGCATTCTTCAATGAACTAGAGCAAATAGTTTTAAAATTCATATGGAACCACAAAAGACCCTGAATAGCCAAAGCAATCCTGAGAAGGAAGAATAAAGTGGGGGGAATTATGCTCCTTGACTTCAAGCTCTACTACAAACCCACAGTAATCAAGACAATTTGGTACTGGCACAAGAACAGACCCATAGACCAATGGAACAGCCTAGAGAGCCCAGATATAAACCCAAAGAAGATGTAGTACATATACACAATGGAATATTATTCAGCCATAAGAAGAAAACAAATCCTACCATTTGCAACAACATGGACGGAGTTAAAGGGTATTATCCTCAGTGAAATAAGCCAGGCAGAGAAAGACAAGTATCAAATGATTTCACTCATCTGTGGAGTATAAGAACAAAGGAAACACTGAAGGAACAAAACAGCAGCAGACTCACAGAACCCAAGAATGGACTAACAGTTACCAAAGGGAAAGGGACTGGGGAAGATGGGTGGGAAGGGAGGGATAAGGGAGAAAAAGGGGTATTACAATTAGCACACATATGTAGTTGGGGGGGGGATACAGGGAAGGCAGTATAACACAGAAAAGACAAGTAGTGATCCTATAGCATGTTACTACACTGAGAGAGAGTGTCTGTAATGGGGTATGTGGTGGGGGCTTGATAATAGTGGGAGTCTAGTAACCATAATGTTGCTCATGTAATTGTACATTAGTAATAGTAAAATTAAAAAAAAAAGACTCAGAGATATTCATTAAGTGAAACATTGAAGGCTATACTTCAGTAAGTAGAAAAGTGAATCCAGAAAGAGTTGGCTGCCATAATTGGTAGACAAATAAATATATAATAATAATAGTATAGGATGGCAAATTTAATTAATTATTGGCCTTTAAAAAATAAGAGCCATAAATTGTGTGTCCATTAAAAAATAAGAGCCATAAACTGTGTGTCCATAAAAAGGATGGATTCATACAAAATAACAAGGAAAATGGGGACACTAGTGGGGTAAAGGTCAAGGGATTGTGAGAATAGATATATTAAATAGCTTTAGACTTTGGAAATACATTCATAATTAAATATACATTTCTAAAATGTAAGGAATACTAGTAAAATTAGATGGAAATATATAGCTTCCAAACCAGCAATGAATAAAAAATGGAATTAATTCTTTTTCAATCTATTAGAAGCTGGGAAAGGAGAGCAAAAGTGTGATAAGCAGAAAACACAAAATAAGATGATAAAAATAATTTCAAACAGTAATGAAGAATGATATATGCAGCATGGTTTCATTTGTGCCACTTTTTAAAACTCCATAACAATTCCAACTGTTGTTTTCAGATGTATATTTACACACAATCATATTAGACATTCATGCAAATGATGAATACCCATCTCTTGGGAAAGGAAGGAGGGAATGAGATGGAAGTAGGGTACAAAGAGGACTTTCACTGCACACTTTACTTTTTTTTAATTATATTGTAACTATGACAAGAGGTTAATATTACATAATCTGGGTAGAGACTCATAACTTTAGCTTTCTGGGCATTTAACATACCAAAATAAGTACATATAAGTCTATACTAAAAATAATGTAACCTCTAAATTTCCACATAAAAAGATCTTTTAAAAAGATGTTTTGGTCATCTTGAATACATAAACTTTCAAAGGTACAGATGAAATAGTGAAAGTTTATTTACAATATTTAATTGTCTAATAATGTTATTTACACATATTTAAAACCATGTTTTATATAAAATGTAGTGTTAATTGGAAATACTGTCCTTTTTCTTTGTGAAACAATTGTATTTAAACTAATCACTCATCTTTGATAGCAGTAACTCTTAGAAGTCACAGGGATATTTGAGCCACCTAACCCAGTTCTCTAAGTCACATTATCTTAATTTATTTCAGAGTTGAGATAAACACTTTTTAGTCTATGTGTAATGGTGTCACTGGAAATATATGAAGCTTCAAGTTCCCATCATCATATTAGGACAGTTTTTTAAAAGTTCATCTATAGGTTTATACTTACTTTCCCCAAAGGTAATCACTTATTTCATTGCTTTTTAAAATGATCCTTAAAAGGTGTGCTTACATCAACATCTAACTCTTGCAACTGTGAGGCCATTCTCCCATGCATAATGACTAAATGTGCATTAAATTTTTTCCCTCATTTTTTATCTATTCTGTCACATGGTCATCCAAAATTAGCTGAAATCATTTCTAGCTAGTGGGTCTTGGGCAAACAAGTATTTTGTTGATGAAAATAAATAAAATAGAGAGTAAACCACAGTAGGAGACACTACGTAATGTCAATAGGAGAGTACCTCACATCAAGCATAGCCTTACATTTAGCTATTTTTGATATTAGACCCACTGGAAAGTATAGAGTATAATATAAAATGAACACGTGTATACCCACCATGCACAAAAGACCCCTTTTCTGAGCAGCAATTTTGATTTTTTAAAAACTGGTTTCCAGTTGTGGGACAGGATAGCATATATTCAATTTTCCCTTCTCTTTCCCTCTAAGTACAACTAAATACCCTAGAAATAATTCAACAGACATTGATTAAAGGACTCTGAATGCTGGGTAGAAGACAGTCTGTTTAGGGTCCTCAGGACTTGAAGACTGATACTGTGGTGAGTTCCCTGGGTTTTTATTTTTTATGTTTCATATTTTGCCAGGGAAAGGGAAGCCCAGTAGCAACTTAGCTGGAAGACACACACCCAGTGACACTGGCAAGTTGATCTACTCACAGCAGTGGTACCAGCAGAGCTCAGGAGGCTAACCCATCCCCTTCCCATATATAACGATATCAGTGGGCTCAATCTGTCCAAGCAGGGGCAAGAGTGGCCCTAAGTGGACAAATCCATCCATACCCCACAGTGCCCAGCAATAGGTAGACATTTATACAGGAATTAGTGGGGCTAGCAGGCCCTATGTTCTCCAGCCATCTACTCAGTGGCAAAAGATGACCCAAGACCAATGTCACCCAACTCTCCACCTAATGGCAAAAAGTTACCCAGATACATGGCTCCTTATTCTCTACTCAGTGGCAGAAGGCAGCCCAAGTAGGCTCTTCCCCCAGAGGCACCTGCAGAATTAGAATGGGAAGCCAAATGGCACCAGGTGACCAGCAAACAGACCAAAGAAAATGCTGCCCCTTTCAGAAGTCTGGCATCTCTCAGTTCCCACCTAAGAATACTGAGAGGCCCAGGGAAACATCATTCATGACTGCAAATGGCACCAGCAGGGACTTAACAGATGCTCAGGCAGAGACATAAATGAAACAGACCCATTTGCAAGGGCTCAGAAAAGTAAACTGTCATTGGAACTACAAGCCACAAAAGCAGGGCAGAACCTACAGGATAAGCCTAAACAGGGAAAATGCCTGTTAAAACAGAAAATTTTAAATATTGTATCTTCTAACAATATCCAAAATATCCAAAATACAATAAAAAATTGCTCATCACACTAATAACCAGGAAAATCACATCTTGGATCAGGAAGATAATCAAATGACACCAATAATATAATGAATCAGATTTTGGAATATCTGACAAAGATTTTAAATTAGCCACCATAAAATTGCTTCAAGTAATTATGAATTCTCATGAAACAAATAAAAAATATAAAACCACAGCAAAAAAAAGAGAAATTGTTTTTTAACATACCAAATGGAAATTATAGAACAGAAAAATACAATAATTGAAAAAAAATGCTAGAGAGGCTCATAGTAAAGTAGAGATGACGGGAAATAGAATTTGTGAACCTGATAAATGATCAATAAAATTTATTCAGTGTGACCAACAGAATAAAAATAGACCAAAAAAACAAAAAACAAAAAACAGAACTTCAGGGACAATATGGCCAAAAAAAAAAATCTAACATTCAAGAAAGAATGAGGGACCAAAAAGTTATTTGGAGAAATAATGGCTGAAAAATTCTCAAATTTGGCAGAAGGCCTACAAAATCAAGAAGCTGAGTGATACCAAATAGATAATCCCTAAGAAATACATGCAAAGGTGAATAATAATTAAGCATCTGGAAACTGAAGACAAAGAAAACAATCTTAAAAGCTACCAGAGAAAAATGATGCATAACTAGAGGGAACAGCAATTCAAATGACAACAGATTTCTCATTAAAACCAATGGAGGCCTGAAGAAAGTGGCATAGTTTTTAAGTAATGAAAGAAAACAGCTTTCAACCATGAATTCTATATCTGGTGAAATTATCCTTTAGGGATAAAAAAGAAATAAAGACATTTTCAGACAAAGGAAAACTAAAAGAATATGTTGCTAGTAAACTTACCTTTAAAGAATGGCTAAAAAAGTCCTCTGAGTGGAAAGGGAATTATAAAAGAAGGATTGGAACTTCAGAAATAAAAAAGAAAATGGGATGGGTTAAATTAGGGCAAATAGAGTATACTTCTCATGAGTTTCTTAAATCATATTTGATGGTTGAAGTAAAAATTATAACAATATTTGTTGTGGTGCTTAATGAATGCAGAGAAAACACTTGAGACACTTATATTTCAAAAGTGAGAAGGGTAAAGAGACATACATGGAAGTATGGTTTCAATTCTTCACTTAAAGTGGTAACAGGTAGGTTGTATTAAGTTATGTATATATTACCTTGTAACCCATAGAGCAACCACTAAAAAACTACACAAAGTGACATGCTCAAAATGGTATAAATAAAATAAGATGGAATCCTAAAAAGGTGTTCAAATATCCTATAGGAAACCAAGAAAAGAAAAACAAAGAAACAAGGTACAGAAGAAACAAACAGAAAACAAAAAATAAAATGGGAGACTTAAGGCTAACAGATTAATAGTTATTTTAAGTGTAAGTGGTTGAAAAACATCAATTGAAAGACAGATTGGCAGAGTAGATAAAATATTATGACTCAACAATATTTTGTTTAAAAGAAACTCACTTCAACCATAATGATATTGAAATATTGAAAGCGAAAGAATAGAAAATGATATATTATTGTAGCATTAATTTTTTAAAGTAGGACTATCTATATTAACGCCAGATAATGTAGACATCAATGCAAAAAAATTAGTAGGGACAAAGAACAGCATTATAAAATTATAGGAGGATTAATCCACCAAGAAGTCATAACAATCCTAAATATGCATGCATCAAACGATATAACTTCAAAGTGTGTGAAACAAAAACTGATAAGTGAAAGGAGAAATGCAGAAATCCACAGTTAAAGTTGGGAACTTCAACACCTAACTCTCAGCAATTGGTAGAACTACTAGACAGAACTATTACTAGAAACTGATCGAACTACTACTGAAGATATAGAAGAATTGAACAGCACTGTCAACCAACAACATCTAGCTGACATTTATAGAACACTCTACCCAGCAAGAGCAAAATGAACATTCTTTTCAAGCACCTATGGAACATTCATCGAAATAGACCTTATCTCAGGTCACAAAACCACAACACATTTCAAAGAACTGAAATCATACAGAATATATTCTCTAACCATATGGAATAAAAGTAGAAATCAATAACAGAAAGATAAAAATTAAACAATTGGAAATTAAACAGCACACTACTGAGCAATCCATGGACCTAAGAAGAAGTCTCTAAAAAATTTTAAAATACACAGAATTAAATTAAATTAAAATACAACATGACAGTTTGTGAGCTTCAGCTGAAGCATTGCTGAGAGGGAAATTGATAGTATTAAATTCTTACATTAGAAAGAAGGAAAGGTCTCTAATCAATTTAGATTATTGAATCTAAATTCTTACTTCAAAAAGATAGAAAAAGAAGAGCAAAATAAAACCAAAGGCAGATGGAAGGAAATAATAAAAATAAGAGCAGAAATCAATGAAATTGAAGACAGAAAAATAGAGAAAAATCAATGAAACAAAAAGCTGGTTCTTTGAAAAAAATTAATAAACCTCTAGCAAAACTGACATAAAATGAAAAGAGACACAAATCACCAATATCAGGATTGTATATCACTATATCACTATAGGTCCTGTAGCCATTAAAAGGTTGATAAAGGAATACAACAAACACCTTTACTCTCATAAGTTTGACAGCTTAGAAGAAATAAACCAGTTTCTCAAAAACCATGAACTAACAAACCTCGATTAAGATGAAATAGATAACCTGAATACCACTATAACCATTAAAGAAACAGAATTTGTAGTTTAAAACTCCCCCAAAAGAAGTCCCCTGGCCCAGGTGGAATTCACTTGAGAACTTGACCAAACATATAAAGAATTAACACCAGTTTTACTCAATCTCTTCCAGAAAATAGAAGAGGAAGCAATACTTCTCAAGCCTGTATTATATGGACACTAAAACCAGAGAAAGCACAGAAAAAGATAATAATACAAACCAGTTTCTCTCATGAACTTGGAAACAAAAGTCCTCAACAGAATATTACCAGATACAATGCAACAATGTATACAAATAATAATATACCACAATCAAGTGAGACTTGTTCCAAAAATGCAAGGGTGGTTCAACATTCAAAAATCATATGATCTTATCAATGGAAATAGAGAAAACATTTAAAAATCCAGTACCTTTCATGATAAAAGCTCTCAGCAAACTGGAAATAGAAATAGATGACCTCAGCTCATTAAAAAGTATTTATAAGAAAGCTACAGCTACCAGCATACTTGATGGTAAACAAAAGTATGCTCTCACCCAAGACTGGGAATAAAGTAAGGATACTCACTCTCACTACTCCTTTTCACTGGACAGCAAGTTCTAGCCAGTGCAATAGGCAAGAAAAAAAAAAAGACATAAAGATCAGAAAAGGAGAAATAAAATTATCTCCACATTCAAATTGTTTATGTTATGATCCTAAGAAATTAATTTTTTTAAAAGAATTCCTGGAACCAGTAGGTGAGTTCAGCAAGGTTGCAGGATATAAGATCAACACACAAAAATCAATTGCATTTTGTATACTAATAATGAACATGTGGAAACTAAAATTAAAAACACAGTATCATTTACATTCACTCCAAAGAAAGTGAAACAGTTAGGTACACACTTGACAAAACATACATAAGGTTTGTATGCTGAAAATTACAAGACTGCTAGAAGAAATCAAAGACCTAATAAATGGAGAGACATTCCAATAAATGGATTAGAGGACTCAACATAATAAGGGTGTCAATTCTCTCCAAATTGATATATAAGTTTAAGGCAATTCTATCAAAATCCCATGAAGATTTTTTGTCACCATAGACAAACTTATTCTAAAATACATATAGAGAAGCACAAGCCCTGGCATAGGCAAAACAACCTTGAAAAAGAAAGATAAAGGGAGGACTCATCCTACCTAACATTAAGGCTTATAATTTAGCTATAGTCGTCAAGGCAGTCATATTGGTAGACAAATAAGCACATGGACTAATGGAACAGAATACGGAACCAAGAAATAGACCCACATGAATATGTCCAGCTAGTTTTTGATGAAGATGCAAATTTAATTCAATGGAGAAAATGAGCCTTTTCAACAAATATAGAGCAATTAGACATTCATAGGCAAGAAAAACAAAAAGAACCTTGACCCAGATCTCATATCTTATGCAAAACTTAGCTCAAAATGGATCACAGGCTTAAATGTAAAACATAAAACTATGAAACATTTAGAAAAAAAGAGCACAGGAGAAAATCTTTGTCACAAAGAGTTCTTAGACTTGCCCCTGAAAGCAAATCAATAAATGGGAAAACTGATAAATTGGAGCTCATCAAAATTTTAAAATATTTGCTCTGTGAAGTACCCTGTTAAGAGTATAAAAAGATAAACTACATCCTGGGGAGAAATATTTGCAAACCACTTGTTAGATACAAAGGAGTAGTATGTAGAATATATAAGGAACTCTCAAAACTCAACAGTAAACAAACAGTCCAGTTAGAAAATGGGCAAAAGACACGAAGAGATATTTCACTAAAGAGGATATACAGATGGCAAATAAGCACATTGACTAGATATTCAGCTTCATTAGCCATTAGGGAAATGCAAACAGAAAACCACAATGAGATATCACTACATACCTATTAGAATGGCTAAAATAAAAAGAATAGTGACAATACCAAATACTGGCCAGGGTATAGTGAAAATGCATCACTTATAGATTGCTGGTGAGAATGTAAAATGGTGCAGTTTCTTATAAGCTAAGAATGCAACTACCATATGACCCAACAATTGCACACTTTGGCAGACTGCAAAGTTCCCAAAGACACGGAAACTTGTGTGTTCACATGAACACCTGCACATGAATATTCATAGTAGCTTTATCCATAATAGCCAAATCTGTAAACAACCTAGATACCCCTCAACAGGCAACTGGCTAAACAATCTGTTGTACATCCATCCCATGGAATACTGCTCAATGATTTTTAAAAAAAAGGAACTATTGATACATATAAAAACTTGAATCAAATCTGATAATTATTCTGAGTGAAGAAATGCCACTCCCAAAAGGTTATATACAGTGTGACTCCATTTATATAACCTTTTCAAAAGACAAAATTTTAGAAATGTAAGACAGATTAGAAGTTGTCAGGGGTTAAGGACAGGGCAAGGTAGAGCAGAAGGGAAGTAGAGATAGCAACTGAGGTATCCTTGTGGTAATGGAACTATTCTGTATCTTTATTGTGTCATGGATGCCCGAAGGTACATGTGTGATAAAATTGCATAGATCTAAGTACACACACACACACACACACACACACACACACACATACACACACACAAATGAGTGCAAGTAAAACTAGGAAAATGTAAAGACTGGTGAATTATATCATGTCAATATCCTGGTTCTGATATTGCCCAACAGTTTTGTGAGATGTTGTCATTGCAGGAAACTGGAAAGTGTACAGGGGAACTTTTTATATTATTTCTTAAAACTACCTGAAAATCTGTAATTATCACAAAATAAAAATCAACAACTCTACAGATCAGAGCTTCCTTCCTCCCACCAACCCCACTAGCTAGTTGTTTAACATTTACCAGCACACAGAACCACCTCTCTTTAGAGAACAGACTGTGTTAGTAAAACGCATTGTGGTTTCTTCCCTAAGACCCTCACAGGAGACAAAGTAGGTGGCTGGAGCCAATGGAAGAATTTGTGGCCTTGGGAAAGTAGCTTTACTTCCTTTGGCCTCAGTTTTCCTCATCTGTAAAATGGAGACTGAGAGCTAGAAGAAAGGGAAATGAACACTTAGAAAGAATCTACTTTTGTCTATGTCTCCCGCCTTCATCCTTTCAGCAAGGCCAATTAGCCATGCATTGTGAGTCTCCAAGTTTGGGATGAAGAAACAGAGGCTGAGAGATGTGCCAACTACAGAACAGCTGGGGTTAGAGGTCACAATCCAGGTACTATTTGTTACTGCCAACTGCTTGGAAGCATATCCAACTCTCTGACACTGAACCCTATGAAGTGGCCTCTCCCAGTGGATGCCCAACACTCTACATGGAGGGCTTGGAAAGGACTCAGCTTGAGCCTGCCAAGGAGATAAGGCTCGGTTCTCACAGGCAGCCTCCTCCATTTACACTTGGGAGCTGCCAGGAAGAGCTGCTCATCCCCACACTCGCCAACCGCTGGTTGTCTATTTCCTACTGTGGCACGCAGTACAAACCCAGACCCGCCCCAAAGGTGGAGCATTCTGCCTTTAGGGGACAGGCAGGGGATCAGGGTCAGCAGCTGTTAGCCATGGGAGGGAACATGGGTACCAACTGTGGATGATAGTATCCAGGGTATAATGGTGGTCCCCGGGCCAGGCCTGGTACCCGAGGAAGGCGGGAAGTGCCTCCTAGGGTCGGCAGCCACACTGCCCAGCAGAGACTACCTGCCAACCCCTGGAAGTCTCCTTGGTGCCTTCCCCATAAGCTCTACAGCTTGGCTGCCCATGATGGTCAAAGGCAAGGCAATTCAGTGGCTAAAGCCCTGGGCTGAGGGTCAAGAGACATGGATTTCACTGGGCCCTGTGACTTCCTCTAAGACTTTGGACGAGCCATACTCCCCATCTGGGATTCGGTGTCCTCATCCATAAAATGAAGGGCTCAGATTAGGTGTTCCCTGAGGCCTTTCCAAGCCCTGTCAGCCCTCATGGTCAAGGTCAGCTCTTAGACCTACATGCAGGGCCTGCCCGAAGCCACTACAGCTCACAGACATTATTGGAACAGAAGTCCTAGTCGGATTTCATTTTTCTTCCAAGGCTGTTTATTGCCTAACAAAATGTACTTAGTGACAAATTCGTGACTGTGATGTCAAGTGTAGGCTATGAACCCAGAGACTAAAAAAAAAAAAAGAAAATAGGGGAGGGGTGGAGAGTGCAGGGCTGGAAGAGGGAGGGCCATCAGAGGGTCAGGAAACCTCCACTTCACAGGAGCGTCTCATAAACACGGGCACCATTCCTTATTTATTCACGTCCTCTGCCCTGTCTGGGTTCCGCGTGGTCTCCACTTCTTGTTAGCTTTTCAGCTGCACGCCAGGCCCCAGCTGGCAGTGGCTAATTGCAATCAGCAGGTGAGAAATGTAGGTTCTCCGAAAAGGAATTATCTCCAGCGCTGGGAACCATTCTGGGAAATGTAACAGACCTGGGAAGAGAGGGGGAGATGTTTAAAACCTGAACTTCTGTGAAAAGCATTAATTGAAAAAGACAGCACCGCACACCAGGAACCCATGACTCGCTCGCCTGAAAATATAATGAAGCAACTTTGTGTGGAAGGGAAGACGGGGGAGTATTTCCATTTCTGCAAAAGCAGCTCCTGCCTCATGCGCACCAGCCTGGCCTGCCCTCTTCTCCCAGGAGACCCAGAGAGCACAAAGGTTTGCTCTTTTACTTTCGTCTTTTACCTTTACGTTTTTCTGCGCGAGTGACATCACTGCTCCAAGCAGAGGCCTTCTCGTTTATTTTTATTTATTTTTTTAAGAAAGCTATAAAGCAATCCACTGCAAAGGGGAGTGACTTGAGGAAAAGTGCAAAATCAGTCTGCAATCTCTTGAGGTCATGAACACGCAGGTGTCCCCTCAGCCTAGTGCCCAGGGAGAAGGTGGGACGTGGGTGCAGCCACACATCACCCACACTGAAAAGTTGTTCAGCTCCTAGGGAAGCAAGCCCTGTGTCAAGGAGCAAGGTCCTGGATGTGCCTGGGTCCCCAGCCCCGGGCTGCTCTCCGGTCAGAAGCACCAGGGAGCAGGAGAAAGAGCCGCTAGCTGTATAAACTCCACCTGCTCACCTACAGAATCATCTTCTCCCTGTGCAGTATCAGGAAAGGGAGTGGAAAGGGAGTGAGAAGCGTAGCAGAGAGCTGATTTGAATTTCATTTTCTCAATATGTCCCCCTGTGGGGAACGCTGCGTGGTGCTGCATGCTGATTCAAAGAAAATTGTCTCTACTCGCTGGGGTTTAAAGCGGGTCATGGGCAGCTCACATTGCACTGGCTGTGGGGCGCCCTGGCAACCGCCTGGGGGATCACACAACCCTGGACGGCCCAGCAACCTTTACAGGGAAGCTGTGTGATTCAGGCAGGCCCCAGAACCCCTGCGGGCCGCCATGGCCTCATCTCTAAGGTGAGCGCATTGCACACTGCGACCCTTCACCTCACTTCAGTTCTCTGATTCCATAAAAGGCAAGTGGTAAGATGTGGCTGCAAACACAAAAGATTCACGCCCCAAAATAAATGTTTCCTGGGGTTTTTGGAGGGTGGGTGGCTTTGTTTTCCCTTCCCTTTGGTTGTTTGTAGGGCACTGGGGAGGGAGAGGTTGGGCGATGGAGTCAGTCTTGGAAGGAACCACAGTCCCCAGTGGTAGGTCAGACTAAGGACAGATACTCTGAGGCTGCCAGCTGGGGAATCTTTGTCCACCTGCGAGAGCCCCTCCTCCATTCCCCAGCCACTCTAAGGGCCAAAGGAATGTCAGCGGAGAGATTAAAGTCTCCAGCAGAGCAGATAAAGAGGCCTCAAGACCTTTCAGCCTTGGAGCCAAACCCCAGGCTTTGTGATCAAAAGACAAGTAAACAGCCATTCCCACCGGGTCTCTCAAACCTGCTGAGTGCCACAAATGTTTCCGCCTTATAAACAGCTTACCTGAAGAAGGCGAAGAAAACCAGCCCCTGAAATCCCACGCAGTTTTTGGCAGACCCCTTAGGAGAAACTGCTGCAGACAACTTCTTGAGTGCCTTTCTCACATCTCTCTTAAATAAGATGTCAAAGCTTGAACATAAACCAGGAACAAACAAAGTCAGCCTGGTTTGTTATGCCAGCTTCCCCATCCCGACACCAGGAAAGTTTAGAACATGACCTGCAGAATTAGAAGCCAATAAAAGGGCTGTAGAGAGGCCAGTGGGTGGACAAGGTAAGCAGAGAGAGGAGGCTGCCTCTGGCCTCCTTGCAAGGAATCCTGGGCTCTGTACCACATGAGATACACCATGGTACAAACAGCAAATCCCTGTGCCAGCGAAGCTTGCATTCTAATGAATAAATTATACAGGATGTTAGAAAGTGATATGCACTATAGCAAGAATACATCCAGGAGAGGGACGGAGAGTGGGGCAGTGCTATAATGTCTAGTGGGGTGGGCAGGGAAGTCTTCACTAAGGTGAAGTGACTTGAGCAAAGATGAGAAGGGGTGAAGGACTAAGCTCTGCCAAGAGGCATTCTGGGGGAAGAGGGATGCAGGTCAAGGGGACCATGAGTGCAAATGTCCTGAGGTAGAAGCATGCCTGCAGAGGGGTAAAGTGCACCATAGTAGCCAATAGAGCTGGAGTGGAAAGATGGAGGGCATCTTCACAGATTCTGATTGTGGTAGAGAATCACAAAACATCATAGCAGTGACACAGCCACTCTGTCAGCTTGCTCTGCTGGACAGGGATCTTAATAGCTGCCTCCAGGGACCTATGAGACTCTGTGGTTCTCCATTCACTAACAACTAGTCCCTGCTATGATCCAGTTTAGTTACTAACCAACTAGGGGGGAAGCCCCACCCCTCTGACTTGCTGGACTTCTGACCTCCCAGTACTTCATCTTGTGGATACAGGCATCTGGGGGATGGAGATGTGCAGAAAGAGGGGGGTGACTTGAAGGTGTCCCTTACCAACTCCTGAGTCCCACTGCAAAGTGTCATCACACATGCAGTGATTCAATAAAAGTTTATCTGACCCTTCCCTACCACCTTTTCCACACAGAGTGGAAAAACCTGTGGAGAGAATTAACTGTATCCTGGGCTCATCTGATTGCTCTTAGGAGCTGTTGCCCGAACAACCAGTATTGATCCAGTGTCTATTATACTTATGTACTCTGCTCTGGCTCAGAGCAATGCAGCAGGGTCTACCCTACATAACGTGAGATGAGGCTCGGGGGTGACCCAGGCATTCTGATGATGAATTCATGGCTGGATGCTCCAAGGAGTTCCTGGGCCAGAATCTCCCATTTGCATTTCAGCTTTTATCAACACTAGCAATGCACCATGCAGACAGAGCCTCTAAGCAGGGGTGACACTAGAAGCAGGAAGCTTGTGGTCCTGGAAGCCTGGGCACTAGGGTTCTGCAGTGAGACTGTATGACTCTGTCACAGTGAGGGGAAAAGGAAATCATTACTGGAACATGAATGCATCCAACAGTTTCCTTCAGGCCAACTCCTAGATGCTTGGGGTGAGGAAACAGGCCTGAGGTCAAGTCACTGTGATGGCTTTGTTCTGTAGTAGCCAACCGGGAACTGTGTTTCACAAAATCCTTTTCTTTTCCTTCTAAGGCTAGGGCTGGTCAGAAGGGAAACTGGAGAGATGCGGGAGGTGGAAGTGAGGGCACGGCTGTGTCTGCGTTCTGGCACTGGGTGTAGGGCGGGGCCGCCACAGATCCCATCCGCCCCCTCTGCCAGCTCAGGAAACTACTCCGAGGATCTAGAGTAAAGGCTTTAAGGCAGGTCAGAGCCCTTTGCAACCATGGGCCCTGGGCGGGCAGCGGGGGAGGAGAGATGGGCGTGAAGCAGGGGAGAACGACGACAAAATAGAGCCAGAGAGGACAGCTGGAGCCCAGCTGCACAGATGGTAACTGCATCAGCTTCTCACCGCCTCCAACCCTGCGGGTCCAGGTGACCTGCAGGCCAGGCGGCTGTGCCTCAGCGTGAAGCTGCTCACGCCAGCCCCAGGCACTCAGGGAAGCTGAAGGAGGAGCCTGGCGAGCTCTGCCCACGCCAACAAGGTGCAGGTGGTGGGGAGCGGGGAGCTGTGGCGGCCCCCACGCTACAACCACTGTCGGACCTTAGACAGCTGCGCTTTCACTTCTACCTCCCGCATCTCTCCAGTTTCCCTTCTGGCCAGCCCTGACCATAGAGGGAAAAGAAAAGGATTCTGTCAAACACGGTGCCCGGTTGGCTACTACAGTACAAGGCCCCACAGGAACTTGACCTCAGGCCTGTTTCCTTACCCCAAACATCCAGGGGTTGGCCTGAAGGAAACTGTTGGACACATTCATGTTCCGGTGCTGATTTTTTTCTCCTCACTGGCCAGCCAATGAGGGCAGCACATGTGCCAGGTCAACCTGCATTGCCTGGGGAGGTGCCGAGAGAGCCCAGATGCTAATGGGACATTAGGAGTCCCCACTGGCTGGAAGAGTCCAGCGTCCTAATCCACAGAGGAGCTCCATATTCTATGAGCACACACGTTACTTCATTTCCCCCCTTATCCTAGGTCCATAGGACTAAGACATTATCATCTGTCTTCCCACGTAGTAAACCTCAGATTCAGCATGCTGCTGGACTGGCAACAGTCACCTGCTGAGGTGGTGGCAGCTGGTGACAAGGCCCATGCTCTATCCCTAGCAAGCATACTGAGAACTCCCAGAACACTGCAGAAACGTTTTTAGGCTGCATATAGTTCAATTAACAATCTGGACCCAAACATTTTCTGTAAGAGGTTGCCTTCCAGGTGATTCCAGAAAACGCCAGTACAACCTAATGAAAATCTTTCTCAGCAAATAAATGTGAGCACTGTAATCTGTGGAGGGCTTTCTGAAAAATATGCCCTTTGCAGACTCTGCTCCTAGGTACCCTGGGAGGAAGGAGGGGGAAATACCATATACAATACTGTGGGTAAAATTGCAATATTTCCAGAATCTCTCACCTGGCCTTAATGTATTTCCATATCAATAGTTGTTTCCAAGGGGTGGAGAGAAGTAGTACATCTCCTTATCAATAGGTGATTACATGGGGAAGCTAGGGCATATCTAGATTGGAGGGATTGGGTGGGGTCCCTTTTTGCAGGTGGGTCAGGAGAGACATGGGTGAGCAGAAGTGGACGACTGCTTGTAGGCAATAAATGGATTTCTCCCACTTTATTTCTCCCTTTGACTGATTTTGGTTTCAAAGGTAACTTGCCCCAGGCTGGGAAAATATTTTCCCCCCAGAGTTAGAAATACAGAGATGCAAATGCAAAAAAGAAAGGGAAAAAAATTAAATCATCTCAAAAGGAAGACTTAATTATGACCAGAGAAATGCGGAAAGGAAAAACACAGTTGTTCAAGAGAAGGGAGCTGGACTGATCTCTGGAATTCCATGAGTTAAGGAGAACATCCACAAAATCTAAAGCTAGAGGCTCCCACATCAGCACATGTGAGATGCAAAGAAAGGAAGGAAAGGAAAATGCCAGAAGGAATGCCTCAGTTCAGAGCACCTCTTGAAAGAAAGAACTTTTATTTATTGTGGGGCAGAGTTGGTGCAATATTGAATGAGACCAGGGGCCTGAAATTGTGCCCTCTGGATTTTTGCCTGTGAGATGTATGTCTGTGCAGGGGAGGAAAAATAACTTTCCCTCTACCCTTCTAGGTTCTTGGCTAAGACCCCCTGTAATAAAAGACAGATTAACAGAAGAAAAACAAACAAAGTTTAATGACATGTCTACCTTCTGTATACATGGGACAGACCCAGGAAAACTGAGTAACTCCCCAGAATGGTGCAAGCCACCACCTTAAATACCATCTCTTGCTAAAGACAAAAGATGTTGGGAGCACTTATGAGAGGTTTTCAGGCAAAGCACGGGGAAAGCTCCATCAAAGGTAAGGTTGTTATGCAGATTTAAGTCCTTGTCTTCTCCATTGATACAAGTTTCTAGAGATTCAGAGTCATCCTCCTTCCTTCTGGTAGAGAGGGAGATACCCTTACAAGTCAAGATTTCCCTTATAAATAAAAATGTCTCTTACCAAAGGGTAACTTTTCAATATTCAGAGCTTTTCCTAGGTCTGCTGTTTCTTAAAAATAACGAGCCTAAAATAATCTTATGCCAAAGAGGCATATTTTGAAGTGGCACATTCTGCTCCCCTTCTTCTGGAGCATGTGTGATGTTTCAGCTGGAGCAAGGTGGTTCTGACCAGCCAAGGAGTCTCCAAGGTGCTGTAGGGACCAAGGGCAGGCTGCCCCAAGATGTGCTCCTTTGGCAGGCAAAGTATATTGAGCTGAAAATCATCAAGGCCCAAAAGACTCAGAAACTTTGCTCTTCTCACACACTGCATGAATAGGATTTAGATAGAGGACCTGCTTGAGGAAGAGAGCTGTCACCAGAGATCACTACATTATAATATGAATTAGCGGTGGTAGACAAGGAGGAATTTAGCAAAGACTGTTTGTTAAAATTCCTCTGTTCCCATTGTTTTTGTGTGGCCCAGCAAACATTTTTTTGCCAAACATTTACTCTTTCATCTGCCTATGAACTGCTTCCTTTTACTTTTGAAGTTCTGGGCCCCTACCCTCTTCTACTTAGTTTGGGATGACAAGTATACCTCATTGCCCCTGACTTTCTTTAGAATCTTATGCCTGTGGATTCTCCCTTTGTAGGTAATTAAACTTTAGGTTTTTTTCTCCTGCTAATCTGCCTCATATCAATTTGATTCTTAGACCAGCTAGAAGAACCTGGAAGGGCAGAGGAACATTTTTCCTCCCCAACAGTGCAAAGGTAGGCCAGCAGGAGAGACTGGCACTGCTGATGGGAAATTTCTGGAACTTCCTCACAATTTTGCTGTG
>JAVSCE010017574.1:0-35001 GCA_032199065.1 Smutsia gigantea
GGAAGTGGATGAAGGGTGATTAGGAACTTTACTATCTTTGTGAGTTGATTGTAAATCTATAATCATGTCAGAATAAAAAGTCCAAACAATGTACTTTATAAGAAAAAAGGAAAAGAGCATTGGTTAACACATCCAGAGGTCACTTGCAGCTCTGAGGGTTGTGACTCTGTGCTACCCGGGCCAGCGACAGGAGCCTGAGCAGAAGGTTGGGGATGCCTGGAGAAGCAGAGGCCCAGGGCAGGGCCAGACGGGGGTGAACCAGCTGATCCTCTGTGAGGAAGACGGCCACTGTCTGGCCCAAGCTGTCTCCAGGTCAGTCCCCACCTGGACTGGCTTCATTGCCAGGGCTGGTACAGGAACATTTGGTCTGCTTGCTGCTTGCAAGAAGTCAAAGCCAATATACCTTTCAGTTCGCTGTGACCTACCACGCAAGGGGTGGGGGGGCAGTAGAGGGTCTGCTGGGGGGAAGAGGCCCCATGACTGACCACCCTGTCTTCCCACAGGAAGGCCCCCCAGGTTTGGGGCTCTAGGATGACATCGGGACACTGCCGTATAGGGGGAAGGTAGTTAGGGATGGTCACTCAGGGCCACCTGGAATAAGATCAGCTATAAAGCGCCTGAAGGCAGGGGGTGGCGGGGGCAGAGGACAGCAAGTCCAGCCGCATGGGCCAATAGCACTAAAACTGTCACATAAATGCGGTAGCTCTAGTCAGGAACCTTGGTTCAAATCCCAGTTCTGCCAGTAAAATTGCGGTGTGACCTTGGGTGACTCAACCCAAGACTGCCTGTTCCCGCTTCTATAAAATGGAAATAAATAATATCTACCTCAAAATCATAAGGGATTCAATGAGATCAGTTAGAGGAAGACAGTGGCACAGTGAAGCATAGGAGCGCCTCATTTTTTCTTTGTTCTTTTTTCTCTATCCTATGGAGAAATGAAAATGACCTAGCTTTGAAAACAGTGAAGAAATCTTTTTTTTTTTAATGAGGGATGGTTATGTAAACCATGGCAGAGCCACTTAGCAGAATATACGCAGCCATTTTAAATGAATGTTAGGTAGAACACAGAAAATGCTCACAATAGTGTTAAAAGAAAGAAACCAAGTACAAAACACACCAATTTAACCACGTATAAAACAGACCCTTGGAGAAAATACTAGAAGGAAATACACCAAAATATTCATAGTGGTTGGGTTGGAGTGAGTGAAGGTGGGCTTATAGGTGATTTTTTCTTATTTTCTGAATGTACTGAAAGTATATTTAATTTATAATAAAAAAATTTATTTCATAAAAAAAAGTTCCCTGAATGCTGCAGGTACACAAGTATAACAAGAGTCAGGGCATGCTGGGGCTGAGATATACATGGGCAGGGGAGCTGGCAGGGCCATACCAGAGGGCCCTGGGGACGGAGAGGGGCTGTCAACTGTCCCCGGCAGCAGGCCAGTCTGGAGCAGTGGGCCTGGGGCCAGCCACGGGCACCAAGGGCAGATGGCTGGCAAGGGCTCTCCTGGGCCGCATTCCCAGAGCTCCAGGTCAGACAGGAGAAATGGGGTAGCTTGGAGTTTGCCCGGTGGTTGGGGCTTCCCTAGTGCGAGACTCTGTCCTGCCTACTGTGGCTGTCAGAAACATCCCGGGGCAGCCCCCTGAAGGCTCCATCTGTTCCTCCACAGGAGACAGGGATCCAGGTCCCCAGAGGAAGAGCAGGCAGGGGTATTTGAGGCCCCTCACGCAAAGGCACCCACCCTGTTCCATTTCCACGTCTCCCTCCCTGCCCAGTCCGTGTGGCCTGCAGAAGCAGGGCCAACCACGCAGGCCGCATTCACAAAGCAACAGACTTTAATGGAAATCATGAAGGAGGGAGGTGAGAAGGGGAGCAGGGGCAGGGCATCGCCCATCTCCCTCCCTCCAGCCAAAGCTGGGCAGTCTCCTGATGCCGCCCCTCCCAACACTTCACAGCTCTCTGGCAAGAGGGCAGGATTTCCGAGGCCCCTGGTCCAGCATGCCTGCAGTGCAAAGGGCTGCCTGGGGGCAGAGTGAGGGTGTGGGTGGTGTGAGCGGAGCTCAGGTGCAATACGACAGCAGGAGATGAGGCACAGCAGGAGGTGTTTAGGCCAGAAAGACTCCCGTGGTTCCCCAGGGAAGGGCTGTTTGTCGCCTGGGTTGGGGCACAGGAGATGGAGGGCTTGGTACCCAGGGGAGAGGTACAGGACCAGAGCAGGTGCCAGCCTGTGGATGGCAGATGTGAGCTTCAGGGGCCCTGTGGTTGTTGGCCTTAGGGCTCAGGTCAAAGGCAGGGAACGGGGTGCCCTGCTTGTGCCCAGAGTGGTGCTTGTAGGTCAGAAAAAAAGTCCCCAGGTCTCCAAGCACCACTGGCTGCTTAAGTTGTGCCTGGGCTGAGCACCTTGTTTACCTGCTCCCACCCTGACCCCAGACATCTGGGACCCCCTATTTAGCCTCCTGTAATGTTCCCACAGCCACCTTCACTGCTTGGAACACGGCCCAGTCCATCTAGGAGAAAGGGAGAGGATAAAAAGTTGATAATAACGTCCTGGGCTCTCCCCACCAAGAAGAGTAGGCTTGGGTGGGCCCAGGCTGGCTGCCTGCTTGGCACGGAGTTGCATCTGCTGCTACACCACCCCAGCTAGCCAGGGAACTTGGGCAGCACATCCAGCCTCCTGACCAGTGTCACACTCACCTGGGCATAAAGCAGGCGGCGGTCAGGGGGCAGGCGGAGTCCCTGGTGGCAGAGCTGAGCAGAGAGGGCAGAGGTCTCTGGGGACAGGAAGTGCTGAGTGACATTCACTGTGCTTACTAAGCCCTGCACCTGAGCCAGGGAGAAGGTGGTGGCGGGATCAGCAGAGACTCCGGATCACACACCCTCCCCCTGCTCCTCTGGTCCCTGAGGTTTCCTTCCCACACTGGCCCCCACACCTATCTCTCGGAGAGCAGAGGCTCTGGATCTGGCCCCAAGCACCCCAAAGGGCAGGGCCAAAACCAGGCCAAGGGGTGGCCAGAAATGGCACAGGCAGAGCCGGCCTCCAAGGACACAAAGCCCAATTCCACTTGATGACATCAAGACCAATAGGTTCCTCCTCTTCTTACAACAGTGCTGTGACTTGCCGCCCTGCCTAGCTCTTGGGGTATTGAGAGGGACAAGGATAAAACCAGCTGGGGAACGCCATGTCACTGGTTATTTGTTTTGGCTGCTTCCGATAATGTGAGCTCTCTGTAGAGCCCCTGGCCCACTGGAGAAGCACCTGGTGGGGAGCCCCCGCAGGTACCAGCACGGCCTCTCCAGGGGCCTGCAGCAGGGTCCAGCAGCTCACGCCCCACTCCTCCCGCAGGCGCCGCCGCAGTCCCGTGTCCAGGTAGCAGCTGCCTGGGGCACCGGGCTCCAAGTTGCCTGCTCCAGCCGGGCACACCTCAAAGGAAAAAAGGGGAAATGAGCATGCGGTGGGGAGGTAAGGGAAGGGCTGCAGGAGGACGGGGCCTGGAGTACCCAAGGGCCAGGGGCACAGGAAAGAGCTTGAAGTCAAGGTCAGTTCTTGAAGTGCAGGCCGGGGAGGACATGGGCTGGGTGGGGAGGGACTGGGGCCTCTCAGGTTGGCAGAACAGAGATTTGGCTGGAAAGAGCTCAGAGGAAAAGATTAAACACTCTGAGACTGGGGGGTCTAAATGCCTGCCTTTCCTGGGGCTAGATTCTTTGAATAGCCTCTGTGTCCCTGGCCCTGGGCTCTTTGTACCCTCCCTCAAAGGTACACCTTTCTCCAAAAGCCAGGAAGACATCTGCATAATCCCAATTCATAAACCTTCTATGCCAGGAGCTCTTCACCTGGAGTCCTATGAATGTCCTTAAGTGTGTGCAGAATTGTGAGTAGGTGGTCCCTGAGGAAACCACCCAAATCGTTCATCAGATGTTTCTAAGATCCCAGATCCAGAAAAGGCAAGGCTACACAGAACTTCTGATTTGCAGTGGACACACAGGCTTGCCTGCGCAGGCCAGGGCTGTGGGGCCTTCACCAGTCCAACCAGAGCGGGAGCTTCTTGGGCAGATTGAGATTCGTGGAGGCCAGAGGAGATGCCCCGAGAACATGTGCACAATGAATGCCGGCACCATGCTCCAGCTGTCTGCCAGGTGGACCCACCCCTGCAGGAGGACCGCAGCAATTAACCCTGGGCTTAGGGCTCAGGGCTCCAAGGTTGGGCCATGGGGAGAAGGGCAGCTGATGAGCCAG
Source organism: Smutsia gigantea (assembly GCA_032199065.1). Classification (NCBI taxonomy): domain Eukaryota; kingdom Metazoa; phylum Chordata; class Mammalia; order Pholidota; family Manidae; genus Smutsia; species Smutsia gigantea. The sequence goes on from JAVSCE010017574.1 coordinate 4,236, forward strand.
GTGAGACTCTAAGGTAGCTGAGGCAGATGTCAAGGTTCCTTTGCCCTCAGAGGTTCAAGTCCATCCTGGGGCTCAAGTAGGGTTTCCCAGGCCACCCAGTAGGCATATGGCCCTCCGACCTTCCCTATGAAGCATCAGGTTTGGCCGTGTGGGACTGCGCAGAGCAGATGAGGCCATCAGTGTGAAGGTGTGCTTCTTTGCCCCCCTCTGCGTGTTCCAGCATCTGAGTGAGCATCTGCGGACCCGTGTGTATCTGTCGTGTGCCTGCAGAAATGCATGCTGTGGCGGGAGCCGGTGGACAGCCACACTGACTTCCTGCTCCAGGCTCTCCCTCATCCTCTCCTGCCCCTGCCTCTTAGCCTGGTGCAGTCTTTCCCCCCACCAACCACGCTGCCCCCCTCAGCCCTGACTTGCCAGCACCTCAAAGGACCCACCCTCCTAAGGCACAGGAGGGGGAAAGGTAGCTGTGGGATGGCCAGATGGGCGTCCTCGGCCCTCTGCCAGCCCCCACCCAGAGCCCACGGAGGAGAGGCACCTGCCCCTGCCCCCAGGGGAAGCACAGTAGAGACCGGGCACGAGAACTGCCATCAGCCAGGGCCCCGGTGCTACCACTCAGCTTCAGCTTTCTCATCTGCAAAATGGGAAAGCAGCAGTGCTTGCCACCCGGGGTGGTTATGACAAATAACTGAGTGTGCCCAGGGCCTTAGCACAGGACGCCAGCTCCTGCTTTCCTTCCGTCTGTGCACTCCATGTACGTCTCTCATAGGGTCCCAGCCTGCCTCCTCTCTGATCCTGTCCGTGTGAGTGCAGACTGTCCAGGGGAGGGACAGGGCCTAGCTCCCTCCTCACCATCTGGAGAAATCGGCGGATGCGCTGGGCGTCCTGTGCTCGGAACACATGCCACACGGTGCTGGCCTGGCTGCCTGGAGACCAGAGCCCCTCCCCATCCAGGCTTGAGAGGAAGTCTGAGGGGAAAAGACAGCTCAGGAGTGCCCAGGGCAGGCAGGGACAGTATCTTGCATCTGCAGCTTGTCCCCACCCCTGCCTGCTTCTGGCTGAGGACCCACCTTTTTGTGCTCGGTGCCAGGCAGGCAGTGGGGCTTCAGCACGTACCAGGATGCTGACCAGGTCGGTCACCTCCACACAGAGGTTCTTGGTCCCCAGGTGCCCACGGTGTGGGCTCACACCTGCATGGAGAGAAAGGATAGTTGGAAATGGGCACTGGGACCTTGACCAGATGCATGTGCACCCAGAGATGACAGGAATGGAGACAGGGACTGGGCAGGAATGGAGCAGGAACTCACCATAGGCTGCCCACAGCTGGGGCTCCAGTGGACACAGGGCAGGACCAGGTGGGAGGTAGGAAGCCAGGTTGAGTTTCCCATGGCGGGCACAGTACTCCGGGAGTGGCAGGCTAGCGGCCAAGTTCTCCACCCTGTGCAGGGAGCGGGTCATGCCCAGCAGGCTCAACCCAGGCACCAGAGACCCCGTCAAAGCTCTCCACTCCTGGGTAAGTCCCAGAGGCAAGCATGAGACCCTGAGGATCACAAGGCAGTGGCTGGGGAGGTAGGGACCACCTTTGGTGCCATACCAACCTGCTGGTGTCCTTGTCCCCCAGAGCTCTGTGCAGCAGGAGGACTGAGCCCTCCTCGGACTTTGGACGAACTAGGGAAAGAGTCAGAAAGACAGTTGGCCAGGGAGGAACCTTCTTGTCCAGAAGCCCCTACAGCACAACAGATTCCAGTTTCTGCCCCGGGCTCTGCTGCCGGCTGCCCCCACAGCCTCTCTGGGCCTCCTCCCCGGCCACCCAGCTCGGGTTCCCATCTCCCTCTAGCCCATGGCAGAGGTACTTACTCTCACGCTGAGAGAATCCCTCCCAGAATGCCATGCTGCTCAGGGCTGTGGGCTGGGGAGGCCCAAGGGGTGCCAGTGTCTGCACCTGGCCTCCAAGTGCCCCAAGAGCTTCTGTCCCCCACAGATTGCCTTGCAATGTCCTCTGAATCCCTGACACCAGCACAGGCTGCATTGGGAAAAGGGAAGGGGACTCAGGAAGAATGGGTGGGCACCCCACATGGCCAGGCCAGGGCATGTTGTGGGGGCCCCAGACCAGGGTGGGTTCAAGGCCCTAAGGGCAGGGGAGGCTGAGAGCTGGGAGCTGGGCAGCAAGAAGCCTTACCTGGCCCTGCCTCCAGTGCTCCTGGAAAAGGCGGAAGCCTCGCTGAGGCCTGGGCTCCTGCAGCCACAGCAAAGCCCCAGGATGAGGCAGCCGGGGCCGCACCTGGGAGAGGGGCAAGCCCAGGCCCTTGCGGAGGCCTGGCCCAGCCCGCAGCCCTGGCCCCAGGGCTTTCTCCTGGATCTTCCGTTCCACTACCTGGGCGATGATGCTGTCCAGGATGTTGGTGATGCGGTCATCCTGCGGAGAGAGAGGATGGAGAGGCATGGGGCTCAGGGCCTGCCCGACCCTCCAGGGAGGGCCAGCCAGCCTCTGTCCCCTGGCCCCAGTCCTCCCTCTGTGCCCCTGCTCACGCTGGGCAAGGCCGGAGTGACAGGGGCAAAGGCCATGTGTATCCGCTCATGCCCCAAGCAGAGTTTGACAGCCGTGGAGGCCAGCAGTTCACAGAGAGAGGGACAAGGCAGGGGCCCTCGGCTGACATGGTCCTCTGCTGGGGTCTGTGCAGAGTCCAGGATCTCTGTCAGGGAGAAAATGGTGAGAGGAGGCCCCTTCCACATGGAGGCCTCATTGCCCACACGCTCCTTCTGCATCTCCTCCCCAAATGGGCTCACTCCCCACTGCCTCGTCCATCTCAGCCCCGCCTGAAAGCACACACCTGCCACCAGCATTCTTTCTGGCAGGCCCAGAACCTCTCCAAAGAGGGGCTTGGAATGAGGGTCTGGTTGGAGAAGGGTTAGGAGCCTGGGCCTAGATTTTATTTAGATTTATTGTCTCTGTAATGATTTGAGAAGAGTGATGCAGACTGTGGGGCTGAAGTTGCTACAGCAATTCCAGTCTCTCCCAGGGACTCCAGCCCAGGCCCAGCCTCTCCCCGCAGCCTGAGCCAGGGTCAGGGGAGCCACTCACCCTCTTTGATGTCCTTGGTCTTATTGGTGTCCCGGTTATAGGAGGTTTGTGGAGTTGGGGGAGTTTTCTCTGCTGGCTCCTTTTATGAAACCCAACCACCACCCCCCAATTCCAAACAAGAGATTTTAAAGTGGTAAATGCGACTCACTCCAATCTAATTCACAAGTATTAACAACGGGTTCTTGTAAATCCTCAAATCACATTCATGAGGACCAAAATGTTATATGATAAAATGTTAGGTGGAAAAAAAGTTGCTCTTGGAATTCCACAATGAGTACGTGGCATAGTGTCAGACACATAAAATGCATTCAATAAACCATTTCTTGAATGAGTGAGTTTTATAATAGAGACATGAACTTCATAAAACCATTGCACAATGCATATTGAGCACCTGCTATGTGTTAGGTGCAGGGGATACTGAGAGGGTGGGCCAACACTCGCCTGCAGGAGTTCATGCTGGGAAGATGGGACATGACAGGAAGCGGCTCCAGCATGATGCGGCAATTGTTAAGCTGGGACACGCACAGAGTGGGCGGCAGCTCTGGGTGGGTGGACCAAGGTGGGGCAGGTGCAAGAGCTTGCTCTATATACCCTGATCCCTATGGGAAGGTGACAAGTAGCCTGATTTCACCCACTTTCCATGTCCTTCATTCCATCAAAAGAAAAGGGGGGTCAAACTCTGCCAAGGACAGTAATTTGCAGATACACTCCCAATCCTGGGGCCCACTGACTGGTGCTCCATCACCTGTCCCCTGCCCTGCTCCTTACCTGCTGGCCCCCATCCGCAGAGGCCCACACCCGGGCATCAGCTTGGCAAGGGCAGTGCCCCCGGATGTCAAACTTGACCCAGACCTGGTGCATTGTGGTGCTCAATTCTGCCAACGCTGTGAGGGGCAGAGGGGAGCTAGGGTTTGGCAGTGAGTGCAGACAGGAGGCCTCCCCTGTGCTGCTTGGAGGGCATGGGATCAGGTGGAGGGACATGCCAACAGGAGGCTGGTCTCCCCCAGGACCTGCCCTTGGCATGCCCCACCCCTCCAAGATGGCTCACCCTGGCTGGAGACAAACTGGGTGAGTACCAGGGAACAGGCACTGTGCCCAGCCTCCTGGGCACACTTCTCCATGGGCTGCTCCAGAGAGCCTATGGGGCGGGAAGGGAGAAGCTGCAGGTCAGGAAATCAAGGTAACCAAAAGTTAAGGTCAGGCAAAACAGGCAAGGCCATCATATCTAAGTCAGGGGGGGCTCAACAGAAACAGGGGCTTTCTGGGAAGCTTGGGTTCAAGAGCGACATAGGGTCCTGTGCTTGCAGAACACAGAGCCTGTAATATGTTGACACATGTTGCAAGAATCCAAGATGATCATGTAGAATACAGTGTTCTGAAACATTTCTGACCTGGAACTCTTTTTGGCCAAGTCTGTTGAAACACTGGGAAATTTGAAGCCCTCAGTTGGCCCAGTTGAGCCAAGGGGAGAGAAAGCTGAGAATCATGAAAAGAGCCAGACTAGGAATCAGAAGACCTGAGTCTAAATTTTGGACCCAACACTTATTCGGCTGTGTGACCTCATACAAGTCACTAACCTCTCTGGGTTTTTCTTATCTGGAAAATGGAGGCAATAAAACCCACTTCACAGTGTTATAAGGTTTAAAAAGGTACAAGCTAAGCAAAGGAGGTATAGGTATAGAGTGGGCACTTGACTTCTTTTAAGTGTGGCCAAGGACACAGGTATGGCCCTCCGGTCTGGGGAAGGGGGAAAGGTCTGCTCTGAGGGACACCGAGCAGAAGGGCTAGGGAGCAAGGCTTTCTTTGAGAAATGGCACGAATCTTAGAGCAGACCGTCTGAGGCCCCTGTCCCTGCCCTCCCACCCTTGGCCCCCAGCCCCTTTCCTACCTGCTTTCTCCCTGGCCCTCCCAGCACCTGCCATGCGTCCACAGGCCACACACAGCCGATGGCTACAGTGGGGGCAGCTCCAGTGGGTGTTGAAGAGTCCGTGGTGGCAGCGGTTACAGCAGCATGGGATGCCCGGGTTGTCCTCAGGCCTGGCTGGCCCCCGGCCTGCAGACCACAGGAGCACAGGGTCAGAGGGGACTAGAGCCGTGGGCACCTTTTGAGTTCCTATGTGGGAGGCCTGCAGGCAGAGATGGAGAGAAGCAGGAGCGGTTTCCCCCAGGGGCCACCCCAGAAGAGAGGCCCCTTACAGATACCCTGAACTACTCAACACCCCCATAAAGAGCCTCCCTGTAGCTCCCTCCAGGGGCAGTGCCTCATCTCTCCAGGTCCTGCCCCGGGCATTTCCCCTGTCTCTGAGTTATCAATCCACATTTCTTCCAACACACTCCTTCCCCCTCCTCCCTTCCTCCAGTGGTGGGGTTTGTTCAGGAAGAGGGACCCTTAGGAGGCCACTTCTTCCCTCACCCAGAACTTTAGGCTAAGCCCTCCTGGTGAGTGGAAGGATGCCAGTGAGTATTATATTCATTTATTCATTCAACAAACACCTTGTTCCTTCCCAGGCTGGATGCTGGCAATTCAGAGCTGGTCAGGACTTGGCACTTGCCCCACCCCCGGTGCTCACATTCCAAGGTGGGAGGTAGGCCCATCAACATGGCAATGACTATGCACCACAGGGTGGGTGCTAGAGCATGAGAAGGGGATGGAGGGATGAAGAAAGGAGGGGGGCTGCTTCCCAAATGGGCCCAAGTGATGAGTAAGCTTTCATTTACCAGGCAAAAGGGAGGAGAAGGACATTCCAGACAGAAGGAACAGACAGTGCCAAGGCCCGAGGGGGTGGACAAGCTTGGGTGAGCTGAGAAGGATGGGCAGAGGGGTGATGCTGTGTGCTGGGAATCTGGGCGGAGGGAGTGGCAGGGGTAGATGGGGCCGAGGGTGGGAGGGGAAGGGAGCTGGACTTTCTGGGACAAGCCACCAATGGGCTTCCACCTGGGGACCGACAAGACCGCTCTTGCGGTGTTATTAAAGGGAGTCAGCGGGGACAGCCTGGAGCCAGGGGGACTAGCTGAACGCCTTGTGCCCACTCCACTCTTAACTTCAGCCCAAATCCTACCAGCCTCCCAGGGCCCAGGAGCCTCACCACCCTGGGAAGCCTTCCTCACCACGCAAGCCTGCAGAGACCCCCCACTGTCAGGCACTCTTGCAGGTCCCTGGCACTCAGCCTTGTTTCCCCAGCAGGCCCAGAAGCTCTTAGAGAGTTGGACTGGACCAGGTTTTACACCTTCCCAACATCCCCCACAAGGCCAGAAACTTCCGAATGCACGTGGACTGAGAGTATAAGCCAGGAATAAGGACAGAGCTCCCCAGAGCTGGACCAGTGTGCCGGCAGGAGGGAGGGGCCAAGCTCCGCAGGCTTCTGCTCCTTGTGAAAGTGCGGGGACCACAGGATGGGTCCTCCTGGGGCCTGAATGCCCCATGTGTCCTGCTCACCTTCCCGCTGGGCCCAGGCCAGGGCCTCCCGCTCCCTTCGCAGCAGGCGACACAGGCGGTCCCCCAAACCACTTAGCAGGTGCTTGGCGAGACCCATGCTGAGCCGGGCCTCTGGGCCAGACCTTCCTTCCTCCTCCAAGCTGGCTATCCAGACTGCCTCCTGCGGCTGCTCCCCTCCCGAAGGCGATCTGGAGACAGGGCAGGGTAAGGTGAGGAGGAGCCCCCGCTGGAAGGACACTGGGGACATGCCGGGGCAAGAGGCTCACCTCAGCCCCTGCAGGGAGTGGCAGGCCAGCACCCCTGTCTCTCCAGCTGCCTGGACACAGCTTTGACACTGAGTGACACCTGCCCGGCCTGCGGAGCAAGATGTATCCTGAAGCCCAGGGTCCTGGAGGCTGGCCCTGCCTTCTTGGGTTCCTGGGGAGACAATGGACGGGTCAGAATTCTAGGCTTCCTGGACTTATGCAAACCCCAAGCCCTGCAGATGCAAAGCACCCAGCTGATCCACACGCAAGAGCCCAGGCCTACGAAGCCTCATTTGGAACTAGCGAGAATGAACCAGGGGGCCAGAAATCTCACCAAAAAGGCTGAGCAGGGAGCCTGGGAATGCCCTAATGCACTGGTGGACCAAGAGGAAGGGTCTGCCAGGCTGGGCCCGAGGGTGGAGCAGCTGGGGCGAGCGTCCTGACCCAGGTGCAGGATCCAGTCAATGCAGACTTTGGATCGCTCCACCATGGGCTGGGTGATACTGGCTGGAGGTGTGACAGTGTGAGGGGACAATCCCAATGTGGACGGAGGGCGCCGGAAGGTGAGAAGGCTGGAGAGTTTCAACACAGACCACAGGTGCAGTAACCCAAGAAGGCAGAGGGGCCACCAGGCAGAGGCCTGAGAGAGTGTGGACAGACCCATGCCAGGTGCAAGGGTGCTTGGGCAAGGCTGTAAAGAGAGTCCTGACGCAGGCCCAGCAGTCCAGGAGGCTAAGGAATTGAGGTGGGCCTGAAGAATGGAGGCTGACGCGGGCAGTACTGGAACCCTCCCTAAAAGGCATCGAGTGACAGGCAGGGATGTGCCGGAATGTGCCGGAAGCCCTAATGCTGGCAGAGTCCAAACTGAGTCTCCATGATCCAGGTGGCCAAGAGAGTAGTTACTCATTCCTGGGGTAGGATAAGGGGTTCCTTCAGGAAAGGCAATCCCACAGACGGGGATTTGTGGCACAAATAATCAGAAAAGGGAATGTTTATTGAGTGTTTACTAAGTGCAAGGAATTCTTCAAAGCCCTTTATGTGAATATCATTTCATTGCAGCAGTCTTTGGGAGGTAGGTGCCATCTTTATCCCCATTTTATAGATGAAGAAATTGAGGCCAGAGAGGTGCAGTAACTAGCCAGAGGTCACACAGTACCGATCATCAAAGGTCAGGACCCAGGCACTCTTGACTCTAGAGCCCACGCTCTGAATCACGTCTTTACACTGCCCCCACCACACCACGGCATGAGAGGAGGAAGGTGGAAACAGCTACCTGCTGGAAGGCTCTGGCCCACTGACGCCAAGGAACTCCTAGAGAGCTATCACATCCGGGTGGGAAACCAGACAACTGGCTGTGATCTGCTCATAACTGACCCCTGGCCCCACCTTCCACAAAGACCCAGTCCTGGCTGCCCCACCCCCAGAAGGGCTGGCCTGCAGCCCCTCTCCTCCCCCTTACCTCGGTGGTCACGCTGTTCTGCCTCCGTCTTGTTCCCAAATGATGGGTCCAGCACCTCCTGCCAACCTCTGGCCCTCTGCCTCACACTGCCCGGGAAAGGGTCAGGTGGGCGCTTGGCCGCTGGGCTGCCCCCTGCTCCTTGGACCTCAGGGCTGGTCCTCTTGAGGGCCTGCAGCTGGGCAGCTGGGCTCTCCTCATCACCAGCACAGCCCCCTGGGCAGCCAAACTGCTCCGAGTGCCGTGTCAGCCACGTCTTCTTCAGTTTGGTGTGATGGCTGGGCTGGCAGGCCTTGGGACCAGGGGCCTTGTTTGCTTCCTCACTGGACTCACTGGGCCCACTGGGGCCCCCCTCCAGATCCTCCTGGCACTTTCTACAAGGGCCAAGACCTCCATCCCCAGCAAGAGAGTGAGATGAGCAGCAGCCCACGTGGGTGGCAGGAAGCCCAGAAGAGGGGCACCTTGATGTGGCTGATGGCTCCAGCTGGTACCCTAGGCTCCCACCCCCTGGTACAGCCCAGACATTGCCAAGAGTAACCAGGCCTGGGGGGCAAGTGGGCCAGGGGGTCCGGGGAACAGTGTCTGGATGCCCCAGGAGAAGTGGGCAAAGGTTTGGATGCCTGCCACCTCCTGTCTCGCCTTCCCTCTGGTGGAGTGAAGGCTGTTCCACCTCCCCTGTCCTCTGCAGATGGCCGCCAGGGGCTAAGCCCAGCAACCCAGTTTCCACAGCTGCCAGCGGCTCCTTCGCCAACCCGAGAATGCTTGGATCCTTGTGATAAAAGCCCTAAACAGAGGAGAAGGGGTTAAGAGTGTGCTGACTGTGGTTCCCAGTGCTTAAAAGGATGAGCGGAACTGACCAACAGCAGGCATGCGCCTGTGTGGCCTTAAGGGCTGTGAAGCTACTGCAGAAGTCACATTCTGGTTCACAGGTACTGCTCCCCTGAGTTCCTCCCCCACTGCCCTGGCTACGCCCTGCTCCATCCTCAGGTTTTTCAGCCCGTCCACAATCCAGCAACCAAAAGTTTAATGCCTGGCAGCAACTATGGACCTCCGGAGCCTATTCAGATTGTTTGATGCCCTGTCCCATACTGATTTTTAAATATTTTGCATCTCACTTCTGGGTACAGGGGCCACCTATAGGAGGTGCCATAGACACAGGACATGGGGCCCCCTGCACATCCCACTCCCAGATAGAGGGCCTTGTCTGCCCCCAGGACAAGACCACAGGTTCTGAGGCTTAAGCTCCCAGGGCCTTGCTCTGGGACAACTGATGAGTCAATCTCTGAATCGATGAAGGCCTAGTGAGATGGAGTTGCTCAGAAGGGGAACTGGTTGGAACTGACGCTGAGCAGACAGTATCCACTACCGGGGTGCTACCTTATCCTTTCATCAGCATGGAAGGGCAGAGTGGTACTCATGACAGCGCTGCTCAGGGACCTCTGAGCTACACTCCATGGCCTGAGCCCCAGAACCCTCTCTGTTCCCACACTCACCTTGCTGCCTAAGCTGAAGGCAGAGGGCATTTTGGGCTGGCTCCCAGAGTACCCCCAGGGGTGTGAGGCCAGGGGCCAGTCACATGGATGTTCTGCTGGCAGGCTGGACACTAGGTAGGGTGGCAAGCAGGTGGGCACCCAGAAGGGAGCTTGCTCCAGAATCTTGGTTTCCAGAAGAAAGGGACAGTGCAAGGGTTGGAAGGCCACAGGGTCACTCTTGGCATGGCCACTGCTATACTCAGGAATCAGGGGGCCATAGTGAGGTGGGCACGCAGAGCTGCAGAATGCCAGAGGATGGGTAAGCATCGCCTCCTTCCAGCGCAGCCCCTCCTTGCTGCCTAGCCAGCTGGACTTCCTCTCCCCATTCCGGGGGCCTTCACCCTCCAGCAGTGGGACTGTGTCCTTGGGGCTCTGGGGGAAGGCAGGGGGAAGCCAGGAGTCTGAAGTGCTCAGGACACCCCTCCAGAAGGGAGGAGTTTCTCCCAAGCATAGAGCCCCATGGAGCAGGCCATCTCGAGGTGGGGTATCTGGCTCCTGTCCCACGATGCCGTTCTCGGGGGCTGTCTTCTCCCAGTCTGGGGTGTCCTTCTGGAAGCTGGGTGTACTCTCCATCACTCCCCTGCCCTCATGAGGTTCTCCTAGAGGGGGTCCCTGGAGCATAACCAGCATAGCATGATCTTCTTAAGCATGTGCCCCAAACACCCTACCTATAGCCTAATACAAAGTGGACACCATGCTGATAGCACCAAGGTGGCTCAAATCAGTAAGGCAAGGGCCAACCATAGCTGGGCTCCATGCTGCCTGCCCACATGGCTCAAAGGACCTGCCTAGGTGGGGATGTTCCAGTGTGGAGAGGCCATCTCGTCCCATAAATGCCTGGGACTTGACAGCCCACCTGGGCCAGAACCCTTCAGCAGACTGCCATTTCTAGGGTAACATGTCCCGGCCTGCTCACCAGCCATGGGGAAGGACAGGGGCAAGAACCCAAAAGACAAGTTCTGTGGAAGGCACAGCACTGGGTCCTGGCCCTGACCCAGTCACCCTCTGTGTGACCTCGGGAAGCATGTCACTCTGGGCCTCAGTGTGGCCTTGTGTAAAATAGGGCTCAAAGGCTGGCTGTCTCGGAGGCCTCTTCCCACATTGCAATCTATGGGTCTGGGGTGCTGCTTGCCCATCCCAAGTCCCAGCACCACCCAGGATCCTGGGGTGGGAAGTGCAGGCAGGGCAGGTTGGAGTCCCCGAGGAGGGACACCAGGCAGGCACGCCAGCTGGTGCATCCCTCTCCTTGAGCAGCCCTGGGTCTGCCTCTTCCCAGCTCTCTACAGTTTCTTGGCTTCCGAATCGGAGTCCAGGACAACTGCTGGGGGCTGGGATCTCCACGGCTGCCCCCGAGGGCAGGAGTGAGCCAGCACAGGAGAGGGGGATTAGGAGGAAGGACTCAGCTGAGATGGGTCAAGCTGCCCCATTCCAGCCGGCAGTGCCAGGGCCACGAGTGGCCGCTGGTACATGCAGCCTGGCGGGGAGACGGGAAGGAGGCGGGGAAAGCGGGCTGGGCCCCAGAGAGAGGCAAAGGAGGGAAAATTGAACGGGCGCGCTAAGGACCAGGATGACAGGTGGCACCAAAGCCTCAGAGCTCTCCAAGCGCGGGCCCCCTAAGCGAGCTGGTTGAAGCCCCAGGAGGGCGGTGAGGGAGCCCAGGGAGGCGTGACAGAAGACACTGGGGTTTTCTGGGGCCACCGCTCCGACCGCTTCTGGCATCCTAATTTTCAGATGTGTGGCCCGGCCGCGACGAGCACGGGAACTCACTCCCGGCGTGGGGCGCGGGCTTGGCTGAGCAATGCCCCGCTATTAGTGTCCCCGGAAGGCACGCCCCTGACGCTTACCTGGGCTCTGCTAGCCGGACGCGACGCGGACGGCTGCGGTCGTGGTGGCCGGCGCCGGGCGCCCGCTCCCCATGGGCCAGCTCCCGGGCCTCCGGGCCGGCGGGCGAGGACCCGAGCTCCCGCGCTCTCTGCTCAGCGCGCTCGCGCTCTCTTTCCCCCGGGGCGGCCGGGGCGCTCTAGGGCCGCAGGTTGGAGGGGTCGGACTCCGGGATCTGCAGGATGCGGCACACGGCGCGGATCGGCCGCACCAGCTTCTGGGCCGAGGCCGTGGGTTGCGCCATGGGACGCCGAGACTCCGTGCTGCGCCGCGGGGAGGGCCGGGCCGGGGCGAGGGAGCGGGTGCCCCCGGAGGAAAAGAGGGAGCCGGGCCGGGGGGAACGGGCGCCCCGGGTCGGAGATGGCCGAGTGGGGGGAAAGGCCGGGGGGCCGGGGGAAGGGGTAGTGCCTGGAAGGGGGGCCGATCCCGGGAACCAGGAGAGAGGCACCAGCGAGGACGCAGAGCGGCGGAGCGCGGCTAATGGAGGGAGAGCGCGGCGGAGAGCGCAGCAGGACCTGTGATCGCCATCGCCAGACACGCAACTGAGAGTGGGGAAGCTGCTCCGCCGGTTTCCTCCTCCAGCACCCTGAGGGAAACAGGAGCCCGTGATTCGGCGGCCCCGCCTGGGCCTGCCCCCTCCCGGGCCCCGGGGGCTTCCGCCAACGCCCCGGCGATGCCACCGGCTGCGCACGGGGAGAATGAGCCCTTTGTTCCCCCCTCCCCCCCGCAGCACCCGGGCGCCTGCCGAGAGAGGCTCCCCCGGGGCAGCGTGCCAGCTTCCCAGCCGCCCCACCCTCCCGTGGGCCCGGCCCCGGAGCCTGGCAGGCGGGCAGCACCCCCTCTATAGGTGCCAAGCCCGGGAACTGGAGCAAAGGGCGGGAGGGGCCGGACCAGGCCACAGTGGGGCGGGTGCCCCCCGGGTGCTCGGGTGGGGCACCTGGGAGAGGGCAGTGCCAGAGCTGGCAGGGGTAGTTGGGTTCTCACGGGTCAGTGATGGGCGCCCTGACCCACACTAGCTGACCCGTGCCTACTGGACCACTCGCTCCTGGTCCAGCTCTGGCACATGGGCACACCCTGCTGGCCCGCATCTGCCCTGCTTCATCCTCACCTGGTCAAGCTGCTCTTCATGGTTTAGACCCAAGGCCCCTCCCAACCCCTCTCCCAGGGAACAGTGGCACCGTGCGTTAGCAGTTCTGGGAGGGCCTAGGCTCTAGTCTGTCCCTACTCTGAAGACCTCGGTTTCAGCAAATGTCCAGAGAGGAGGTGGGATCAGATGAACTCCAACAGCCACCTGCTCCAGCCTGGTGTTCTGGGGTCTGCTCCATCCTGAATTCCTAGTGCTACCTCCAGCCCCAGCACTGGAGAGGAGCCCATGGGAGTGGCTCCTGGGAGGGAGCAGAGAGGAGGAGAGGAAATAGGAAAGCAGGGCACCCTCCACCCGAGGAGGCATCCCAGCTCCTCTGCGGAGGTGGTTCCAGAGCACAGACACACACAGACAGATTCAGACACACACAGACAGATTCAGACACACATAGAAACCCACACGCCCAGTGGGTGCTTCCCTTCCCCGCAGGCACCCACCTCCCACCCCAAGATTCCCCTGCCTCCCTACGGAAGCCATCCTTGGTCTGCCTTCACCCAGCCTCGGACAGCAGAGCCAGCCCCACCCCACCCGCTCCCATCCCATTGAAGGGATGAGTTCTTGGATGCCTCCAGCCTTGGTGCCAGATCACACCACCCTCTCTGGAGAGGGCAGCCATTGAAGAGCCCAGAGGAAGCCTTTCCCCCAAGATAAAGGAATCTTTTCAGCAGTTGAGGAGAAGAGGAGGGGTCCTGAGGAGAGGAGGCCTCAATGGGCCGGCACCTGGCAGGACTTGAGTGGGGCTGGCACAGATTCACCCAGCCCCTCTGCCTCCCCCCAAAGGCAGGTTGTGTGGCAGGGCAGGCTGGTAGGGGTTGTTTACATGACTGAGTTATTAACACTCTCTTCCTCCCCCAACTTCGCTGAGGGGCGACAGGGACCTGAGTGTGCTGGTGCAATGACTGTGGAGGGTCTAACATGGACTGCAATCCCTAGGCCCCAAGGTCTGGCCTCCCACTCCCAGGCTGGCTCCAGGGTGTGTAGGAGGAGGCTGGTGTGTGCCTGTGGTCCCCCATCTATGTTCTCTGGCAGCCAAAGCTTGTGGGAGATTCAAGGGTGGGGGTGGGTGACTCTTGCCACTTGGGGCCTAGAAGAGGCTGGGCAGGGTGGGGTGGGAACCTGGGCTGTCCTGGGCCTGTCCCAGTCATCCCCAAAGGGGATGAGGACTGTCCCAGGGGAGCGGGACACCTCCCCCCCACATCACCCCCAGTTGTCCTATCTGCTTTGTCAGGTCACAGTCTCTGGACTAGACCAGGACTCTCAGGACAGGCTCCTGAAAAGCCCAGGGGCCCTGGGGTTGGGGTGGGGAGGAAGCCCCTTCCACCCTCACCCAGCTCCCCAGCCTGCAGCACAGCCCTGGCTCGGGCCACGAAGCCCTTGTAGCTGACTGTTCTGTGCCTGAGGACAGAGCAGATCTGAGGAGACACACAAAGACACAAACACACGAGGAAAGCCACACAATCAGTGGACATAATGCTAGATTTCTGGACAAAGGCAAGCTGACAGCTCCCGAAGACGTGCGGGCCCACGCGGCCCATGCCGACCCGACCCCACGCACCGACACACGCACACCGATCGGCACGTTCGTGCTGACAAGCGCAGCAGCACCCACAAGCCAGCTTCCTCGCGCTGTCCCCAGAGCCCCTTACCTGGGCAAGCACAGTGCCCCTCGGGTGGAGCAGCCCCCTGCCCAGGGGAGGGCAGCGGGTGGGGGCGGGGGAAGGAGCCCTGGAGAGTCAGGCCAAGCTGCCACTAATCCGGGCGGGGAGGGGGGGGCACCCACGTCAGAGCGGGGACTGCCGGGTGGAGGGCATCTGAGGACATCCCCTCCCACACACGCGGCCGTCTGGGCACCTAGCCCTACTTCCCCAGCCCCTCCATCCTTCAGACAGCTGAGGCTGGCCTTCCCCGCCCTCCCCCCCAGCCCTTGTGGCAACGCCTGGGGTGGGGGATCCGGGGGAGGGGGAATACCAGGGAGAATTCTCCCAAGCCCTGGGGGTGGGGGAGGGGAAGGGAAGTGTGGAGATGCTTTGGAGCCAGGAGGAATCTCTGCAGCAGATGCCCCCTCCCTCTTGCCCACCCACCCACAGCCCTGACCTCATTCCTGTTCTCAGCCCGCACCTCCCCGGCGCCCCTCCTCTTCCCCCCAAACCTCCCCTGCAGTCTAACCACCCGTAGAGAAAGCTACCTCACTGTGCCCTGGGCTCAGGACCTTTGCCTAGCAGCCCCAGCTCTGCCCCCAGGATTTCCTGAGCGGTGGGCATCAGCCTTGTGCCCCAGCTTCTGCCCCCTGCCCAGCTATCAGGCACCCCAGATGATGCTAGGCAGGGATCAAGGGTTGAGCACCTGAGAGCTCTGCTCCTCACCCGCCTCAGGGGTGGGGTGGCGCCAGCCAGGGCTCCCCAGCTCAGCCTGGGCCAGGGCTGTGTTGAAACAAGAGGCTGCCTACGCGGCCATCCCTGACAGCGCTAGCTAAAAATACAGCAGCGGGGCCAGTGCACATGGAGCCCAGAGGTGGGGAGGGGGACCAAGATACCGAGAGGCCACAGCCCAGAGGAGCTGAGCAGGCAGAGAGAAAGAGGAACCACCTGAAAAGTCCTTGGGATGGGTGGGGAGGGAGGGGTGGGGGGAGGAAGGGCCACCTGCGCCTGGGGACTTGGAGGCAATGGCAGAGTCCCTCAGGAACAGGCAGGGTGGGTGGGGAGGCCAAAGAGGAAGCCTGAGGCTGGTGCCTTGGCCAAGCAGAGGTCTGTGCTTCCAAGGGGGCTGGACTACATGGCCTCATCTCTCTACTGGGTACCCAGTACAGGTGCCAGCACCTGGCACATCCATGCTCCTGGCCAGTTGGAATGGAGGGCCAGCACTGATCCTGCCTGGGGAGGCAGCGGGCACGCTGGTGGGTAATAGAAGGTTGGGGACTGTGGGCAGGCCAGAGCACAGCCTAACGTTCTTCTGGAGGCCAGACCAGAGGGGGTGAAAGATGGGCCAGGAACCCCACGCAGAGAGTGGCCATGCTGGGCTTCTGTCTTAGGGGTACCGGGTGGGTTCTGAGGCAAGCCAAGCCCACACCCAGTGCTGCAGTCTCAGGATCATGTGCATGCTTGGCCAGAAATGCCCCCAGCCTTGGAATTCTCCTTGCCCCTTCCCCTCTGGCCCCGGGATGTCTTAGGACCCATACAGATGCAGCAGCCATTTGCTTGGCACGTGTTACAGAAACCCTCGCATCTCAACGCTCTGATGGGATGCGGCACAAGGAGAGGTGGGGTGCAAAGACCTATCCCCAGGCCGTCCCTAACCTGGAGAAGCTTATACTCACTCTGTGCATTTGTTCTTTTACCAGCAAACATTCGCTGAGGCCCCTTAGGCATCAGGGACATTGTGCTGGGCACTGTGGGTGACTACTGGAATCATGTGAACAGATGATTCCCAGGGGCTCCTAGTCCCTGCTGAGGAAGTCAGGGGAGGTTCATGGAGGAGATGATGCTGGAGCTCAGAAGTCAGAGATTAAGTAGGCCTTTACCACTGAGCCACACGTCTGATGATATTTCACTTTGGCTAAACCACCATTTGTTCCAGGCTGGTATATAAAAGTGAATAATAGGATGTGAATCTCTACTTTATGAAGTACAGTGCACTGGGGAGAAGATATGACATGCTCAAGGCAAAAACAGAAGTCTATGCAAGAGCAGAAATGGTGTGGTCTGGATGAGCAATCAAGCGCAAGGGGGCAGGGAGAATACTTACAGAGGCCTTTCTGGGGGAGGTGATGTCTGAGTGGGGTGCAAGCAGCAAATGGGAATAGGACAGAGTTGGGGCGAGGGAGAGAGATGTCAGGGGAACAGCATGGAGCCATGAGATAGTCTGGACTTACAAAGCAATTCAAGTACAGAGAAGGCCAGGTAGGACGCAGGGGATGCTGGGCAGCCCAGCATAACCCACAACATAGCCACCCAGTCCAGGACAGGGTAAGCAGGCTGGAATCTAGCAGCGGTCAGAGCTTGAGGAGGGGTTGGTGAGTCAGGGAAGGCTTCTCAGAGGAAGCAAGTCTTGAAGGAAGGGCAGGACTGGCGGGAAAGACCGGAGGCCAGGGGATCCATACAGCTGGAACAAAGGTTGGAAGCTGAGGTGGAATGAATGTTATGTGCTCAGGATTCAGAAATAGGAGCATGCCACGGGCAGTGTTGGGGCAGCCAGTCTAGTGAGGAGGCTGGAGTTACGGTAGAGACCTCAGGCCTGAGAAGGCATGACCAGCTCAGCCCAGGGGCCCAGAGAGCCTGCTGCCCACACGAAGGCCCCACCCTAGGAAGGAGGGCAGGTAAAGCCGGGGCTCCCATGAACACTCTCCCACTACGCCACCATGCCAGGCCTCCCCCAGCAACTTTTGAGTTTTTGTTTCATTTTGCCCATTCATCACATCTTCTGTTTTGTTCCCTCAGCTCAGGCTTGTGGATCCCGCCATTCCACCTTTACCAAGGCCTCAGAAGACAGGGCCCAGGCCCACGGGCAGCACGATCATGGACAAGTTGTTTCACCTCTCTGAACCTCAGTTTTTCTATCTGTAAAATGGTATAAGTCCTACCTGACAGATTTATTGGAAGGATTCAAGGAAATAATCTCTGTAAAATGCCCAGTGGTCAGGCCCACAACCAGTGTTTGATACTGCTGGTCTCCTGCTCCTTGTCTCCCAGGCAAGAAGCACTTCAGTTACTTTAGTTCTGCACAGTGGTAAATACACTGACTCTGGGATCAGATTGCTTGGTTCAAAGCCCAGTTCTGACTTACTAGCTGTGTGACCTCAGGCAAATTACTTGACCTCTCAGTGCCTGTTTTCCCATTTGTAAAATGGAGATTATACTAATAGTCTGTAGCTCATGAGATTGTCCTTGAGGATTAAATTAATGTATGTCAGGGGCTTAAAGTGGCATCTGCTGGGGCAGTCACATACTAGGTGCTAGCCATTACTAGACTACATCCCTAGTATCTTGCCACATGCCTGGTACCTGATAGGTGCTCAACAGAAATATTTTGAATGAATAAATGAAGACATAAGGCAACACTGTGATGCAAGGGAATGCCAAGATAGGAAGTCATTGAATGCCAATATGTGAGTAGCTAAACCACCCTGGCAGATTAAGTGCCTTCCCCAAATAAAACCCAGATAATCCCCACACCAAGAGTTAATCCACCATCCTCAGGTCACTCTAGGTTGCCACCTCATTTCCCCTCTTCCTACCTACCTCTTTGTTTAATCAAAAGCAGGAAGGATAAGAGCAAGCATGGGGTGGACAAGGGGACACTGTGGTGAGAGCAGCATACAAGGGGCAGAACTGGGCAGAGCCAGCAATGGCTGCCCCAGGGGTTAGAGTTGGGGATGGAGTGCAGCCAGCCCAGGCAAAGAGCCGGGGTCTCAGGAGAACGGAGGAGACTGTGGACATAGCAGGCTGAGAACCAATGGCTATGAGCAGAGGGGAGGAGCAACTGGGAGGGCCACTGGAGCCCAGGCCCGAGTTCTGCATCACCCCCTCAGCCAGCCAGTGGCCAGGACCCTGCAGGGCAAGGCTCTGGCCAACCTCTGAGCCCCACCCCTCTTGACCTGGAAGCCAGGGGCAGCCCAGCCCTTGGCAGCTGCTGCCCTCTCGCGGCCACCCTGCAGAGGTACAATGCTGTTTACAGGAACTCAGTGCCCTTGAGCCCACATGAAATGCCTGGAGACCAGAGCAGGCCCATGGAAGAGGTCAGCCTCCCCAGACCTACTCTGCACACAGCTCCAGCTAATCCCAATGGGGTATTGTGCCACCCCAGGCCCTCCACACCTTCACTCTCCCTGGTCTCCACTTCCTGCCAAGATCCAATCCCATGTCCTGGCTGCAGTCTTTTTATTCTGACCCCTCTCAGGTGTGGATACCCCACTGCCCCACCTGTGTTTCTCAGAGGTCCCCAAGAGCTTTCCTGACAACACTTGCCACATCACAACTATCTGTCAATGGCTATGTCCCCCAGAAGACTGGGGCCCTCTGTCTGTCTCTCTGTCCTTTTAGCCATTGTCCTAGGCTAGGACTGGCCTACAGCAGGCTACTTAATCATGTGTGCTGAGGACCAGGGATACAAACCAGAAGAAACAGAAAACTTTTATGTATTTATCAAAATTGCACAAATCTGACCTCATTCACCAACATAAAACATACAACCAGGACACACACACAAGGCCTTAGAGAAGGCCGTCAAGTACTTTGAAGGACAGGAAGGAATGACATAGCTGGGTGGGCTTTTGGTTTCGTTTGCAGGCGTCTGGGATGGGACTAGGGTGAGGCTCTGGTCCCACACCTGGGAAGGTAGAGGGATGAGAAAGGCAATAAATAGAACCGTGGGCCCAGTCTGCTTTGATATATTGTGGGCACATCCCTGTGCATGGCCCCAGCAGCGCCTGCCCCTGGCTCTTAACCAGCAGCAGGAACCTGGACAGCAGTGCCTGGACAGCTGGTGCAGGCAGGCCAGACTGTGCAAGCAGTGGTCCCCTCTAAACAGCCCAGCACCCTGCAGGGCATGAGGTAAGACTGGCCAAGCTCCACAGACCCTAACTGTCCACATCTGTGGGCACAGTCTTTTTCCTTGTCCGAACCTTCAGAGAGCGGGAGGTGCCCTGGAGGAGAGAGAGCATACCATGAGAGGTCTGGCTGAAGTGCCAGGGCAGCCCACCTCCCTCTCGCCTTCCTCGCCACTGACCTCCCGCACGAGCGGCTTCCTCTTGACCACACGCAGGCTCTGGCTGCGGCTCAGAGGCTTCTCTCGGGACCGTGCTGATGGCTGGGGGACAGCCTCTGTATCTGACCAGTACTCATCGTCAGTGTCACTGTCCTGCAGGCCCCCTGCTCGGTACCCTGTGTGGAGGAGAGGAAGGCCCAGGGGGCCAAACTGAGCACTTACACAGTGTGAAGGCCTGGGGCCGAGCCAGGCAGGGAAGCCACAGCTTGCAGGAAGGAAGCCATCCCTCTTGGGTCAGCTCTGGACCCCTCTGCACACTCACCAATAGGTGGCCTGCGGCGGGGCACCTGATCCTCCAGATAGAGGGGATCCTGGTAGGCAGGGGCAGGGGTGTCAGGGATAGAGCGCAGGTCTTGCATAGAGAAGCTCCGGAGCCTTCCTGCCAGTGCGCCCTGACTCTGCAAGGGTTGGGGAGCAGCCGCATCACCTGGAGGGAAGCGCTGGGGCTCCTAGCAGGAAGGGACCCCAGCCAGGGCAGCGCCCCATGGAAACCATAGGGCTGACCTGCAGGTAATCACTGGGGCATGGGCCTCAGAACGGAAAGCAACCTTCTAGCCCTATGTATTCATGATACCAACAGGAAACTAAAGCCCAGAGAGCAGGAGCAGGCACTCATGGTCAGTGTCGCACCCAGGGAAGTCTGAACTTCCAACTCCAAGCCCCTGCCAAAACCCCACCTGTCACCTCTCATCCCTGTTCCCTAGCCCAGACAGCTGCTATCTCTCGGCTGCCTGACAGGCAGCTGGACTTGCCCAAAAGGCACCAGGGGTGGCACAGGGCGCTGCTGGAGGGGTGGGCCCAGAGCACCTTGGTAGCAGCCTGAACAGCGGCCGAAGCAGCAATGTTTAGGCCCCGCTTCCCGAAACTGAGCATCGTTTCATAGCTGCGCTCTTTGGCCTGGATGATGTAGGTGTCAATTTCCTGCAGATGAGAGGAAGAGAGCTCAGCTAGATACCCAGAGTCACTCTTACGCAGGCTCAGAGAAGCCACGGGTGCCAAGCCTCCCAGCCCACCCCCACCTATGGTACACCAACAGTCTCCCTACCTACTCCCACACTTCAATGAATGGCCATTTTTCAGCCTCTCCCATCATCCCCAAACTTCCAACTGGCATTTCACACCTTCAGAGGTCATTCACCCGGGCCCCATTTGGTTATCACAAAAGAGGAAGAAGGCTAGGTTCTGTCAAGGTCCCACAGCAAAACAGCCGCAGAACTGGGATTAGAACCCAGGTGTCCCCCAGCACCCTGAACCCTGAGTCCAGGGCTCCTTCCCTCACACTCACCCCTATGCTTCCCTCCCTGCCTCCCACAGGGTACCTTCTCATGGCGGGACAAGGATGGGTGGACAAATTTGCGGTAGAGCAGGCTGGCCCCCCTGGTATATGGTGAGAGCAGCCACAGCACAAAGGCCATCTTGATCTCATAGTAGAAAGGGAACCTGTCAGAGCATAGGGAGCAAGGTCAGCCAGGGAATGAGGCCGAGGGTTGGCCATCACCTCCCCACAGCCCCCAGACTCCCTGTACCCATACCAGGAAACAAAGATGTCTGTGAAGGTCTCCACCGCCATGAAGAGTGCAAAGACAATCCAGTACATCATCCACCGGACCTGGAGGAGCAGGGCAGAGGTGGGGGGTGCTGGAAGGCCAGAGGTCAGCAGCTGAACCCACAGAGCCAACTCCCCTATCCCAGGCTGACCCAGCCAAGAGATTCCTGAGAGCCTGTCCTGCTGCATTCCCCTGGTGCCTGGCTGGCCCTAGAGAGTGGCCTCTGAGAAACCGCCACTCATTCCTATACCCAACCCCAAAGGGCTTCACCCACAAGATCCTACACAGGCACCCCATGCCCGTTCTCCATCCACACCCACACCATTCAAGATATGCCACCCGATTATGCCCCTGGAAGAGGGGGAGGCCATCTCAAACCTTCCCCACCTCACAAAGCCCTACCATACGCCCAAGGCTGTCATCCCACCCCATCTGAACCAAGCCCTCCTGTCCACCCCCATACTCACATATTCACGAATGTTCTTGGTCTTCACGGCCTTATAGGAAGCATAAGCTGGGTACAGCATCCCAAACACCAGTCTGGAAAAGCAGCCCCCCAAAAAAACAGAGAGGGAGTGTGAGGGGCACCATGTGTCCACCCCTGCCAGGTGGCCACCTCCTCCATGGTGAGAGGTGGCAGTGTCTACCCTGTTCTTCCCGCTTGGCTTGCACAACCTGTGCCCGAGTCAGTGCCCTGGAGGCAGTCTCCCCACCCCGCTGTTTACAAACATCCCAAGCTTGCCCAGGCCTGCACTGAGACCCACAGATGCATGATGTAGTGAGAGCATACCCAGCCACTCAACAAGGTGGGAGGCAGGCTTCTGAGCTATTGAGAGCACTGGGCTGTCCCCTCCTATGGACATGCAATCAGGCCCAGGACCACCAGACTTGGCACTGCAGACGGAGATATTCGAGCCAGGTGCTGGAGTACTGACAGGTGGGGAGTAGTACAGAGAAGAAGGCTGAGGCTAGGTGGTGAGTCATGTGACTGACTGCTCTGCTGGGAAGTGGGCACCTGGACCCCGCCCACAACGTGCCACAACACCCGGTCGGGCCGGCCAATGGTCCGCGGGCCCATGGTCCCCCGCCGCACGGACCTGTCTGCACAGTGTGTGTGAGTGCGGGAGAGGTCGCCATCAGCCACGGAAGCTTTGGGGGTGGGAGGGCAAGCCCACAGGTCCGTTAACCCTTGCGGTGAGTGTTGAGGTGGAAGGGAAAGGTGTGAGGGGCTCAGAAAAACCCCTTTCCCGACAGACCTTCCTAGCTTCCACCCCAGGGGCAGGCCGGCACCCGGGGATACAGGGGCTACGAGGAGCGGCCATACTTACACCACCAGGCGACAGATCATCCAGGACACCATCCTGCAGCCTCCGGGCGAAGGGGAAACTTCCCCAAGAAGACTCCCAGAGAGTCGCTCACGCTGGGACTGGGGTACCAGTGGAGGTGCGGGAACACAGGGGCGCTCGGGCTACCCCTTGCCCGCTGGCTCCCGACTCCGCGATGCGCGGAGCCGAAAGGACCGAGGGCCCAACGGGCTAGGGGGAGGAGGCCGGGCGGCGCCGCGCGGTCACTCAAGGCTCCGGCCCTCACTTCCTGCCACGGAGAGCCTGGCGTACGGCTCTTGCCGGGGATGTAGGTCGCGGCCTCCCCTCGCTCCGATGCCCGCGATCCCAGTGCGCTGGGCCACCAGCCTGGCCTCGGGGCGGAGTTTACAGCTCACTTGAAAGTTGCACGGAACTGGGCTTTGCCCAACCCCAAGGCTCCCGCGCGCCGCGCAGGCGCTCTGCGGCCCTGGGGGCGGGGCCAAGTCTGGGAGGCGAGCGCCTGCCCCTTAAAGGGGTGATACGCCTCAGCCTCGCGGGTGGGGCCGATAGGTCGAACACCCTGCCGTCCAAATCCGAAAGATTGGAAGTGGGAAGCTACGAAAAAAAGTGGATTGAAGGTAACGAAGGCAATCTGGATTCCAGGGTTTTCTTCACAGGCTTTCCCCTTCTGCCTCATTTTCTTCTTCTGTAAAATAGGAAAGGACGTGAGATGGGGGGTGGTTCCCCGTTGGAGGCTCAGGCACAAACTAGAAGCAGGCTTGGCAGGAGCCGGCCAGTCGGGACGGGAGATCAGCGTCCCCGAAGAGTCCGAGCTGGCCCAGAGAGGAAAAAAGGGGAGAAGCAGGGAGAAGGCACCTGAGGGACTCATCACCCGGACGAGTGGACTTCAGGAAGTGACCGCTTCCTTGGGCTGCCTTTCCAGGACCCACATACCTGGGCAGGCTGACCAGAGGATTAGAGATTCTGGGCAGAGCTCCGCACCCCCATGCTTCCCTACCCTTTGCCTTCCTCACCAGAAGTTTGAAATTCCACCTGTTCCTGTGAGTCAAGAACACAATATTCTTGAGAGCTTAATATCATCGATCGCAATTGCCTTTTTGGAGCGCATTTTTTGTGTCCCGGGTTTTGATCTTTACAAAGGTCCTTTTTTACCATTTAGGAAATGCACTGGCCTGGTGAAAAGTAGCTTGCCCACCATCACCTGGTGGCATTTGTTGCTGGAGGGTGGATAGAGGGCTGGCTCGATCAGCCTTCTGAGGGCTGCCCCTGGAGGGAGTCTGGGAGTGGAGAAGCTCCCCTGGGAGGAGGTGTGAACCTGGAAGAATACTGGGGGCTCAAGAGAGACGGCAAACTTAGCTGCTTCCACAGCTTTTTGTATAGGGCTGCGTTCTTTGTACCTCTTCTTTTCCCTCATGCAAGGGGGAGCATGGCATCCCCCCACCCTGAGCACCCTGTGTGCTTCACAAGTCTGAGGGGAGGGGGCCAGCAGAGCTGCCCTGAGCTATGGGGGTAAAAAACTCAAGCAGTCACTACTTTTTATCAGAGTTAACACCCACCAGTTATCAAAAGGATGAAATAGGTAATGATGGGGGCCAAGGAAAGTAGGCTTTTGGGGAATAAAAACACAGGGTGATTTTATAGTCTTAATTATTATCCTCAGTGTTATTGGTGTTGCGGGGTGTGAGAGCTAGCAGTGAAACCAGCCCACAGGAGGAACTCCCCTGAGGCCCTGCTGCCCCCCTCTCCCACCTAACCACCTCCTCACATAATGGGGGGAGGAACAAAAGTACCAAGGGCCAGGATCCCACCATCCATCTCTAGATATAGACATTGTAATCAAGGTGAAAATACCCAGAAGGCTATGACTGACCCAGTAGGGGAACTAGCTCAGGAGGAGCAGGGGCTGTGGAAGAGGGAAGGGGCATCCATTCCTGGGAGGTGAGGGTGTGTGAGCTGACTGTGTACATGGGAGCCTCAGGTCCTTTGTTACCTGCTACCACTCCTCTCCACCGGCTGCCTTCCTTGGTCACCTGACCTCAGCATCACAGGCCTGTCTACCCCCAGTGGCTGTTGAAGAGCTCTCCTATGCCACTTGATGCCCACCTAGCTGGGAAGGCCTTTCCCATGGAGACTCCTGGTCCTGGTCGCTGTGCTTGGGAACTCTAAGGGACATGATGTCAGAGGTCTGCCACCGAGAGCAGGGCTCAGCGTGAAGAAGTGTGAGGCTGGCCACTGAGGGCTGTTGTCCTCCTCAGCTTCGGCAGAGTGAGTGGACTCTGCCTCTCATGGCCTTTGGTCCTGAGCTGTTGACACAGTCACCCGGTTACACATTTGGTTGCTAAGCAGCTGTCTGGACCTATGATCCCCAGGGCAGGTGACCAGGTTGACACACAGTGGGCTCCATTCCCCATTTGTGGAAATCTGGGCATCCAGGGAGGAGTCCTGGGGGAGTGATGGTGACTGTAATGTTTTCTTTCCATTGGGCAACAGAGTGCCAACATGTCTGGGAGACTCAACCCACTTCCCCTGGCAACCCCTCCCTGGCACTACATGAGGTCCCATTCCCCATCTGAGAAAGCAGTACAGGCATTCCCAGAACAGGGTACCTAGGGACCCCGAGGAACACCTGCTAAGCCAAGACACATGAATGTGGTTCAAGGAAGTCAAACGCAGGTGTGTCACCTATGAGATTCCCCATTGTGAGGTGTGGTCAGAGGCACACAGGGGAAAAGGACTCTGAGACCCAGGACAGGTAAGGAATCCTAATCCACAGACAGCAGTTCTCCCCAAAGAATGACCTGCCCTCCTACAAATCACCTTTCTCTGAGCCACCTCTGTATCTCATATAGTCCTACAGACTCCTTGTTTGTCAGACACTCCATTCTCAGGACTTCATGTATTTGTCCATGAGTCAGCCCCACGTGGTAGGGGCCCAGCACCTAAGTGTCATCACCAAGAACTCCTGACCCCAGCACCGTGCCTGCTCACTCTAGCTCTCTGAGGGAAGGGAGCAAGGAAGAAGGGAGTCCGAAAGCCAGGACTGGCCCCTGTGCGCAGCAAGGACAAAAGCACAGCCATGAATCTGTTCTCAGTGAGACTGCTGCTGCTGACATTGGACACCTGAGAGCCGGCAATGGGGTGGAAACCTTTTATTCGAGGAAAATGAATCATAAAATTGCTCTCAAGTGCCCCTGGATATCCTGACTCCAGGAGGCCCTCACACAGTCTGGGCGCAGGAAAGTTTCCCAAAGCCTGCCTTCTCCACCAGCCTTGCCTATTTCCAGCATGCAGCAGAGGGCAGCAGAAGCTTGGCTCTGAGGTGTAGCTCCCACTGGACACTCAGCTGGCACTGAGAGGCAGTGCCCCTGGGGCATGCCTCTGGGGATTGGTAAGGTCCCAAGGTCTCCAAGATGCTCTCAGTACAGCTCCACTCTTGGCACCCACCCAGATAGCTCAGGTCCTTGCAGGGTCCCTGGCTTGGCCAGCTCTTGGACCCACCCAAAGGAGCCAGCACAGCTCAGGAGCTATACCCCGAAGATGCAGCTGAAGTAGGGAGTGTGGTCTGAGGCTGCGGCAGCTACAGGAAAGAAAAGCAGAAAAGCTTTCATCTGGGTATTCTCCACGCATGAGCCAGCTTCAGGATCAGAGAAGGAAACTTCTGTAAGAACAAAGATAATCCTGGCAAGAAGTTGGGGCCTGCTGGGGCTGTTGTTATTGCTTTGGGCAGAGACTTTGGCCCCAGGAGATTAAGCTGATGCCTAGAGGGTGGGCATACTAGGGGTGAGCAGATGACGGGTACCGTGTGCCTTCTGCAAGAAGAGAGGCAAGGTAATGGAGGGGAGCCCTTTTAGGCAGCACTGAATCTGCACGTATGCTCACAGAAACAGAACATAGATGTGTGTGTGCAAGTTACTGAGACTGTCTACCAGTGTCCACATGTGTGCGCAGAAGGAGCGTAACATGGGTGAGTGACCCCAGCAGTATGAAGGATGTGGCTATGGGCTGCAGTGTAGAACAGGAGCAGGTAAATGGACACCTGGAGCACCAATAAGAGAGACCAGGTAGTCAAAGGTTAAACCAAAGAACAGGAGAATAGCCCACACAGTACCCAACCCTGGGGCCAGAGTGTGTGGAAGGCAACAGACTGAGGGGGTCCTGCAGGTGGGGGGCAGGTTTGACAGGTGTCCACACACAGGAAGGCACCAGGTGCTGGATTGACTGGTGCATATACACGTCTTCATGCTTATTACAACTATGAGAAGTGGCTCCCTGGGCTAGCTCACGGTGTGTGTCCATGCTCACTGGGGCTGCGTGTTATACGTGAGGGCATGAATGCAGGTTGGCTACATGTGTCTTCACATGGGCACATATGCTGCTCACATAGACTCCTACTTAGCTTCCAGTGGCCACTCCCCAGAGGCCTCGACACCCTACTAGGCACTGAGATCCACCACTATGTGTCGGTACACGAGCGTCTGTCCCTTGAAGCTGGGGGCCAGGAGCAGCTGAGCGTCCCCAGCAGGCATGTAGCAGAATGCCCGAGGGGCCTGCACAGCCAGCTCCTGGAACCGCACAAACTTCTGTCGCCCCTCATCCCACTGGTAGATCTGCGTGAAGGAGAAGTCGCTGCCCAGCGCCAGGTAGCGGCGGCCACCCACCAGGAAGGGCTGCAGGGCCAGTGAGCCCCGGGAGGGCAGGGCCTGCACCTCAGAGAAGCGAGCACCCTCCCAGCGCAGGATCTTGGAGTCACCAATGTAGCGACTGAGGCACAGATAGCTGTCGCGGCCCGCACGGAAGTGTTTCACAGCCTGGGCATCGGGCGCCTGGGTCACCTCGCCCTGAGCCACAAACTGCTTCTGAGTGCGACTCCACTGATAGATGATGGGTGCCTGTGAGCTGCTCGACACAATCAGCCGTGGCTTGCCCTCGCCATCTACAAACTCCAGGTCAGTGTCGCGGTGCCAGGCATGCAGGGCTTGATGAGAGTAGAAGCCATTCTGGTGCCAGCGGTAGAGGCTGGTGGCGCCGGCCTTGGAGCTGTCGGCCACTGCAAAGTACCAGTCGCCGTCGATGCGGAAGGCCTCTAGGTCGTTGGGCTTGCGCACGCGCTGTGGGTCAATGTCCTGCAGCTTGGTGAAGCGCGTGGTGTTGGGGTCCCAGTGGTAAATGTAAGAGCCACCAAACAGCTGGGCCACAACCACATACAGCTGGCTGTCCACCACCATCGGCTTGCAGTGCACTGCAGAGGGGGCTGCCAGGATGGAGGAATGCAGCGTCAGCCCACATGCCCCACCCCATGCCAGGCCCTCGGAAAAGGGGGTCAGATCCCTTCAACCCTGAGCCAAGACTAAAGCTCTCTGCTACTGTCTTCCTCCCCATTGAAGTTTATCCACTCAGTGCTCAATGCTTCTAATTGTTTCACAGCTAATTGGCCTCAGCACCTCCCTCCATCCTTGCCCCCAGGGCTCAAATATAAGCTGACAGCATAAAATAGGTATCCCTGGATATTGACGGGCTGTTTAAAGATAATGTCTACTATTGAATTTTTATTGCGTGTAGTCAGTGTGCTAAGTGTGAACATGTTGCCTCAATCACTCTGTAATGGTCTATTATTTTGCCCATTTCACACTGAAAGAAACTGAGGCTTGGACTTGCCCAAACCCCACCCTCCCTGATAAGAGGCCATGCAGGGGAAGGAGGAAGAGTTTGAGCTGTCCACAGCCAGGTGACAGAGCCCAGGTATACAAAATGACAGCTTGATGCTTGGGTAGATGTGCATGAAAACCTATTCTCCTAAGCACCCCAACTTTCGGGAGGGCTTTTGTTTATGAGAGTGTGCGCAGCATACATTGCTTACAGCCAGCTCACTCAGACCCCTTCTGAGGCACCCTGTCAGCACAGGGCCACACTCCTCACCTGTCCCTGTGTCCCCAGGGATCTTCTCTTCTCTCCTCGCCAGAACTGCTTCACCCACCCACTCTCTGTGACCCCACCTTGCCCCCAAGGGAAGCCCGCATGAGCCTCAGACTCTGGCGGTCACCCCTGAGTCCCCTCCATAGCTATGGTCTGCCTGGCCAGAAGCTGATGACCCCCAGCTCCTGAGCTGCCAACATACCTACCAGCACCTCAAACTCCAGCTGGCCAACACTGAGCTCCATGTCTGCCCCCAAACCTGTTCAGTTTCAATTTGTGATTCCACCCAGCCATCCCATGCAGAAACTTGGGAGCCATCCCCAACACCTCTTCTCCCTCCCTCACCCACAGCTGACCTGTCCCTGGCCCTTTAAGACCTCCCTTCTGCTTTCTAGTCCACTTTGTGTAAGATCGGTGTTATTTTTTCCTTAAATGTTTGCTAGAACTTACCAGGGAAGACATCTGGACTTGGGGTCCTCTGCTGGGGGCCGTTTTTTCTAAGGACTTGAAGTTCTTGCATAGATATAGGGCGATTTCAATGTTCTGTTTCCTTGTGTGTCAGTGCAATTCTCCCTTCTGAATGTCTCTCTCCCTCCCCACCGCTACTGTCCTAATCCAAGCCCCAGCACACCCACTGCTAGTCTGCCCACCTGTCTTGCCCTCTGCCTGGCCACTCTCCATGCTGCTCACAGAGGGAGTTTTCTACAATAAAAACTGAGCTGGTTCACACGCTCTGCTCAAAACCTGTCAATGACCTGGTCCTCACCTCTTGGGTCTTATCAGCTACTCTCCACTCTGAACCCTATGCTGCAGTTACATGAACTGCTCCTGGTTTACATATTCATGCACTCACATGCTAAGCTGGTGCATATCTTCTTGACTTTGCTCATGGTGTTCCCTCTGCCAGAACATCCTTCCCACATTTCTTCTCTTAGCTAAGTATCTCCTTTGGCCTTCTAGACTCAGCTCAAACTCAGTAAACCCAAACTGAGCTTACTAGCCACTTCTATCTCCCCGTAGTTCACTGGCACCAGTTACTGGTTACTTAAGCCAGGAACTTGGGCACCAGCTCTAACTCCTCCCTCTCCCTTGATTTTCAAGATGCAATTTAGGCAACCCTTCTACCAGGAAGCCTTCCTTGATTGCCCAGGGTAGGCCTCTCCTTTAAGCTCCCTCCTTGAGCCTACCTACTATATGGATGTTACCTGTGCATATATCAGCCTCCCCCACAATGATGGGAAAGTTATTATGGTCAGAGGCCATTTCTCATCCATCCCTCTATGTACAGGCACTCGGTGGAAAGGAACAGTGGAGCCCACCCCATCCCACCCCCCTATTTGGGGCCAGCAAGGCTGATACAGGTACCTGGGATTCTATCATAGTCTCGAAGCCTCCGTTCAACATAGTCCCACTTGAGGACTGTGCAAGCACTGGCACCTGGCTGGGCCAGAGCCAGATAGAGGTCGCTGGAGTAAAGGAATGGCTCAGCTGACACTGCTGGGAAGGACAGGGTCTGGTACAGCACAAAATCTGCAGGGAAGGGGAAGGGAGGTAAGAGCAAGTTGGGTGGACTGCTCTTATAGTTGCTGTAAGGGTTGCTGGAGTGAGGCAGGGTGTTGGGGGCTCTGGCAGGGCCTGTGGAGTAGCCTTGGGGAGGCCCGGCCCAATGCCCAAGGCAGGGGCACCTCCTACCCGTGGTGATGCAGTCGAACTCCCGCAGCAGCAAATCCTGCACCTTGTGCTCTTGGAAGCGGGGCGGGCTGGCGCAGTAGATGGGGGCCACCGTGGTGTTGGTGTGTGCCAGCCACTCCACCAGCCACTTCACCTTGCAGTCACAGTTGAGTGAGTTGCCACGCAGGTCCCTGGATTATGGTGGTGATGGAAGGGACACAAAAGTGACAGGTTCTCAGTGCTCTGCCCCTCCAGGCCCTCTAGGTTTCCAGGAATAGATCTTGTCAAGACTGCTGCCTTACTGCTCACATGGCATCTTTGTGCCAATTAGAAAAAAAGTTCCCCTTGGGGTGGATGCAGCCCTGTGGACACAGGCTTGGCCAGCAGAGCAGGAGCTGAGTTTCAGGGCCTCCTTATATCCCTGGTCAGGTGCCATTTGCAGCGTACAACCTGCATAGCTCTATGTTGCATTGCTCCCAATCTCCCACCATCCAGGGCTGTTGTTTCTTATATAAATACTGATCAGTGATTTTGACTATCCTCTAAGGCTTTAATGTAGATTCAAATCAAACATGCATTTTAAAAGCACATGTTTAAAAAACATACATATAGTGTCTCATGTGCCTTTTAAGAGGGCCCACAAATGCCTTGAGGCACTTCCACTTGGAAGGCTACCCATCTGTGATTCAGCCTAGCCTTCTCAGAGCCCCCCAAGCCCAAGCCCTCCCAGCCGCTCAAGAATTTATGATCTTCCCAGCTCTGCCTCCCACACCCTTCC
>JAVSCE010017575.1:0-32653 GCA_032199065.1 Smutsia gigantea
ACTTATTTATATCAATCCTCCCTTTCTAGACTGTTAAATATAATCTTGCTGATAACACTCAAGTTGTCATTAAAATGTTCTATCTCCTCCTTAAAGAATGGTTTATGTATTTCATTTAATTTTTTGCTCATTATTTATAAAATAATATTTACCTACTAAAATTTATCTATTTTTCTCATTCTGTGTCAGATATTTACCACTAGGATTTTCCATTCTTTAGCTGTTAAATACTATTATTCATTTCTTGGTTGGCTAGAGTACATTTCTAAGTATGGACGTAGGTGGCCTATTTCATTAGGTGAGTCCTTGATTATGCACAACTTTTGACTAAGCAAAACATTTACCACCGTTCATTTTTCCCCTAAAAAGTATAATGCATGTTTTGTCCAGAAATAGGCTTCTGTGCTCACTGTTGGAAAAATTTAATTCCCTCTTCAAATTTCTAAATATTGCTATGCATTTCCTAACTTACAGTCATGATGAGGTGTTCAAAGCCAGTGTGCCGGGTCGTGGCTCCGTATCTTACCCGCTTCACAGGATGCCGTGAAGGTGTAGCTGCAGGCTGGGTGCCATCTTGTATCTTCTGGTCTCTCTTTTAGGAATAGATGTATTTGCTGTGTTTTCGTAGGTAAATATAGTGTTGGGAGGAGATTTCTGCTGCCCTGCTCATGCCGCCATCTTCCCGGAAGTCCTTCTATTTCATTTTTAATCCAGAATTTTTTAGGAACAGTTTTGTGATTTGATAGCCTGGAGATTCAAGGCAAACTCTCTTATCTCATTTGAACATCTTATGAAGTTCTTGGGGCAAATGCTCTGCTTCACATAGAGAGAGTGAGGCACCCCCACAATGTAAAGCTGTGCATAGATGCTGTGGTGACTGGTCTACGCTTCTGAAGACCTTCTTTGATTGCTCATTGTTTACATGTCCCCAGCTCCTGCCTTTCTGTGCTTAGAGTTTTTTGTTTATTTTTTTTATATTATAATGGAAAACTCATGTATGCACTCAGTCTTAAAATTTGAGCTTCTGGATATTGAAAAAGTTTTCCTTTATTTGGATCCCATTTTCTTCTTACAAACCCTTAAAGTTTCTTTCTTTTTTAACTTTTTTTCTTGATTTATGTTTTTTTTTGTTCCATTAGGAATTAGCACTGGGACTCAGTTTGCCAGATTTTAGTGAAGTGGTCTTCCTCTAAATTATAGAAGAATTTTTAAAGTTTGTTCCCTTCCAGGCATCACTTTTGCAGTTAACTTCCTCAGTTATGGATTTTATTTTTATAATTTTATTTTTTATAAATTATATTTTTATAATTTGAATCTCCTTGCAATCTTTTCTCTGTACTACCTTTAATCGCAGTATCAAGATTTTTCATTGTCATTTTTTCTTGGACTCTCTTAAAGATGCTTGAGTCTTGTAAACATGTCTTCTGGTTCGTGTAAGAAATTATTATCAGAGCTCTGATCCTCTTAGTTCAGGTTGATATTCTCTTTGGCCCTTGCTTTAATATATTTTTCATTGGGGCCCCTTCCTCCATTTTCCATTTTACTTATCTCAGAATGAGGAGAAATCTATGAAAACTTGGTATTTTTACATAAGAGCTTTGTCTTCATAGCATACGTAACAGAGCTGTTCCGTGCTACGGCACTCAGCATGACGTTTCATCAGGGACTTTCCTCAATTCTCCGGCCTCTTTGGTATTTTATCTTTGGGGGGGAATTGCACACCAGTATTCCCATTACCGCACTCCCCACCGTTCCCCCATCCTACACACACATCCCCACACGCACTGTTTTCTATCCTTTCTGTCATCTGAAAGTTGTCATCTCTGAATAAGTACGGAGATATGGAGATTAAGCGCAGAAAGAATCCTCCGAATCCTTACAAAATCAATACTCTAAAGGATTGGCGGCACTTTTTCTTATTCTATGAAAACATGGTGGACAGTAGAGATATTTTTTCTATAATTTCCTTCCTTTTAACTCTCTTTGGAGAAACAAGGCTGCTGTGTTTCATGAAGTGGCTTGTGGGCACTCCTTATTGCTGTTCTTAATCCAGGTCCATCAATTTTATACTTCGTGGAAATCCCTGTAAGTTGCTATTCTCAGTGACCCCTTTCTTCATTCTTAGTCTTCAGGGTTGCATGGATTTTAGATATCATCAATGATTTCTGAAGTATCTATTGAAATGTTGAAATAACCTGTGTAAACATCAGAAGTTGGAGACATTTTAATACCACCTTTTAAAATTACAGTTTGGTCATCAAGGAAACAGATCCAGAGGAGTAAGGAAAACATAGGAAAGCTGTTTCAAATGCTGATATTCTTAATCCTTTTTTAAAGTTATGTGTAGATAGATGATAGATAGTTTTTTATGAAGCATCTGTTTATTATATTTTAGCTGATTTATTTATCTGCCCATTTATTTATTTATTTTTCCTAATTTATACTAGTGTATAATGAACCCTGGAGTGGAGTCAGGCTAGGTGAAGTCTAGTCCAGGATCTGATACTGTTTATCTATGGGCAGTGCTTCACATTAATTTTTTTAATTTTTTAATTTTTAATTTAAAATTTTATATTTTGGTATTATTAATGTACAATTACATGAGCAACATTACAGTTACTAGACTCCCCTATTATCAAGTCCCACCACATACCCCATTACAGTAACTGTCCATCAGCATAGTGAGATGCTGTAGAATCACTACTTGTCTTCTCTGTGTTATACTGCCTTCCCCATATCCCCCCACAGCTACATTATGTCTGCTAATCATAATGCCCCTTTTTCCCCCTTATCCCTCCCTTCCCACCCATCCTCCCCAGTCTCTTTCCCTTTGGTAACTGTTAGTCCATTCTTGGGTTCTATGATTCTGCTGCTGTTTTGTTCCTTCAGTTTTTTCTTTGTTCTTATACTCCACATACGAGTGAAATCATTTGATACTTGTCTTTCTCTGCCTGGCCCATTTCACTGAGCATAATACCCTCTAGCTCCATCCATGTTGTTGCAAATGGTAGGATTTGTTTTCTTCTTATGGCTGAATAATATTCCATTGTGTATATGTACCACATCTTCTTTATCCATTCATCTACTGATGGACACTTAGGTTGCTTCCATATCTTGGCTATTGTAAATAGTGCTGTGATAAACATAGGGGTGCATATGTCTTTTTGAATCTGAGAAGTTGTATTCTTTGGGTAAATTCCAAGGAGTGGGATTCCCGGGTCAAATGGTATTTCTATTTTGAGTGTTTTGAAGACCCTCCACACTGCTTTCCACAATGGTTGAACTATTTTTCATTCCCACCAGCAGTGTAGGAGGGTTCCCCTTTCTCCACATCCTTGCCAACATTTGTTCTTGTTTGTGTTTTGGATGTTGGCCATACTAACTGGTGTGAGGTGATATCTTATTGTGGTTTTAACTTCTATTTCTCTGATGATTAGCAATGTGGAGCATCTTTTCATGTGCCTGTTGGCCATCTGAATTTCTTCTTTGGAGAAGTGTCTGTTCAGAGCATCTGCCCATTTTTTAATTGGCTTATTTGCTTTTTGTTTGTTGAAGTGCATGAGCTCTTTATATGATTTGGATATCAACCCCTTATCAGATATGTCATTTATGAAGATATTCTCTGATACTGTAGGATGTCTTTTTGTTCTACTGATGGTGTCCTTTGCTGTACAGAGCTTTATAGTTTGATATAGTCCCACTTGGTCATTTTTGCTTTTGTTTCCCTTGCCCGGGGGTATATGTTCAGGAAGAAGTTGCTCATGTTTATGTCCAAGAGATTTTTGCCTGTGTTTTTTTCTAAGTCTTTTATGGTTTCATGACTTGCATTCAGGTCTTTGATCCCTTTTGAGTTTACTTTTGTGTATGGGGTTAGACAATAACCCAGTTTTATTCTCTTACATGTAGCTGTCCAGTTTTGTCAACACTAGCTGTTAAAGAGGCTGTCATTTCCCCATTGTATATCCATGGCTCCTTTTTGTATATTAATTGATCATATATTCTTGGGTTTATATCTGGGCTCTCTAGTCTGTTCCATTGGTCTATGGGTCAGTTCTTGTGCCAGTACCAAATTGTCTTGATACTGTGGCTTTGTAGTAGAGCTTGAAGTCAGGGAGCATAATTTCACCCACTTTATTCTTCCTTCTCAGGATTGCTTTGGCTATTCGGGGTCTTTTGTCGTTCCATATGAATTTTAGAACTATTTGCTCTAGTTCATTGAAGAATGCTGTTGGTATTTTGGTAGGGATTGCACTGAATCTGTAGATTGCTTTAGGCAGGATGGCCATTTTGACAATATTAATTCTTCCTATCCATGAGCATGGGGTATGTTTCCATTTATTAGTATCTTCTTTAAATTTTTTCATGAGTGTCTCGTAGGTTTTAGAGTATAAGTCTTTCACTTCCTGGATTAGGTTTATTCCTAGGTGTTTTATTCTATTTGATGCAATTGTGAATGGAATTGTTTTCCTGATTTCTCTTTCTGCTAGTTCATCGTTAGTGTATAGGAATGCAACAGATTTCTGTGTATTAATTTTGTATCCCACAGCTGTTCTGAATTCAGGTATTAGATCTAGTAGTTTTGGGGTGAATTATTTAGGGTTTCTTATGTACAATATCATGTCATTTGCAAACAGTGACAGGTTGACTTCTTCTTTACTAATCTGGATGCTTTTTATTTCTTTGTGTTGTCTGGGTGCCGTGGCTAGGACCTCTAGAACTATGTTGAATAAAAGTGGGGAGTGTGAGCATCCTTGTCTTGTTCCCAATCTTAAAGGAAAAGTTCTCAGCTTCTCACTGTTAAGTAGAATGTTGGCTGTGGATTTGTCATATATAGCCTTTTGTTATGTTGAGGTATTTTCACTCTATACCCATTTTGTTGAGAGTTTTTATCATGAATGGATGTTGAATTTTGTCAAATGCTTTTTCAGCATCTATGGAGATGATCATGTGGTTTTTGTCCTTCTTTTTGTTGATGTGGTGGATGATGTTGATGGATTTTCGAATGTTGTACCATCCTTGCATCCCTGAAATAACTTCTACTTGATCATGATCGATGATCTTTTTGATGTATTTTTTAATTTGTTTTTCGAGTATTTTTGCATCTATGTTCACGAGGGATATTGGTCTGTAATTTTCTTTTTTTGTGGTGTCTTTGTCTGGTTTTGGTATTAGAGTGATGTTGGCCTCATAGAATGAGTTTGGGAATATTCCCTCCTCTTCTACTACTTGGAAAACTTTGAGGAGGATTGGTTTTAGGTCTTCAGTAAATGTTTGATAAAATTCAGCAGTGATACCATCTGGCCCAGGTGTTTTGTTCTTAGGTAGTTTTTTGATTACCAGTTAAATTTCCTTGCTGGTAAGTGGTTTATTCAGATGTTCTATTTCTTCCTGGGAAGGCTGTATTTTTCTAGAAAGTTGTCCATTTCTTCTAGGTTTTCCAGTTTCTTAGCATATCATTTTTCATAGTATTCTCTCATAATTCTTTGTATTTCTGTGGTGTCCGTAGTGATTTTTCCTTTCTCATTTCTGATTCTGTTTATGTGTGTAGACCCTCTTTTTTTCTTGGTAAGTCTGACTAGGGGTTTATCTATTTTGTTGATTTTCTCCAAGAA
Organism: Smutsia gigantea; assembly: GCA_032199065.1. Classification (NCBI taxonomy): domain Eukaryota; kingdom Metazoa; phylum Chordata; class Mammalia; order Pholidota; family Manidae; genus Smutsia; species Smutsia gigantea. Next base: position 5,613 of record JAVSCE010017575.1, read on the forward strand.
CCAGCTCCTGCTTTCATTGATTCTTTCTATTGTTTTATTATTTTCAATTTCATTTATTTCTGCTTTAATCCTTATTATGTCCCTCCCTCTACTGACTTTGGGGCTCATTTGTTCTTCCTTTTCTAATTTCATTAATTGTGAGTTTAGACTGTTCATTTGGGATTTTTCTTCTTTCCTGAGGTAGGCCTGTATTGCAATACATTTCCCTCTTAGCATGGTCTTCACTGTGTCCCTCAGATTTTGTGGTGTGGAATTATTTTTGACATTTGTCTCCATATATTGCTTGATCTCTGTTTTTATTTTGTCATTCATCCATTGATTATTTAGGAGCATGTTATTAAGTCTCCATGTGTTTGTGGGCTTTTTAATTTTCTTTGAGTAATTTATTTCTAGTTTCATACCTTTGTGTTCTGAAAAGCTATTTGGTACAATTTCAATCTTTTGGAATTTACTGTGGTTCTTTTTGTGGCCTAGTATATGACCTATTCTTGAAAATGTTCCATGTGCACTTGAGAAGAATGTGTATGCTTTTGCTTTTGGATGGAGTGTTCTGTAGATGTCTGTTAGGTCCATCTCTCTAATATGTTGTTTAGTGCCTCTGTCTCTTTATTTATTTTCTGTATGGTTGGTCTGTCCTTTGGAGTGAGTGGTGCATTGAAGTCTCCTAAAATGAATGCATTGAATTCTGTTTCCCCCCTTAATTCTGTTAGTATTTGTTTCACATATGTAGGTAATCTTGTGTTGGGTGCATAGATATTTATAATAGTTTTATCCTATTATTGGACTGACCCCTTTATCATTATGTGATGTCCTTCTTTGTCTCTTGTTACTTTCTTTGTTTTGAAGTCCATTTTGTCTGATACAAGTACTGCAACTCCTGCTTTTTTCTCACTATTAGTTGCATGAAATATCTTTTTCGATCCCTTTTTTTTTCAGTCTGTGTATGTCTTTGGGTTTGAAGTGAGTGTCTTGTAGGCAGCATATAGATGGGTGTTTTTTTTTATCCATTCCGTGACTCTATATCTTTTGATGGGTGCATTCAGACCATTTACATTTAGGGTGATTATCGATAGGTATGTATTTATTGCCATTGAAGGCTTTAGATTTGTAGTTACCAAAGGTTCAGGGTAATTCCCTTACTATGTAGCAGTCTTATTTAACTCACTTCATTTGCTATTACAAACAGAACCTAAAGATTCTTTTCTTTATCCTCCTTTTTATTCCTCCTCCTTTCTTTGTATGTTATGAATCATATTCTGTATTCTTTTTCTATTCCTTGTGTGACATCTATTTAGCCTTAGGAATACTTCCATCTATAGGAGTCCCTCCAAAATGCACTGGAGAGGTGGTTGTTGGAGGTAAATTCTCTCAGCTTTTGCTTATCTGAAAATTGTTTATTACCTCCTTCAAATTTAAATGATAACCTTTCAGGGTTGAGTATTCTTGGTTCAAGGCCCTTCTGCTTCATTGCATTAAATATATCATGCCTTTCCCTTCTGGCCTGTAAGGTTTCTGTTGAGAAATCTGATGAAAGCCTGATGGGTTTTCCTTTTTTTTGTGATCTTTTTTCTTTCTCTAGCTGCTTTTAAAAGTCTGTCTTTATCCTTGTCTTTGCCATTTTAATTATTATATGTCTTGATGTTGTCTTCCTTGGTCCCTTGTATTGGGAGATCTGTGCATCTCCATGGCTTGAGAGCCTATCTCCTTCCCAAGATTGGGGAAGTTTTCAACAATTACCTCCTCAGTGACACTTTCTATCCCTTTTTCTCACTCTTCTTCTTCTGGTATCCCTATTATGCGAATACTGTTCTGTCTGGATTGGTCACACAGTTCTCTCAATATTCTTTTATTTTTAGAGATTCTTCTTTCTCTCTGTGCCTCAGCTTCTTTTTATTCCTCTTCTATAATTTGTATTTCATTTACCATCATTTCTACTACATCTAATCTGCTTTTAAATCCCTCCATTGTATGTTTCATTTCAGATATGGAATTTCTTAATGATTGAATCTCTGTCTTAAATTCGTTCCTGAGTTCTTGAATATTTTTCTGTACCTCCATAAGGATGTTTATGATTTTTATTTTGAAATCTCTTTCAGGAAGATTGGTGAGTTCAGTTTCATGTGGCCTTTTTTCTGGGGTTTGTGATATTTTTGTCTGAACATGTTCTTTTGATGTTTTATTTATGTGTCGTGTCCTCCTGTGCCCAGAAGCTCCAGTCTCTGGAGGTGCTCAGCCCATAGAGTGAGGTTGGGCGTTGTAGGGGAGCAGAGCTGGTGTCTGGGGGGAGGAAAGATCTGTTTCCTGATTCTTGTCTGCCATGCCTCTCTCCAGTATCAGAGACAGTGGGCTGAGCACACAGGTGTAAGCCTCTGTATTTTGCCTCTCTAGGTGTTGTAGGCAGCACCTCCCTCTGCCTGGCCTGACGCCAGTACAGTGACTGGTGGTTTGCCAGCAGGTTCTGTTAGGCTAGGAGAAAGGCTTGTCAGGCTGCATATCACAGTGGGGGGCCTCAGAGCTCAGTATCCAGCCAGGGGGATGGAGTGCCTGAAGCTCCTCAAAGTTCCCAATCTGCTGTGCAGAGAGTGCCCAGAAAAATCTTGTCCCCTATCCCTTCTCCCATGCGGCAAGCTCCATGCAAGCCCTGCCCCTTCAGCAGGCCTCTTGCTACTGGGAAGCCTCTCAGCCCGCTTGCCTTTCCCTTTTCCCAGAGTGGCTGGATGTCGATCCCATCCTCCTTAAATGGCTGGAATCTGTCTCTCAAGCACTCTGCCTGTCCCAGCTCCCCATCCTCCAGAGCTCCCTATCGTCCAGAGCACCACACAATGTAGGTTTCAGCTCACAAAGCAGATATCCAGGGCTAGGTGTTCAGCAGTTCCATGTTTCCACCCCCTCCCCGCTCTGTTTCTCTTCCTCTTGCTGGTGAGCTGGGGTGGGAGAAGGGCCTGGGTCCCACCAGATCAAGGTTTTGGTATGTTACCGTGTTTTGTGAGGTCTGTATGCAGTCTGGTGCAGCATTCTTTCCTGTTGCTGTTTTAGGGTTAGTTGTACTATTTTTTCACACTATCTGTTGTTTGGGGAGGAGTTCTCTGTCTTATCTCTCACACCACCATATTGAATCTCCCCGAATCTCCATGTTAATTTTAATAATGGAAAAAAAACTAAAGTTAATCAAGTAACTGTTAATGTAAACAAGCCAGTAAATCTCTGTCTGCTTCTTTATTTAGAAAATTAGGGAAAATCTATGATATTTATAAATTATTTTGTACTTGTTTAATTTCATGGCAATGTAAAACCAAGTCAGTGCACTAATAATGGAGACGATGTACTATAGTGAGTTCACAAAGAAGCAAGTGCTGTATTAAAATTTCTAAGCTAATCCAGCTTGAATTCTTTCTATGTTCATTGACTTTCAGTTTTGATTTTTAACTATCTCCAAGTTATAAATACAAGTGCTTCTATTCTGTTTTTGAAAAAGGCGTTTTCACTTATAGAAAATTGTGCCATCAGCAGCATTGATTGAAAGTAATATGTTTCTGTTGAGGGATTTTTCTACCATAGATTGGCTGACACTGATGGATCTTTTTCCATCCATATTTCAGTGAGAGTGCCCTAGGTTAGTTACAGTTTTTCAGACTTAAAAGAGAACAGAAGAACCCAAATCATATGACTATGAAGTATATTCAGAGGAAAGGAAGTTTGGTGGACCCTGAGACTATCCTCTCCCTCACTCGACCTTATTGTGCAGCTGGCGCTCTGAGTACTCTGGGGAATGACTCACTCATTGTCCATCTTGGAGGGAATCTGGACCTTTCCTTCAGTCACTCTTGGACTTCATAGTATCCTCTCCCTCACTCGACCTTATTGTGCAGCTGGCGCTCTGAGTACTCTGGGGAATGACTCACTCATTGTCCATCTTGGAGGGAATCTGGACCTTTCCTTCAGTCACTCTTGGACTTCATAGTGAAAGAAAGCCATCAAACTCATATCCTTGACTTTGAAGGAATGGTATTTTTGTAATTCAGTTAAGTTCAGCATTTTGAACCAAGCTATTTTACATGAAGATTTTGTTTAAATTCACTGAAAAGTAGGTTTTGCTATACTTACCTTATAGATGAATAGATTAAGGTAGAGGTTCACAGATTGCCCTGCATCATATCCTTAATTAGTGGCAGAGCTAAAATTTCATCTCTAATTCTTCTGACTTTAAAGCTCCTGCTTAGAAATATCATGTTAAGTTGATCAGTTAGGATTCAGGTCTGTGTGTAAGAGAACCTAATTACCCATTCATTAAGAAATGGGGCCTTACTTATTGCAGTAACAAGCAGGGCACTACTGATACTGATGCTTAAGGGAATCCTCAAGACCCAAGCTCCTTCTAGCTTTCTTTCTTCCATTCTTAGTATGTGACTTTTATCCTCATTGTTGCAAGCTGACTGCTTGACCTCATGGTATCATCCAAATAGGAGGAAAAGGGTAAGCAAAGGGGAAGAAAGGGCCTGTGATAATTTTATCTTTTTTTTCTTTAATCTCTTTTTCTAATCATAAAAATAATAGCTTACCTGGAAACCTTTCATAATATACTTACGTTTATCTCATTGACCAAATCTACATTTATGACTATTCCAAGCCTCAAGGGAGTCTGGGGAGTCATTTTTTAAGTCAATATTTATTGAGGTGTACGTTACAAACAATAAAATTCACATGTTTTACGGTCTATGACCTTTGACAAATGCATACACCCGTGTAATATCCACACCAATCAATATATAGAACATTTTCATTTTGAGGCAGTGTTAATGAGCCCTTGGTTGGCCATCTTAAATTCAAGGTTCAGTTCTGAAAGGAAGGAGGAGACAATGTTAGGTGGGCAATAGGTAGCATTGTCAAACTAAGATTAACATTTTTTTGAAATATATATAAATGATATATATAACATTATATTAATTTCACATGTACAACATGATTCAATATTTGTATGTATTCTGAAATGATCAACACAGTGAGTCTAGTTAGCATGTGGTAAATAATGATGTAGTTAACTGTTTGAAAAGCAAAATTGTAAAACGGAAACTACCCATAGGTGGAAGAGACTTCAGTTATACTTAACCTAGCTTAAAACATGCACTTGGACAAATCTCCCAGATCTATTTATGTCTCAGTTTTATAACATTAAAAAAAAGGTTTTAAAAATTTCTTAACTGTGTCAAAAATTGTGGTTCAGATGAAGTGAGATAATTTTTTTAATAATATAATTTATTTTATTATCATTAATTTACAATTACATGTGCAATATTACGATTATTAAACTACCCCTTCATCAGGTCCCCCCCACCAACCCCATTACAGTCACTGTCCATCAGCGTAGTGAGATGCTATGGAATCACTACTTGTCTTCTCTGAGTTGTACTGCCCTCCCCGTGCCCCCCAACATTACATCTGCTAATCGTAATGCCCCTTTTTCCCTCTTATCCCTCCCTTCCCGCCCATTTTCCCCAGTCCCTTTCCCTTTGGTAACTATTAGTCCATTCTTGGGTTCTGTGAGTCCGCTGCTGTTTTGTTCCTTCAGGTTTTTTCTTTGTTCTTATACTCCACATATGAGTGAAATCATTTGATACTTGTCTTTTTCGGCTTGGCTAATTTCACTGAGCATAATACCCTCTAGCTCCATCCATGTTGTTGCAAATGGTAGGATTTGTTTTCTTCTTATGGCTGAATAATATTCCATTGTGTATATGTACCACATCTTCTTTATCCATTCATCTACTGATGGACACTTAGGTTGCTTCCATTTCTTGGCTATTGTAAATAGTGCTGCAATAAACATAGGGGTGCATCTGTCCTTTTCAAATTGGGCTGCTGCATTCTTAGGGTAAATTCCTAGGAGTGGAATTCCTGGGTCAAATGGTATTTCTATTTTGAGTTTTTTGAGGAACCTCCATACTGCTTTCCACAATGGTTGAACTAATTTGCATTCCCACCAGCAGTGTAGGAGGGTTCCCTTTTCTCCACATCCTCGCCAACATTTGTTGTTGTTTGTGTTTTGGATGTTGGCCATCGTCACTGGTGTGAGGTGATATCTCATTGTGGTTTTAATCTGCATTTCTCTGATGATTAGCGATGTGGAGCATCTTTTCATGTGCCTGTTGGCCATCTGAAATTCTTCTTTGGAGAAGTGTCTATTCATGTCCTCTGCCCATTTCTTAATTGGATTATTTGCTTTCTGTTTGTTAAGGTGCATGAGTTCTTTATATATTTTGGATGTCAACCCTTTATCAGATACATTTTTTATGAATATATTCTCCCATACTGTAGGATGTCTTTTTGTTCTACTGATGGTGTCCTTTGCTGTACAGAAGCTTTTCAGCTTGATATAGTCCCACGTGTTCATTTTTGCTTTTGTTTCCCTTGCCCGGGGAGATATGTTCATGTAGAAGTTGCTCATGTTTATGTCCAGGAGATTTTTGCCTATGTTTTTTTCTAAGAGTTTTATGGTTTCATGACTTACATTCAAGTCTTTGATCCACCTTGAGTTTACCTTTGTGTATGGGGCCAGACAGTAGTCCAGTTTCATTCTCTTACAGGTAGCTGTCCAGTTTTTCCAACACCAGCTGCTGAAGAGGCTGTCATCTCCTCATTGTATATCCAAGGCACTTTTATCAAATATTAATTGACTGTATATGTTTGGGTTAATGTTTGGATTTTCTATTCTGTTCCACTGGTCTGTGGGTCTGTTTTTGTGCCAATACCAAATTGTCTTGATTACTGTGGCTTTGTAGTAGAGCTTGAAGTCAGGGAGTGTAATTCCCCCTGTTTTATTCCTCCTTCTCAGGATTGCTTTGGCTATTCGGGGTCTTTTGTGGTTCCATATGAATTTTAGAATTATTTGTTCCAGTTCATTGAAGAAAGCTGTTGGTAGTTTGATAGGGATTGCATTGAATCTGTACATTGCTTTAGGTAGTATAGCCATTTTGACAATATTTATTCTTCCTAGCCAAGAGCATGGGATGCATTTCCATTTGTTAGTGTCCTCTTTAATTTCTCTTAGGAGTGTCTTGTAGTTTTCAGAGTACAGGTCTTTCACTTCCTTCATTAGGTTTATTCCTAGGTATTTTATTCTTTTTGATGCAATTGTGAATGGAATTGTTTTTCTGATTTCTCTTTCTGTTAGTTCATCATTAGTGTATAGGAAAGCAACAGATTTCTGTGTGTTAATTTTGTATCCTGCAACTTTGCTGAATTCAGATATTAGTTCTAGTAGTTTTGGAATGGAATCTTTAGGGTTTTTTATGTACAGTGTCATGTCATCTGCAAATAGTGACAATTTGACTTCTTCTTTACCAATCTGGATGCCTTGTATGTCTTTGTTTTGTCTGATTGCTGTGTCTAGGACCTCCAGTACTATGTTGAATAACAGTGAAGAGAGTGGGCATCCCTGTCTTGTTCCCGATCTTAGATGAAAAGCTTTCAGCGTCTCGCCGTTAAGTATGATGTTAGCTGTGGGTTTGTCATATATAGCCTTTATGATGTTGAGGTACTTGCCCTCTATACCCATTTTGTTGAGAGTTTTAATCAGGAATGGATGCTGAATTTTGTCAAATGCTTTTTCAGCATCTATGGAAATGATCATGTGGTTTTTGTTCTTCTTTTTGTTGATGTGGCAGATGATGTTGATGGATTTTCGAATGTTGTACCTTCCTTGCATCCCTGGGATGAATCCCACTTGATCATGGTGTATGATCCTCTTGATGTATTTTTGAATTCGATTTGCTAATATTTTGTTGAGTATTTTTGCATCTACGTTCATCAGGGATATTGGTCTGTAATTTTCTTTTTTGGTGAGGTCTTTGCCCGGTTTTGGTATTAGAGTGTTGCTGGCTTCATAGAATGAGTTTGGAAGTATTCCCTCCTCTTCTATTTGTTGGAAAACTTTAAGGAGAATCGGTGTTATTTCTTCTCTATATGTCTGGTAGAATTCAGAGGTGAATCCATCTGGTCCAGGGGTTTTGTTCTTGGGTAGTTTTTTGATTACCAATTCGATTTCGTCACTGGTGATTGGTCTGTTTAGTTTTTCTGTTTCTTGCTTGGTCAGTCTTGGAAGGTTGTATTTTTCAAAGAAGTTGTCCATTTCTTCTATGTTTTCCAGCTTGTTAGCATATAGATTCTCATAATATTCTCTTATGATTCTTTGTATTTCTGTGGGGTCCGTCGTGATTTTTCCTTTCTCATTTCTGATTGTGTTTATGTGTGTAGATTCTCTTTTTCTCTTAATGAGTCTGGCTAGGGGTTTATCTATTTTGTTTATTTTTTTAAAGAACCAGCTCTTGGGTTTATTGATTTTTTCTATTATTTTATTCTTCTCAATTTTATTTATTTCTTCTCTAATCTTTATTATGTCCCTCCTTCTGGTGACTTTTTGCCTCATTTGTTCTTCTTTTTCCAATTTCAGTAATTGTGTCTTTAGACTATTCATTTGGGAATGTTCTTCCTTCTTATAATAGGCCTGGATTGCAATATACTTTCCTCTTAGAACTGCCTTTGCTGCGTCCCACAGAGGTTGTGGCTTTGTGTTGTTGTTGTCATTAGTCTCCATATATTCTTTTATTTCTGTTTTGATTTGGTCGTTAACCCATTGATTAATTAGGAGAGTGTTGTTAAGTCTCCATGTATTTGTGAGCCTTTTTGATTTCTTTCTAAAATTTATTTCTAGTTTTATACCTTGGTGATCTGAGAAGTTGGTTGGTAGGATTTCAATATTTTTGAAATTACTGAGGTTCTTTTTGTGGCCTAGTATGTGGTCTATTCTGGAAAATGTTCCATGTGCACTTGAGAAGAATGTGTATCCTGTTGCTTTTGGGTGTAGAGTTCTGTAGATGTCTGTTAGGTCCATCTGTTCTAGTGTGTTGTTCAGTGCCTCTGTGTCTTTACTTATTTTCTGTCTGGTTGATCTGTCCTCTGGAGTGAGTGGTGTGTTGAAGTCTCCTAAGATGAATGCATTGCTGTCTATTTCCTCCTTTAATTCTGTTAGTATTTGTCTCACATATGCTGGCGCTCCTGTGTTGGGTGCATATATATTTATAATGGTTATATCTTCTTGTTGGACTGACCCCTTTATCATTATGTAATGTCCTTCTTTATCTTTTGCTACTTTCTTCATTTTGACGTCTATTTTGTCTGATACAAGTACTGCAATACCTGCTTTTTTCTCTTTGTTGTTTGCATGAAATATCTTTTTCCATCCCTTCACTTTTAGTCTGTGTATATCTTTGGATTTGAGGTGAGTTTCTTGTAGGCAGCATATAGATGGGTCTTGCTTTTTTATCCATTCTGTTACTCTGTGTCTTTTGATTGGTGCATTCAGTCCATTTACATTTAGGGTGATTATTGATAGGTATGTACTTATTGCCATTGCTGGCTTTAGATTCATGGTTACTAAGGGTTCAAGGGTTGCTTCTTTACTATCTAACAATCTAACTTAACTTTCTTGTTAAGTTATTGTAAACACAGTCTGATGTTTCTTTATTTCTCTCCCTTCTTATTCCTCCTCCTCCATTCTTTCTATAATAGGTGTTTTATTCTTTGCCTTTAGTTAGTATTTGGATGGTCTGCTTTCTTTGCTATGATTTTTTTTTCTCTGGTGACATCTTTTTAGCCTTAGGTGTGCTTCCATCTAGAGCAGTCCATTTAAGATATCCTGTAGTGGTGGTTTATGAGAGGCAAACTCTCTCAACTTTCGTTTGTCTGGAAATTGTTTAATCCCTCCATCATATTTAAATGATAATCGTGCTGGATACAATATTCTTGGTTCGAGGCCCTTGTGTTTCATAACGTTAAATATATCATGCCATTCTCTTCTGGCCTGTAAGGTTTCTGTTGAGAAGTCTGATGATAGTCTGATGGGTTTTCCTTTGTAGGTGATCTTTTTTCTCTCTCTAGCTGCCTTTAATACCCTGTCTTTATCTTTGATCTTTGCCATCTTAATTATTATGTGTCTTGGTGTTGTCTTCCTTGGGTCCCTTGTCTTGGGAGATCTATGAGCTTCGTTGGACTGCGAGACTACTTCCTTCCCCAGCGAGGGAAAGTTTTCAGCAGTTATTTCTTCAAAGACACTTTCTATCCCTTTTTCTCTCTCTTCTTCCTCTGGTACTCCTATAATGCGAATATTGTTCCGTTTGGATTGGTCACACAGTTCTCTTAATATTCTTTCATTCCTAGAAATCCTTTTATCTCTCTCTGCCTCAGCTGCTCTGTACTCCTGTTCTCTGTTTTCTATTCCATTAACAGTCTCTCGCATCTCATCCATTCTGCTGTTAAGCCCGTCGATCGCTTGTCTGATTTCTGTATTGTCTTTCCTCAGTTCTCTCACTTCCTCCCTCTGCTCTTGCACATTTCTCTGTAGGTCCATCAGCATGGTTATGACGTTTATTCTGAATTCTTTTTCAGGGAGGCTGTGCATTTCCATCCCTTCAGACTCCCTCTCTGGGGTTGTCTGGTTGATTTTGGTCTGAACCATATTCCTCTGTCTTTTCATGGCTGTATAATTTGGTCACTGATAGTTGCCACGTATGTCAGCTGGGCTCTTTAAGACTTTAAAAAGAGAAGAAAAAAAAAGAGAAAAAAGAAAGAAAAAAAAGAAAGAAAGAAAGAAAAAAGAAAGAAAAGAAAAAACAAAAAAAACAAAAAACAAAACAAAAAAAAAAACAAAAAAAATGCCCACCGGACGTAGATTCTGTGGGAATGCTCTAGGTGGCACTATTGCCCCACTATTCCACAGCTGTGACTGTGCCGCTCCGCAGGGCCCTTTATCGCTCTGGCAGGGGTGGGAATGAGTAGGAGGCTGTTGATCTCAGTGAGAAGTGTTAAGTATGGCTACGCTTCCTCAGTCGCCAGCTAAGGCGTCTGAAACTCCCCAGGACTCCCAGCCTGCTGGGCTGAGTGTGCTGGGGCGATCCAGCTCCTCCGCTGGGCTCCTGTCTCTTTAAGACCGCTGAAAAATGCGTGCGATTTTTTTGTTTTTTCCTTCCCGGGAGCCGGCTGCAAGCACCCTGGCGCGTTCCCCGCTCAGATCCTGCCACTCTGTCTCTCCAATCTCCGCTGCACTGCGCAATGTGGGTCAGCGCTCCCCGTGCAGATCACCGGGGCTGGCTACTTCACGGGGTGTACTTCCACTCCCTCCCGGCTCTGAATCCTCTCCTCCTGCTGGTGCGCTGGGGTGGGGGAGGGCTCAGGTCCCACCGGGTCGCGGCTCTGTATCTTACCCGCCTCTTGCGGTGCCGAGTCCTCTCGGGTGTAGCTGCACGTTGTGCGCTTTCCTGTGTATTCTCGTCTCTCTTTTAGGAATAGATGTATTTTCTGTGTTTTCGTAGATAAATACAGTGTTGGGAGGAGATTTCTGCCGCCCTGCTCACACCGCCATCTTCCCGGAAGTCCTGAAGTGAGATAATTTTTGTGAAAGCACATTGAGATCTGTGAAGCTCTATTCAAATATAAAGAACTGTCTTTTTTTTCCATGATGAGAGGTGTTTTTTTTTGAAAATGATGATGAATTTGATTTACTGCCTGAAATATCACTGTGGTGGAATTCAAATGTAACTGTAAAATATACTAACTTTAATTTATTAATTGCCTATAAATCAGGGCATTATATAGCTCTAGGCAGATGCAATTTCATATTTGCATTCTTATCAGTTTTATTCCAAACTATCTCTTTAAATTGGGTAAAAAGTTTTACTAAATGTATATTTTCCTGAAACTACTGAGAATATATGTATCTTTATGACTAATAAATTCTTCTGTAATTTCCAAGTTTCTATATAATATTTTGAAAATTAAATCCTGACAGTGTTTCATTCAATGTGAAATATAAATGTTATTTTGAGAAAATACTTGGAAGTTCAGCCTTTGGAATCTGTTGTAAAAAGTTAAAAATCAGCCTATTGTGAGATTTTGGGGACACTCTCTAGAAGCAGAAACCTTGATTGCTTGTTATATAGGATCTGTGTAGAAATGTGATCACTTGTACTATTATTAACTCTCAGAGTTTTGTCAGAACACTAGTCTGAACTCAAATATCTTGCTGAAATGGGGCTTTTTCCTGTATCATTTTATCATAACCTGTGTCACCATTCTGGTCTTTATGAAAGCAGATGTATCTGTAATTCCAGGATACTAATTTCCTCTAGCCTATAACTTCTTCATTAAAAAATTCTTCATTATTACTTCACATTAAACTCTGCTGTTTTGTTCATAAAATTTCCAGGTTGGATTCAACACTGGCTTTGTTGGCCCTTGGGGAGGCTGCCAATTAAACCTGGCCTGCTTGAAAGCTTTAATGGAACTAATGAAACATTTTCTTTTAAGCATTCTGTCTGTTGAGAATCAGGTAATAATATATTGTTCATTTGGGTGTGCAAAAGATGTGAATAGAAACAATTTATTTTTGTTGCCATTTAAATTGTGTTTCCTATTAGGGCTTATTATGAGCATAACTTTGTAATAATAATTTAAATTACTATAAAAGTAAATACACATGTACTGTATATTCCAGTATAGATGTATAGATATGTAGTTGTAGAGATATAGAAATAGATTATACACACACATACACGAGAGAGACTTTAAAGTTTATTAACAAACTTGAGATCATATAGTCATATATTGTTTAGATTCCTCTTTTAAAAACGCTTAAATATAAAAACATTTTCAGTGTCATTTAGTATTATTAAGATTTTCATTTTAGTGTGCATGAGATAATTTAACCATATAACCAGTTAATTAAAAATTATGTTGAACTGCTCTTCTCATACATAAAATCTTTATCTGCATTTATGACTATTTCATTAAAATACATTCACAAAATTAAATTACTGAGTGATAAACTATGAACTTTCTTTTAACATTCTTAGGGCAGATGTCCAAGTTCCTTTCCAGAAGATACACCTTTCTTGCTTTCCTATGACAAATGTATAAAAGTGCCACACACAAGAACTCAGCTTTATATAAAAAAGATTCTTTTACAATATGTTATGGGAAATAGCATCTCATTGGATTAATTTACACTCCACTTATTACTGAGGAAATTGAAAAGGTTTTGTTCTTTGTATGGTTCTTAACTCTTAGTATTTTTTGTTCTTTGAACTAGGTTTTATGCAATCTACCCATGGTAAACCTGTTTTTAATAATACATTTTAGAAATATTAGTTTACTATGGTCTTTTAACAGGTCTATAAAATTTGAAGATATTTCTTACAAGTACATTATATAGTTCTTGATTATGACAGAACATATTTGATATCTAATAGCTATTTTCTCATTGTAGAAAGAAAGTTGCAAGGTAGATGATTTTTCCTGGGCCTAGAATGTAGTCTATTTATACACAACAAATCTTGCCGAAATCTGCTTGTATGTGGCCACTTCTAACTTGCGAAAAACAGCTTTTGTTGGTTTCTGTGACTGTAAAAGTTTACAAAAAGATATTTTACTCATGGATAAATCAGAAGAACCACCAGAATTGAGGGAAACAAGTATCTCAGGTCTTTTGGAGTATTTCTCTTCAAAAATGTCAGATAACTGTAAGTAAATTATTTTTCAACTTGATGAGAAATCTTTTTCAAATGTCCCCGTGTACATGTAGTAATAAGCCTTGTACAAAAAGGTAACTTTTTGAAGTGGGAAAAACTTTTAAATTTGGTAGAACTTCCTACAAACTTAGGAAGAATATATCATAACATGGAAGTGTTTCATTAGTAATTTAAAAACCACTGTAATATAGTCAATTGATTTGTGATTCAAATTATGTTCCTTGTAAATAAAAGATGACCTTAGGAGAATTTATGAAATGCATATACAGTTTGTCTTATTCTTTTCAGCATAATGACTTCTCCATCCATCTTCTCCATTTTTTCTAGGCACCTACTGTTTCTCTTGTTTTTTTTTCCCCCACCCAAAGGATTTCTCTTTAATCATTCAAAGATTATAGTTCATTCTTCACATCTGACATCTTTTACTCCACCAAAATGTACCTGTCTTATGTCTCAAGACTAAAGGCCATTTTGCCACTCTTGTTTATGGGGGCTATTAGAATAAAAATGTCTTACTTTTAAAATAGTACTGCAGGGACAATATTAATTCAAAGGTGTCCTTTTAGGTTGTCTAGAACTTTTCTTTATGAATATTATTGAAGTCTACATATTGTTATAGTCTGTTATGTATATGACTCTCACTTCCATTACTTACAAGATAATTGAGGCTAGAGAATCATGTCTCAATTATATTTGTATAAACCCAGCATCTGATTATAGTGTTTAACAGATTGTAGGTGGGCAGTTAATAATAGAGGATTTATTCTGTAATTATACCTATCACTGAATTCCAAATATAATCGCAAGATTTTGAACGTATGAAAGGAGGCAGAACCAAAATTCACTGATTTGGGATAAATTATGCTTGAACATAATTTTAAATAATAAGACCTTATTAATTTCATCCTCAAAAACTTGTTCACTATTTTTAAAGTATTTTCAGTGTACTTTTGGTTTTATGAGTAGATTGGAACCTATCATTTCTGAATATAATTTGCTTGACCTTTCCCCATTTGGGGGAAGATTGTTCTTACTTTTATTAGTGCCAATTTTAAACAGATTTTTAGTCTTTAGTATGCAAATTGTATTTTCCCATGTTTACAGTATTGATAAAATGAAGATGTATTCACTTCTTTTGCTGTTCACACTCTTAAGTATTTAAAATGGTCAGAAATCTTCCTATAAAGCAATTCAGAATATGATTTTTAAACTGCTACTAAACAGATTTATCTACAGATTTTAGGACTACAACTTTTTTGTTTAGCTGTGTAGAATTAATTCTTTCTGTCTTCTTTCACTATTTTGTACAGTGTTGGGTTCAGAAGATGGAGAGAGCTTCACTCCCAGAAGCCCCTTGGCCTCCATCTGGCCATGACCCCTGAGCACAGGCATAACCTCATGATGAGGGGGTTGCATCTCTCTGTGGATACCCATGTTTGTTGTCCTTCTCAGCAGTAGGATTTTTTTTCCCAGCCGGTTAATTTCATTATATTCATTTGCTCATTGTTGATCTTTTCTTGGAGTTCTGTCTTCTCCTGAGATTTTATTTTGATGGCACAGGCACAGAATTTAGGAAGAATTCTTGGAAGAGGTTTTTTTTCTTTCTCATCATCTGCAACTTCATGTTGCTTAGTCTCCTGGACAACACACCCAAGGTCTTTCTAGCTCAAATATTATTCTCTCTCCCTATAATTGTTTCTCTGTCAACAGCAGACCTATTGAGAGTTTTGTCGGCATGTATGTGAGCTTTCTTCCTTCTGAACAATGCTCCTACACATTACAGAATGATCTGGGAGCTTGAATTCGCCAAGCATGTAGTCATCCATGGTCATTGTTTTCTCATCTTTATACATCTGAATTAACGCACTTGTTTCTATGTGGTTTGAATTCAGTACCAAGGGAAAAGTATGTCATCTAAGAAACAGCAAATTCTGATTGCTTTCCTATGTGTCCATTGGTGAGATAGCCACCTGGATACCTGTACTATAAATGGTAATTTAATGAAGGTCGATACTTTTGTTTAATTACTTGTCATTGAATAAGCCCTGTAGGAGTTTCTGAGTCTCATTGTACCAAACGCCAGACACTGTTATGGACCAAAGAGCCTTCTTTACAGATCACGTGGTGTCAGCATTTTGTTCTTTAACTGACATTATAAGAGGGTTAGGAGGCAATCCCTAAAGACTGAGTTCTGAAAGGTGACCTTTGTACCTTCACAAGTGATGTAGAGCAGTGGATTTCACAAGTGATGTAGAAGCAGTGGATATTTCTTTTGCTTTTTCTTAGGTCCTTCTTATGCTTACACTTGAACTCATCAATAAAATAGTTAACCAGCATTTTGTCAATGTTTTCTCCTGCCAAGTAGGCAAATAAATATTCCTAGCTGTGGAATACCTTTAAAGATTTGATCTGCAATAAAGAGGATAGACATATCAAAATTGCCATCTGCACAGTCAAAAGTGAATACATTCTTTATGACATCAAACTTCTTGTACAAGCCAAAAAAATACATAGTGGCATTTGTCTCATTAATGATACCGAGTATGTATACCCTCAATACATACAACATCTTTGTGTCTTCTTGTGGGAAATGTTAGAAGTAAGTTGATAACTGTTTTGTTAAAGACACTCAAGAATGTGAGAACATTCTTCAATTATATTCACCTCTGTCAGAACCAGATAATGTCCCTCCTCTGGACATAAACTTCTGGTTTCTGGTTTTCTTCTCATATTTGTACTGGATTTTTGGCTTTCCATGGTCTGTCAGTACCATGAAAAGCCATTACTTTATATGGCAGCAGAAATACATAGTCAACTATTTCACCAAATCATAGCACTTAAAAACTATGTTGATGTGATTCATTATAACTTCATTCTTTGCAGCATCACTTATCCTACTGTACTTTCTACTTAGGGAAAGGTATTTTGCCTGGGTGGTTCTGCATGCATGATCTCTGATAATAATCACCAGTTCTTCAGGACCACAGAAAAAAGATAGGCCTGAAAGTGGTATCATCTGTGCAGGCCTTGTTAACATGATCACTGGGGAGCACAGCTCTGTCTTTTTGAAAAGTGATATAAAGAACCTGGAGCTGCAGCTTTACTTAACTGAAAATGATTTTTTCTTATTATTTTACTTGTCAAGTAATATTTTCTTTAGAGTGAAAGAATCAGTTCTGGAGTCACTGGATTTGTATTTTAATTCTGGCACTTGTATCTTGGAATCCTAGGTCAAATTATTTAATCCTGCTGACTTCACTTACTTACCTGATAATTATGATATGAATTGATATCATAGTGCTTTTTGTGGGAAAAAACTATGGAAACATATGAACAGTTGGTACAGTACCTGTGCATAGTAAAGGGCCAATAAATGTTAGTAGGAGTGATAGCTTTTCCTGTATGGCAGTGTTGTAAGTATGAGGAAACATCCGTAAGGGAGGATATTTTTCTAAAATAAATTTATTTTGTAAATTTTTCTAAAATTTACAGTGAGAAAATGTTTTTCTCAAAACTTATTCCTATGTATACTTTGTATTCTGGGAAGTCTACTTTATATTTATATGTAATGATATAAATGGCATTGAAAACCACTTTAAAATGATATCAATAGCCCTTTTATTCTTTTTTTTATTAAGTTATCATTGATATACCATATTTTTTTGTTAGGGTATCTTTGATATACAATCTTATGAAGGTTTCACATGAGAAAAATTGTGGTTACTACATTCACCCATATTATCAAATCCCCCCACACACCCATTGCAGTCACTGTCCATCACCATAGGAGGATGCTATAGAATCACTACTTGTCTTCTTTGTGCTATACTGCCTTCCCTGTTACCCCCCTACATTATGTTTGTTAACCATAATGCCCATTAATCCCCTTCTCGCTCCCTCCCCACTCCCTTCCTTTGGTAACCGCTAGTCTCTTCTTGGAGTCTGTGAGTCTGTTGCTGTTTTGTTCCTTCAGTTTTGCTTTGTTGTTATACTCCACAAATGAGTGAAAACATTTGGTACTTGTCTTTCTACACCTGGCTCATTTCACTGAACATAATATCCTCTAGCTCCATCCATGTTGTTGCAAATGGTGGATTTGTTTTCTTCTTATGGATGAATAATATTCCATTGAGTATATGTACCACATCGTCTTTATCCATTCATCTACTGATGGAGACTTAGGTTGCTTCTATATCTTGGCTATAGCAAATAGTGATGCAATAAACATAGGGGAGCATATGTCTTTTTGAATCTATGATCTTGTTTTCTTTGGGTAGTTCCAAGGAGTGGAATTCCTGGGTCAAATGGTATTTCTGTTTTTAGTGTTTTGAGGAACCTCCATATTGCTTTCCACAATGGTTGAACTAATTTACATTCCCACCAGCAGTGTAGGAGGGTTCCCCTTTCTCCACATCCTCACTGGCATTTGTTGCTCCTTGTCTTTTGGCTGTTTGCCATCCTAACTGGTGTGAGGTGATATCTCATTGTGGTTTTAATTTTCATTTCCCTGATGATTAGCAATGCCGAGCATCTTTTAATGTGCCTGTTGGCCATCTGAATTTCTTCTTTGGAGAAGTATCTGTTCATATCCTCTGCACATTTTTTAATAGGGTTATTTGCTTTTGGGTGTTGAGGCATATGAGTTCTTTATATATTTTGGATGTTAACCCCTTATCAGATATGTCATTTGTGAATATATTCTCTCATACTGTAGGACAACTTTTTGTTCTGCTAATGGTGTCCTTTGCTGTGCAGAAGATTTTTAGTTTGATATATACCAATTTGTTCATTTTTGCTTTTGTTTCCCTTGCCTTAGGATATTTGTTCATGAAAAAGTTGCTCATGTTTATATTCAAGAGATTTTTATCTATGTTTCCTTCTAAGAGTTTTATGGTTTCATGACTTACATTCAGGTCTTTCATCCATTTCAAGTTTGCTTTTGTGTGTGGAGTTAGGCAATAATCCAGTTTCATTCTCTTACATGTAGCTGTGCAGTTTTGCCAACACCAACTGTTGAAGAGGCTGTCATTTCCTCACTGTAGATCCATGGCCCCTTTATCGTATATTAATTGACCATATATGCTTGGGTCTATATCTGGGCTCTCTTGTCTTTTCAATTGGTCTATGGGTCTGTTCTTGTGCCAGTACCAAATTGTCTTGATTACTGTGACTTTGTAGTAGAGCTTGAAGTTGGGCAGCATAATCCCCCCTGTTTTATTTTTCCTTCTCATGATTGCTTTGGCTATTCGGGGTCTTTTGTGGTTCCATATGAATTTCAGAGCTATTGGTTCTAGTTTGTTGAAGAATGCTGTTGGTATTTTGATAGGGATTTCATTAAATCTGTATATTGCTTTAGGCAGGATGGCCATTTTGACAATATTAATTCTTCCTATCCTTGAGCATGGGATGTATTTCCACTTATTGGTATCTTCTTTAATATCTCTCATGCATGTCTTGTAGTTTTCAGGGTATTGGTCTTTCACTTCCTTGGTCAGGTTTATTCCTAGGTATTTTATTCTTTAAATGCAATTGTAAATGGAATTGTTTTCCTGATTTCTCTTTCTGCTAGTTCATCGTTAGTGTATAGGAATGCAACCGATTTCTGTGTATTAATTTTATATCCTGCAACTTTGTTGAATTCAGTTATTAGTTCTAGCAGTCTTAGTGTGGGTTCTTTAGGGTTTTTTATGTACAATATCATGTCATTTATTAACAGTGACAGTTTAACTTCTTCCTTTTTAATCTAGATGACTTTTATTTCTTTTTGTTGATATCAATAGCCTTTTTAAGGGCAAGTCAAACAGTATTCTTTTTTTAATTTTTTTAAGGTATTATTGATATACACTCTTACGAAGGTTTCACACGAATAAACAGTGTGGTTACTGCATTTACCCATATTATCAAGTCCCTACCCATACCCTAATGCAGTCACTGTCCTTCAGTGTAGTAAGATACCACAGATTCACTCTTTGCCTTCTCTGTGCTACACTGTCAAACAGTATTCTTATGGACCATTTTTATATTTTGAATTTTGAATCATGGTTTTGTGAAGACAGTATTACAGGAAACTAAAATAATGAGTTTTATAAAGATAATTTCTGATTGTCTGATCTGATATGGGAGCATAATGACTTTTATAAGGATAATTGCTGGTGGTCTGATTTTGAAGACTCTAGAGGAATGGATGGCTATTTAGCATGTCCCTTTCACATTTTAAGATTTTGTGTCAGAGAAGCTTTTCAGGTGTCTATTCTAGTGTGAAGCCTCTGGCCAGTGACTTTGGTGTTTTTGATTGAGTAGATGTTTCTTTGTATGCTTATAAATTCCAACCATGCATTTAATGTTTGGTTGAAACTCAAGGCATCTGACTTATATTGTTCCCTTTGTGGAGGACCATCCTACAGACCTGCTACTATGGCTTGAATTGTGTCCCCACCAAATTCATATGATGAAACCATAATCCCCATGTGACTGTGTTTGGAGATAAGGTCTACAAGGAGGTAATTAAATGTCACATAATTAAATATCAGGTAATTAAAGGTCATATTGGTGCGGCCCTTATATGAGAGAATTAACCTTTTTACAAGAAAAGACACCAGAGAGCTCACTCTCTCCACTATGTGAGGACAGTGAGATGGGAGCCACCCAAAGAGTCAGGAAGAGAGCCCTCACCATAAACACAATCAGCTGGCACCTTGCTCTTGGCCACGCCAGCCTCCAGAACAGTGAGAAAATAAATTTCTGTTGTTTAAAAACACCGTGTCTATGGTATTTTGTTATGTCAAGCCAAACCAACTAACATACCTCCCAGTAGTGTTGAGCTGGAGGCAGGTTTGGATATGCTCAAGTGCCTAAGTAAATCCTTATTTGAAACACAAATTTTTGCAGCATAGTCCCTAGAGGAAAGAAATTTTAGATGGAAAGTTAGGAGGGAAGGTGATAAAAATTAATTTCTTTAAACACACAGGATTTTTGCTTGATGCCTGTTAACATTCTGATTTTGCACATTCTGTTTTTCCCTGATGGGTCATAGAGGATAATAATAATGAACAATTATTGAGTTCTTATTAAGTGTCAGGAACTATTCCAAGCATTTAACAATGCATCACTAACTCATTATAACTCATAACAACAAGACTACTTTGTAAATATTCACATTATCTCCATTTTATAGATGAGAAAACTGAGGTACTGAAAGTTTATTTGTCCAAGGAAATATAGTTACTAAATGGTACATCTGAAACTTAACATAGGTAGTCTGCTTTCAGATTCCATACTGATAACTACCTCACTATGCAGAACTAACTAGGTTAGTGGATCTACTGAACGGAATTTTTTAAAAAATTTGCATACTGAAAGATGTGAAAAAGGTGACTTGAACAAATTCTGACAGTCATTATCCTGCAGCACTGTTGGTAGAGCATTTTCACAGACTTTGCATCATGTGGAGTCCTTCTTTCCACTGTAAATTCCCGGGCCTTGTTATAGAACTTTGGATCAAAACCCCTAAAAGTGGAGTCCAGGAAGGTGTATTATTAAACCACTTCTGACATAGGTTGAAAAAACCTGGCCTATAAATTTAGCTTTTGAGCAGGGCACTAAATGTCCTAATCATAGAGGAAAACACCTCTCCTGTAAAGACCTTTATGCAACCAACCAGTTAGTATTTAAATCAGATGACTTATATATAACTTCACAAAGAGGGAAACACAGCTTTTTGTTGTACATTATATTTGCAATGACATCTTCTGTGTTGCTATTTTGGTTTTCAGAGTGCTAAAATGATAAATTTTTAATAAGCCTTGATTATTTGGAATCTATGTTGTGAAAGTAAAATTGTGTGGGAATAAAAACTTATGTATGGAAATGGTGTATTCTGTCAGAAAACAATAGGCACTGATACAGTGTCTCAGATAAGAAAAAGATAAAGAATGATAGGAACAAAAAACACCATAGAATAGTAAAAATCTCATCGATCATGTAGTTCTCATCCAAAGTACAAATCTCATCTTGATCATTTTCAAATAGCACATAGTCATATTCTGTTTAAAAGTCAACAGAGATATGAAACTCCCTAACTCCTTAAACAGGTCATTCCACTTTTGAACACTGTGAAAGACCCTTCCTTATATTACAGTGAAATCTATCTTTCCATATCTTCCAAACTTCAGCTTACCATTTGCCTCCTGGAGGCAATCAAAAAAAGTATATTCCATTTCCCACATGAAAGCCCTTCAAATATTCACAGATAATTGCACTGGTCCTCTTTCTCTACCTCTGTACTCTGCCATCCTCTCCCATCTCTTTGCTTCATGCCAAGTTCCTGGGGGTACCTTTTTGTGTTACATGAAAAACCTATTTCCAATACAGTTTATAATTAACTTCTTAAGTTTGCTGAAAGGTTGTAGTGTTGTTAACTTTGTCTGAATTTGTAATAATTTTTTCCAGTGTCATGATGTAAAGACATGGGAGACAAGTATTTTTCCAGTCAGCATTGTCTATTACTGGAAAAATAATTATGACATTCTTCCTTTCATTCTTTTGTTAAGGATTATTTTATTAAACTGGTTCTCTAATGACAGCAGTGAATGAAATATATGTCACATTTGTAAAATAAATTTGCATGCTTTACTTTAACTTGGAAAAAACATTAGCACAGAGCCATAATTCCTTTTTAAAAAGTAAGTGCAAGTTAATTGGAATCTTAGAACCAACTGAAACCTTTAATGCTATGCTATTAAATCTTCAGTATACCTCTTACCTTGGTGAAGGTTACTCAGAAAAATATTCAGTAATAAGATTGTGTTTATTGTATGTGGAAAAATATTTAATTCCTTTAATAATCCACATACTTAGTGATAGAATTCAGGCAATATTCATAATTCATAATTGTGTGTTGACAAATTTAATACTACCACAGATTTTATTATATATATGTAAAGAAGTTAATAAAATGTATCTGTCTTTTTCTTTAAAAAAATTTATTTCATCTTGTTGTGGGAAGAGCACTTAACATGAGAGCTATCCTACTGAAATTTTAAGTGTGCAGTACATTCTTGTTGATTATAGGTACTGTGTTAGTGTTGTACGGTAGATCTCTAGAGCTTATTCATATTGCTTGACTGAAACTTTATGCCCATTGATCAGTAACTCCCAATTTCTCCTTTCCCTCACCTCCTGGAAACCACATTCCATGCTTTGATTTTATGAAATGACTACTTTAGACACCTCATATAAGTGAAATCATGCAGTCTTTTTCTGTGATTGTTTGGCATAACATCCTCAAGGTTCTTCCGCGTTGTGGCGAATGTCCTTCATTTCCTTCATTTGTAAGGCTGAAAAGTCCTCCATTGTAGGTATGGATCACATTTTCATTATCTGCTCATCTCTTGATGGATGTTTAGGTTTTTTCCACATCTTGGTTGTTGTGAACAGTGCTGCAGTGAACATAGGATTGCTACTATCTCTTTGAGATCCTGAATTCAATTCTTTTGGCTGTGTAGTCAGAAGTGAGATTTCTGGATCATATGGTAATTCTATTCTTAACTTTTTGAGGAACCTCAAACTGTTTTACATAGCAGTTGTGTCATTCTGCCTTCCCACCAACAATGTGCAAGGGCTCCAGTTTTTCTCCATTTTAGCCCACACTTGTTGTCTTTTTTTTTTTGATAATGGCCATCCCGTCAAGGTGTGAGGTTTTACTGTACTTTTGATTTGCATTTCCCTGGATTCATGACCTTAAGCATTTTTTTTCATACACCTGTTGGCCATTTGTATTGTATGTCTATTCAAGTCCTTTATTTATACATTGCTCTCTTCACCTTGGTGAACATTTTTAGGAGAGTTATTTTCAGTTCTCTATCAGGTGAGTCATATAATTATGCTTCAGTAGGATCTGTTTCTGGAGATGTATCTTGTTTCTTTGTTTAGAGCATCTTTGCCTGATTGTTCAGTGAAGAGAGATATTCCCAAGAATCGATGTTTTCCTTTGACTCTTAATGGAGTTTTGACTGTATGTTATCAACAATAATTTCAACATCACGTAAAAATTATCAGAAAATCCACAGGCCTTTTGAATGAAATTATACTTTCATAAAATGTGCTCAGCACTTAAGGAAGGCTGCCATGTAAAGTGATGAGAATATCCAATCAGTGTAGCTTCTAACATCAGTTCATTCGTGAAGATCGGTATTTTTAGGAAGTTTTAGTCCAACATGAAAATTTCTATTTCCCCCCTCATTTAATGAGTCAGGTTATGTTTTATGCCCACTAGCAATAGGAATGGAACCATTGTAATTGGTTTAAACAGTTCAAGTTTTATCCCCTTGGCTCTTCTGAAATTTATAACTGCCCAATACCTGAACAAGATTATAATTCCTTTATTATGAATGGAGAAAGAAGGGACCACTTATGCTAAGGCAGCCAATGAAGTCACAGAATTAGAAATGCACAGTTATTAGAAACTATATTATTTGTAAGCTTCACATCTTTATATAGGTATACTCTGATACATTCAGCACTCCTGCATTGCAAGGATATTGGCCCTGGTCTGTGTGATATAAAAATTAAATCAGTTCTATTGGTAACATAGATTGATGAATATAGATTTGACTCTCCGAAGATGCAGGTTTGTGATTTACTGAGCACTTCTCTACCTGGATATTTACATCAGAAACTGTTGTAGCTAATTTCTAAGCCTATGCTTTTTCACTGGATTGTTTTTTCTTTTTATGTAATTACTAGAAACTTTGAAACCAGTTAGATGAGTACCTAATGAATTCTGGCTTCATGTTAATTATAAAATTGCAAAAATTAGCAAGTACAAAAAAGTTTTAAAAATCTTTTTGCAGTAATCATTTTTTACTCCAGGATAAATTATATTATTTCTCAGTTCTTAATGTAGGATATGTTTGGAGATTTATCTTTCACATATTCTCAGGTATGCTATCTCTGGGTTTAGTTTATGTCACTTAGGGAATATTCTTATATTTTAAAAATGAAGAATTCAGAAATC
This sequence comes from Smutsia gigantea, assembly GCA_032199065.1. Classification (NCBI taxonomy): domain Eukaryota; kingdom Metazoa; phylum Chordata; class Mammalia; order Pholidota; family Manidae; genus Smutsia; species Smutsia gigantea. The sequence goes on from JAVSCE010017575.1 coordinate 30,204, forward strand.
ATCAATCCAAAGATCTTCATGCAGCTTTCCTGCCTTCTTTTGTATGTATTTGTAGGTGAATAGCTCATCTGGCTTGGCATATCATTCTTCATTTCTTTCCGTCATCCCTTTAAAAAAAAATCCATAATTTTCACAATTTCTCTGAAAGCCTAGTGCATCTGAAACAATCTCTCATCTTGTTAATGCAGGCAACATGTACCACTTAATGCAGCCAAATGTCACTCATTGAAAATTAAGCCCAATTCTGAAAAATGATCAATTCTGTCAGGTGTTATGAGATAAAAAGATCTAGCAGAATATTGAGTTGATACCATGATACTGACAACATAAAATGTACCTGTTTGTTCTTTTGTAGGAAAGTACAAGGAATAGTACATGGTTTAAGGAACAAATAGATAACAGAGTTCAACTGAAAAAGGGCATTAGGTATTCTCTTTGCCTCTCATATTTCTATATGCTACATACTGCGAAACATATGAAATATATATATGGAACAGAAAACCTAAGTTACTAACTTTTGCAAGCCTCAACCCTATACCTTTAATAATCTGTAAAACATCAACTCCCTACTTATATGTTACCTCATATTTCTCTGAACTTTATAAAACTTTGCTCTCCTTTAGGTCAGGGAATGTATTTTAGCCTTTATTGCATCATCTTACATTACCTAGCACATTGCCTTGTTCAGAGTGGGCACTCAATAACCAAGTGAACGAAGGAAAGGAAATGGACACTGTAATGAGATCTTATTATGAGATGACATTTTCAATTCAAAGTGGTTATTAAACTGCATCTTTATACATTGTGTGTATAAGTGTTCTATTTACTCTAATTCTTTTTTTAGAAATGCTTAGCACCAGTTCTTCTCAGTCCAGAAGAGAGGAGTTAGTTGTCCATTATCTTACTCATTATAATGGTAATATGAACAACCTTTATGTGCAACGTTCTGCATTAATGACTCATGAAGCACCAAAGAAATAGAAGAACAACTTTGATAAACATCGGTGTGCTATGTATGGTTAGGGAAAGTAGAGGACTCAATTTGTAGTTTATAGAGTCTATTTTGCTTAAGTCAGAATTTGGAGAAGGGAAGAAGATGTGAGGAGTAAGGAGGGTGAAGGCTAAATGAACATGAAAAATTAAGAGGCCATTGTGAAAACCAGCTAATCTGAGATGGAGTCTTGGTTTTGGGATCTAAAATTTGATATATGTAATATCAAATGCTTTGGATTTCAAGATGAATCTGTATTTGTTTTTAAACATTGTAAGTTTTTAGTAGCACTTGACAAAACTTTCGTGTGAAGAAAATTCATTTGGTATCAGACTATCTAGACTTGCTAAGCAGACACATTCTACTCTTATTTTGAACACTGGAAATTCTATTAGTTCACTGAAGGCAGGATTTGTTGCAGTAATTATGGATTCCTACTTCAAAAATTTCATCGACATATGTAGAAAATATTCTCTAATTTCTCCACAACCAGAGATTTATTTACAGAAAAACTAATAGCATTTAATTTATATGGCATTTTACCACATAGGGCCCTTCCAAAGTTCTAGGAAAGACACTAGGAATATCTTTTAATGGGAAAATGTCTTTAAACTTGAAAATGTAAGAATTTTTGATAGTTTTTGAAAAAGAGGGGTTCAAAATTATATAAGCTTTAGCTCTTATAAAATCAAAGTCTGCCCACACAGACTTAAATACTGACAATTTATAATCCACTACATATTAACATTATTCTTAACAGAATCCAGTAAGTGTTCTATCAAGTTTATGTGTATTGAATTAAACTAAATAACTGTCAGCCTGTTAAGTAACTGAGGAAAAACCTTTCATTGTGTTGAGGATAATTATAGTTAGCAAAAACAGTTGTAACTAGAGTTGAAGAGTAATTTAATAGAGCTATTATTGAAATTATTTCTGAATCTTAATGAATATATCTTTTCCTTTTCAAGGTATTAAAGTGGTTGCTGGTCCCAAACCTTATCATTAAAAATGATTTATTTTGGGTATCCTCATGGGGAAAAGTAATAAGATGTGTATTAATATAAAAGAATTTCTTTTATACAATAGAAGGACTCTTGACCTATTGCCATAGGTCAATGTTTACTTTATACACCTCTGTGTACATACACAGTCAGAATATATATAGCACTAGTGTATGATTAGAATGCACTGGGCAAATTAAAACCAAAATATCATATTTAGGAAAAAATGGGGGAATAGTTTGTATAATTCAAAATATATTCACTTCCAATTCCCAAACCTGTGATGAGAATACTAAAAATAGGCCACTGTACCTTATTAATGAAGGTACATATGCAAGTCTAACAGATCAAATTCAGCAGTGTATTAAAAGAATAATATGCCATATTTATATTGTTGACTCTAGGAATCCAAGGAAAGTTCAATATTAGGAAATCTAAATCTCTCATAATTCTCTAAG
>JAVSCE010017577.1:0-87600 GCA_032199065.1 Smutsia gigantea
GAGGCTGCTGAGCTGTATTGGCCTCTGTCTGCTGTAAATGGATCCTCTGGACATGACATTTTCAGAAAACCCTCTTATAGAGTTATAAAATATACTTTCCTTTAATTAAATCCTCCTAAATTAGTTGAATTTCACTTTATGCCTTAGAATATGGCCACAGTATTGTAAATATTTCTTACACATTTAAAAGTGTGAGTAATGTTGGTTGAGGGCACTGTTCAATTGGTCAAGTTCATTCTCACATGATTTAAATCTTTTGTACTTTTACTGTTTGTATTGTTACTGATTTAAATCTGCCAAAAACCATTATGGAGTTGCTTGTCTTTGTAGTTATGTCGATTTTTAATTTTTTTATTTGTTTACAATGTGTTTTTATGTAGACACAAATTTAGAATTGTTCTATCTTCTCAGTGAACATAACTTTTTTAATCATTATAAAAAACCACCTATTCCTCTCTATCTGAAGTATGCTTTTTACATAAAACCTATATTCACTAATATTGATACAGATATACCAGGGTTTTTTGTATATGAATATTGTTTACAAAGCATATATTTTGTCAATAATTCACTTTTGAGTTGATTCTAGCAAACTGTGCAGAATATCTATAACTAGGTATATATTTTCACTCCCTGGTAAGCTAATTATTAGGTATTCTCAATAAGGCCATACACATGGATAGGGGAAGAGGATGTAATGCAGCAAAAAATTGGTTCAAAGGAGTCTTAGTCCTGTGATATAAACCTTTCATGTGCCTTTTGATCCAGCTCTAGACTGATGTCCTATGTATTATTTGATTATAGATTTGATGATAGAGTACTACTGTGAATGACAAGCATTAGCTGAGATGGCCCAATAACAGTTCATTATGGGAAGCTGAAATCTAATGAGCAACTGATGTCCTACAGTTTGGCCCTTAGTCTCTACTAGGACCCAGTATCAAGCTAGTAAATGTTGTTCTAAAGGAAAGGATCTACCTGTAACAGATTTCTATCACAGTTTGTGTTATGACTCTCCACTTGTGCAAAAGAAGAGGTACCATGTAGCACCCCTAATTGTCAGTGACAGTTCAAATAGCATTACAATTGCTTGGTCATTTGGCCCAATAGAAGAACACTAATATTAAAACCAATATTAAACTTCATATGGAAAAACAATCTTGCAGTAATAACTAAGAAATTGTAAGAAATAAGAAAAATGTGAGAGACGAACCACAGAGATATTAAAATATAAGATTAATATTATATGTACCTCAATAGAAAATAGTAACAATAATAAAATAACATAAGGTTTCTATGAAACAGAGAGAGAGCCCGCCGAAAATGACCCAGCTAGTTGGTCCAATAGAGCCAGAGAGGCAGAAATGACTCAGGGAGTCAATCTGATGAAGCCACAGTGTCCAAGAGTCACTCAGGGAATGTCCAGGGTCTCCCCAAATAAGAAACATCAGAAGCACAGGCACAGCACAGCCCCTGTCCTCACTTCACCAGAGAAAGCCTGGGGAGCTGAGAGCCATCAATCAAGGACTTCTGTGTCCTGCACAAGAAAAATATATTTAAAGGCATTGGAAAAGAGGAGACAAATCTTCATTTGCAAATAACATGATATTCCTCCTAAGAACTTAGTACATTTACATTAAATATTACTTAAACTTGAAATTGTCCTCTCCCAAATGTCTGCATAGGCAACACCCCTTCCCACTTTGGGTCTCTTTCCAAAGTTCACTCAGTAAGACCTACTACCCCAATGATATTATTATAGTAGCTACCCATTCCAAGGGTTTTCAATTTTCTCTTTCTTTACAAAGTATTTATTAACCTATAATACTATATAATTTAATTTACCAACCAATCGTGCTCACTGTTGTCTATAGTCTCTCATGTCCCTCACCCTCTAAAAGCAGGGATCTTTGTATACTTTGTGGGCAAAATGATGTGCTTGCATAGAGGGGTGCTGGAGTCCCTCTATACCACTTCTCAGGAGCCAGGTGTGCATGTCTTTTCTGCCTTAAATAAGTTTACACTGGAACCTTATAATCTGCCATGGTGGGAGACTTCACATCATATAAATTGACCAGCCCAGCACCTCCACCCCTTCTGGTAAACAATTACCAAAAGTCACTCATCCTTCTCATTTACAATATGCATCTGCCATGTAATGTGTATTCAATAAATACTTTTTAATATATAAATATGTTTAAATAATTTAGAACGGTTCCAGTGTCACAGCAATCAGAGCATTAATTAAATGTTTCATCCAACATTAACACATATAATTCCTATAAAAAATACAATAGTGTGTGTAGCACTAACTTAGCTTTTAAAAACAATGTTCAAATAAAACTTGTGTTTCATCATAACTAGACAGCTTTCTAAGACAAAAAAATAATTGAAAAATTGTTAATGGATTTGTTTGCTGTTTTTTTTCTTATTTTATTTTACATTAGACTATTTGACAACACTTTTTATTTGGTGTGTATTGACCTTTCATGCAGTCATAATACCTCTTATTATGAAGGTTTGCATTTTGAGCTTTCTAATGGTAGTAATTTCCAAATAATATAAGCCCTCATTTGTTTCATTGAAAAATTTTTTAATGATGGGGGTTATCCCTGGAAATAAATGAGATGCAACATCATCTATCAATAAAATACATTTCTGAGATTATAAATTAATTAGTAAAACAATAATCCAATTAAATAATGATACCTAATAAATGGTATGTCAATCAGATATCTTGCTGGGTCCTTACCTATAAAGGATGATATTATATCACTGAAATTATAAGTAACATGCACTGTAATTATTCAGAAATATGATGTTAATTTAGATTTTGAAAGAAAGTTTCAAAATATTTATATGCTTTAACCACTTTGAGTTTAATAAATGTTATGCTTGGGTTTGGAACATATTAAGAGAAATATTCTTCCACTCTCTAAGAAGAGTGAGTCTGGTCACTGAACTATGTGTTTCTTTGGTTTAAACAGTAATTCATCTACCTCACAATACCTTGGAGACAATAAAACATTATTAAAAACCAAATGTCCCACTAGCTTGCTGATAGGAATGTAATGGACATAATCAGTCTAAATTAAACATAATATATTAGGAGGCTTAGAAAAGTCTGAGAATTATCAGTAACTAGGAATAGAAATGTGAGAAGGTAAGAGAGTGATAGAGTGATCAATGCAGAGAAAGAGGCAATTCACCATCTAGGGTCTGAGAGGTGATAAAATGGAGATGAAACATTTCTAATAGGAATTTTCAAAGGAAGTACAGTGCTTTGTAAAACAGAAACACATTCTCTTTCCTCCAAGCAGTTCATTGTGCACAGTTACACATTGGTAAAGACAAGATACTTAACTATTTTCTTTCTGCTTTAAACTCTTTATCTGAATAATAATAATAATAATAATGCTAACCTCATAAGGATTTTTTGTGTCTGGAAAAAAATGAGATAATTTAAGGGTATAATAAATGCCTGATAATAAATAAAATATCAAAAATGATTGCTGCATGTATTATTATTAAGGAGTTTGAAAATGGAATATGAATAAAATGACTCTGGCTACAAACATAAAAGCAAAAAAATAGAATTTTCATAAGTAGAACATCAGTTTTGCTATGTCTGCTGAAATGATAAATATTTTAATGCCTCTTTTAATGTGCAGCAATTACAAATGCAGCACAGTTCAATCTCTGTGTATTGTCCTATGTGTTAACTAGTGACTTGCTCATCCTTTCCTATTTACCTTCTTCTATCCCACTTTTAAATACTCTCATCTTTTAATCCTATAAATAATATGCACACCTAGCATTAAATGCACACATGTTTCATGTCCATATTTATAAATGGAAAGAAGTAAGGATAAATAGTTAAAAGTAGAATTTATATGTATGTACTATATGGGTATTATATTCTAGTAATAAAATTTACATCTTTCATTGCAGAAAATATGGAAATAAGCAAGTTAAAAATATCCAATACCAGATTTACAAATTATTTTCTTGGTTCATAAGTATTCCCACAATGAGAAGGTGTCATATTCAAAATACTTATAAACAAGGCTTTAAGGGAAATAAACAATAAAACAATGAAGGAAAGTAGTCAAAAGACAATAAAAGACACATTTAGCAAATTTTGCTGGGACATTGGTCGTGAAAAATGCACAAATTTTCCCTAAATTCAAAAACAGAATTAAAGGATAACATTCTTTAATATTTTGCCTATTTCAGAATACAATCTGGTCTTATTAGAAATCCAAAATACTGTTTTCTACCATTTCACTCTGGTATTGTAAAAAACTTTTCTGCAGGTTGCCAAAATTCAAGGCATGTAAGCATAGTTACTCTCCTGAGGATAAGTCCAGAATTTCTGGAAGAAAAATGTGGAGTCTTTGAACAATCATAAAAGAGTCAACTTCTAAAACAAACTTTCATACACTCCATATCACACACTACTTATACATTTGCCTTGTCCTCACTAATCTTGCTTTTTTATGCTTTTTTGTCAATATTTATAAAATTGATTCAACTGTATTTTTTAATGATACCCCTCTTTGGCATTCTGTTCACTTAATGAAGTCCCCTGAGACAACAAAAAAGATATAAGTCCAGTTCCATTTGTATGACAAATATAGAGAAGAAAATTCCTTATTTTCTATTTTTCAAAGCATCATTAGTGGGAAAATACAACAATCTCTGAACTCTAATGAAAATATTACTTATAGCTTATGTATGTATAATTGTAGGATTACAAAACATTCATATTCAGTGTTTCTAAAAATACAAAGAAAATGTTTATATAAGTGCCTTGTATCCTATCAAAGGTCATGGAAGAGTATTTTACCCGTCAACCAGGTGTGACATAGTCTGTACATGGAATTAGTTGAGAAACAAAAAGCAAGAATGAGTTGTGTTACACTGAAGTGCAAAAATAGTTTACAATTATCTGTAATGTAGGATATTTTTGTGGCTCAAATATTACTAATAGAACAACAAAGGGAACTATGAGAGCAATGAAAAAGTTAAATCACCATAGTTGTTTTGAGAGAGGAAGAGAAACCAAATAAATTGCAAATGCAATTTACCAACGATGAAATTATGTAAATGTTTAGGCAAATCAGAAAATAAGATTTGAGACTCAATCTAGAAGAATCAGAAAGTAAATTTGTTATTCTTCAATATTATATATATTAATGCATTTGATCAAATATTTTAAATACTTATTTGCCTATGAGTTTATGAATTTACAAGCTGTTCAATACTAAAAAATAAATAACTGTTTACTACCAAGAAGACTATTAACATAGTCAGAATGCAAGAATACAGAAATAAGTCCTGCATTGTAAATTTTTTTTTTCTTAGTTTAAATGGCATTCGGATACAGAAATAGGATTTTAAGAAAAGATATTCCATATCAGAAAGATTACCTGCTTCTCAGTAAATGTTAAAAAAAGAAAAAAAGAATTGTGCATTGTGTGAATTAAACTATTTCTAGGCAATTATTTATTTTAGTAATAGATGGTTACCTTCTTGTCTTTCTGGCCCTTTTATCAGAAAAAAATTATGTATGAGACTGATAATATCAATGAAACCCTTAAGAAAGTAATTTAGGAGAAAATAGTCAACAAAAATTCCCACGGATAAACATATTTTCTAAAGTGAGATGATTATTATGTTGACTAATTGTTTAATCTCATGAAAGTTTCCTAAAGTATTGTGTACTTTAAAATATACCATGTGGAGGTAAGGTAAATAACCTCTATAACCTTTCAAATTACACACTTAGCTTATCTTCAATCCAGACTTGTTTTTATAATATTGAAGAAAGGAAAAAGATTTATAGGAGTATTTTCATAGTTTCTATTAACAGAGCTAAGTATTTTAAAGAATAATTAGAATCTTAATTTTAAGATAACATTAAAAGAAATGGTTTCTGTTTAAATGTTATCACAAGACTTCAATATTCATTTTCTGTGGTAGTATATTTTTGAAACAAAAGAGATCAATATTTAAATTCATATAATGCTACTTGAATAAATGGTTGAAAAGAAATTGGACAGAGTTGCTACAACTGAACAAGTGTTTTGTATCTCATAGATTATTCATCATCATGAATATTTAAAATTTTTATACTCTATGTTCAATTCTGTTTTAACTTTTTATGTTCTATAGGGGCAACATATATTTTCTGTTCTCAGTGAGGGAGAAAATAATCAGCAATGAATAACCACACAGTGTCCACCAAATTCATTCTTCTAGGGCTGTCAGATGACCTAGAGATTCAGATTGTGATTTTTCTCTTTTTAATTACCACATATATACTAACTATCACTGGATATTTGACCTTCATAGCTCTGACCTTGGTAGACTCCCATCTACAGACACCTATGAATTTCTTCCTCAAGAACTTCTCCATATTAGATACATCCTTTACATCTATCGGCATTCCTAGGTTTCTGGGCACAATTATCACCAGAGATAAAAAAAGTTCATACAACAATTGTAGAGCTCAATTGTTTTTCTTCATCTTCGTGGGTATAAGTGACTTTTATCTTCTAACCACCATGTCCTATGACCATTACCTGGCCATCTGCAAGCCCCTGCATTATGTGACTCTCATGAACAAATGAGTCTGTGTATTGCTTGTCTTTTGGGCTTCGCTGGGAGGATTCTTAAATATTTTCCCACCAGTTATTCTTTTTCTCCAGTTAGATTACTGTGGCTCCAACATCATTGATCACTTTGCTTGTGATTATTTCCCCCTCTTGCAATTATCCTGCTCACACACATGGCTCCTAGAAGTGATTGGCTTTTATTCTGCAATAGTGATTCTGTTTTTCACATTGGCATTAATAATTCTATCCTATATGTTCATCATTAGGACAATTCTGAAACTGCCTTGTGCCAATCAGAGAAAAAAGGCATTTTCTACATGCTCCTCGAACATGATTGTCATTTCCATCTCTTAAGGAAGCTGCATATTCATGTATGCCACCCTTCAGCAAAAGAAAAGGCATCATTCACCAAAGGAGTAGCTATTCTGAATACTTCTGTTGCTCCCATGATGAATCCATTCATATATACTCTAAGGAACCAGCAAGTGAAGCAAGCTTTTAAGGATATTATCCAAAAGGCTATGTTTCTCTGACAAATGAAAGCATGAGTAGCATTAAAATAATAACGTTCCTTTCAATTGTTCTATTATTCCTACTCTAGAAATGACCTTTCCTTCACCAGTTACATATTTTCTCTTCTTTTCCATTCCAATTTTAAGATTTATCAAACATTGAACTGAATAAATTTGAACCAAATATTGCTTCAGAATTTTCTGTTAATTCAAATGTTTATTCAAATGTATTTTGATGAAGTAAAAATGTGGTTTAATGATTATGATTTTGAGTAGAAGTGGTTTGTGTTTGAAGAGATACAGGGCATTTAGTTTGATGAAAGAGTGTTAAGATAGAAATGGATTTTTGAACTTTTCATCCTTTTCAGATAATATAAATGAATATTATTAGAAAATTTTCATTCTATTTGGCATTTCCATGAAATCAAATCATCACAATCACCAGGGGTTGGGAAAACAATACAGATATCTACTTTAATTCTTTAAAAGATTAGACCCTCACATACATTATAACTCTTTATACTATTAGAATTATGATAATAATGAAGAAGAAAAGGAAAAGGTGGAGGCAAAAGATAAAACAGATCTTTTTTGGCCACCACTATTCTCCAGAACCACTATTTTCTTTGTGTGGATTCACTTAATCCTGCCAACAACTTTATGATGTGCCTATGATTATTATGCTTTTTTAGTGAGAGCTATTTTTCTTTAGGTAGATTCAAGACAGGCAAAAATTAAAAATAATAGGTCAAGACCAGACAATGTAAAATAAACTGCATGAAACTATGATAAAACCAGTGAGAGTTCAACTTTCTGGACAACCAAGGTCTAATTAGAGCATCTAGAAGTGACTTTAGGGTTTTGTGATATAGGGAAGGGAAATGACATCTGTTAATAATATTCTACACACTCTGCTTTGCTTAAGGCAAATCATATAGAAAATTTGTTTACAAAATCTCTTAGAAAATGAGCATTATTCCTAATTTAAAGGTGAATGAGCAGAAAGAAATTGAGTTTGAGAGTTCAGTACAGAGACTGCAACTTTCACATCCAGGATTTAAATCACTCTTCTTTAACCTCAAAACACAGACTACTTGGATTAATTTTAATCTCACACTGACTTTCAATTGTAAAAATTCATGAATAGAAGCTCATGTTAAATATTTCAATTGTTAAAGGACTTTCTTATATGTGATTAATGCCTTCAAGCCTTATTAACTTATATCATGACAGACATTGGGGATATAGAGATGAGAAAGGATGAGACTTACCTTAATTATCTCAAATTCTATTGGGAAATAAAAAGTAGTGTATAATTAAAATTTAATTTGGTTAATACAACAAGTTAGGTCTTGGTAGCCTACAAACCGAGTAATGTTATCATTGACAAAGAAAATATCAGTTTTTCTGCTTTCTCTCCTAGAAAAATTATGTTCAGTTTCACAATAATTGCTGAATGTTGATTCATTTTAGCCCTAAAGTTACAGGCATATGATAAATCTTGTCTGCTTTAGCTGTCACCTTAGTTTTCAGTTTTATTTTCTTTCTTGGTCTTTATCTTTTTTTTATAAAAATCACATTTCCTGAGCAAAAATGGCTACTTGGGAAAGGACTAGAATGGTCTCTAAAACTCTTTCTATATCCTTGCCCTTAATAGGGAATCATCAATTGATCTACTTTGACCCATGTACCACTACCATATCTCAGGTCTATTTGAAAGAATTTATGTCAATGAACACAATCTAGATTTCTAGGAGATATCAAACTGTTTGAAGAATTTGCCATTTTATATCCAGGGAAACCTGAGTTATATTTCTCAAATGAAGTCCATGAACAAAAGAAAAAGAAAAGCCTACCATAGTAATACTCTAAGATAAAATCTTGTAAATAATTAAGTGATTCTGCATACAGTATTTTTTATCTTAATATATGTGGCTACTAACAGCTTCCTATAAGCAGAATAAGAATCTCACAGATATAATTCCTTCCTAATTCTTAGGTGATTGTGAAAATTCATTCAGATATTATTATTAAAAATATTTTTACAGAAACTAGGTTGCAGGCATATGCTAAACATTTGGATTAATATGACATACCATCTTAACCCTATAGGATTATGGGCAACAGATAAAAAGTAGACATTTACATACAGAATTAAGTTCTTATGAAAAAATATATACCAATTTCTAGATCAGTATAAACATGGGATTGCTCACATATCCTATAATCCAGTAATAATTCCCAGTAAAAGTAATAAATATAATTAAATGGATATTCTGAGGAAAGAGAATCATGATTGCAAATACACAGTAGTAAAAGTAAGAGAAGTGTATGGGGAATCATGTTGAAATAAACAAAATGACAAGTAACAATTGCTTCCTTTCATGCTTTCAAACAAAGAGGTAATTTTGTTAATTCAATTTATTATGCACAGAAAAGTAATGCTATAAAACCAATACTTACCTTCCTCATGTGAATATTGTTTTAATGTATGTTAAATGTTTCAATGTTTCCTTATCCCTCTGAGATTTTAACACTCCCTTTAAGGATATTTATCTATCCCTTTTTAATAATGAGACGTAGAAATTCATAGGAAATGAATAACTTACATATGGCCAATGTCATCAGAACAGTGATTCAAATCATAGCAGTGAACCACAAATAAGCCATTGTACCTGTTCCTGCATGAAGGAAGTAATCTTGCAAAATAAACATACACAAGAGAACCTTAGAATTTCAGAATAAAAATGGGCTATTTAGATAATTTATTCTTTCACAAAGTACTAAATGAGCCCATTCAGAATTCCAGGCTTGGCTTCCAGGGATTTCTTTCCAAAATAATATATCCCAGAAAATTAACATTCAGAAGAATTATTCATTTGGAATTAGACTTAAATCCTTAAAGCTAACTACAGAAAATCATTTTAACCCCAAAAATTCAAAATCCCCAACCCTTCTATTGGTAATCTCAGATATAATATAACCTGCATGATAATTTAGTCGCTAAAGGCAAGACTAAGGCATTTTTTGATTGGGCACTGACTTATCCACACCAACATTGGCCATAGCTATAAAATATGTGGTTGATAATTCATATTTCACTCATCACTCAGTCATTCTCCATCAGTCTGCTTTGAGTCACAATAAACTTTGTGTTCTTAAATAATGAAAGCTCTTTGTTATTTATCATGCCCTACATCTTTATCTGATGTTAGGTCTCCTCTGCTAACGTTTTCAAGCTCAAGCAACCTTCTTTGCTCCATCTATATAACTGGATTGCTATTTTTTATAGTTATTTTGGATCACATGAGCCTTGGGAATGGTGCAGTATACTTACCAATGTGATGATTATATGGTAGAAATATTCACAATGTACTGGAATTTCATTGTTGTTGACTATATTAATGGATTATGAGCATTTCTCAAGAAATGAGAACATCTTGTTCATTATTGCCTACCAAAGGGCTTATTGTATTATTCACTAAAATATTTATTAAATTAATAAATGAATGGAAGTCACAAAATGCCTACTTCCTTTCAAAACTATTAATATCTCTTGCCTTAAAATTATCATTGTTGTGCTCTGACATATTGTTTGAATAAGTTTCTATGTCTGGGTTTTCTAGGACTTCTTATTTTTCAGAACCATAGATAGACATAGCTGAAACCATGTGCAGTGCTAGCCACCTCTTAAGTTCCTTATTCAACAGGCCGATCTTCCATTTTATTTTTAGGTCTGCCTCTCTGGTTCTCCATTGTGGACATATTTAGGACAAACACGTTCTCATAATCATTAAGTTACCAGGTGAATTCCATAATTATACTCCCGTAGATATCACACTTCTAATGATTTTTTTAACTTGAGATGTTTTCATTTAGACAGTAGAGAAATACCATGATGATAACATTATTATTAACTTGAGGAAATTTTACTTTATACGTATCTGTGGCTTTCTTGAGGTAGATTTCATCAAGTCTGAGAATTGCTCACCTACTCCTTATTTACTCTATATAATTTCCAGAAGCACAAACCTATTGGCATATCTTGGACAAATTAGCTTAACTCTTAATGAGATGGCTTATTAATATGAAAATTAGGGAGAATAATAGGAATTCGCTCAGAGGTGGTTGTGAATATTTACTTAGCCAAGACTTAAGTGCTTACAAACATGCCTGTTACCTTCCAAGTGCTTAATAAACTATAACTATTATGATTATCTTAAACAATGCCAGTTTTAATTGAATGGCACATGACCATCCACATACAATTTAGTCAAAAATAATACTGCTTTATGCATCACAATAGTGTCAGTAATACAATATAGTATGTGGTACCCACATCTGTAAGTTGATGATTATAATAAGTTTTACTTAATTTATTGATGTGAATAATTTAGACTTCTCTTTTGAATATCGCTACTCCAAAAACATTTTTTATTAATTTATCCATATTGCTGGCATGGATCATAGCAGATTCAGATGACCCTAAATCCTAAGGAATAGAACTAGATTGCTCAAGAGAAGTTCTCATTAAGATTTAATTTTGTGAAGTTGCTTTGAGATCATTCCAGGAAGCTCATCGTAAAATCTGTCTTTAGGTCTCTTGACAATACCTTAAGCCAATCATTACTGTACATTAAATAGAATTATGTTTAACTAGCTAGGGTGAATTCTGTTCTCTGTAAGTACAGTTGATATACAGAAACATATCCAGGTAACAGACTCACAAAACAATAAGAATCTGGGGAAAATTTATTAACCTGGATTTGTCTGATGTCAGCAATGATTCCATTAGACAATAATACACTTGTAGTCTACATTTATACATTAACAAAGCAGAGGTCATCTAGAATTAAATACCTATTAAAAACAAGGTCAAATAAATTCAAATAAGGATACAATACTTATGCAGTGGGCTGGCTGCTTCCCAATGCATTAGACTGTTTAAAGAAATAAAATGTAGTTGTAATATTTCAGTAATTTCTTAACTGAAGAGATGACATAGCCAATATTAATTCCTGATCCTATAGGTTCCTTATTGTAAAGTTGATTTAAATTTCAACCTGTCCACACGTCTAATGTGAATTAAGGCTGGGGATAGAGAATTAGAATTAAGGCATCATGTGCATTCAGTGGAGTCTGTGTACCTGAACTTGGAAACATCACCAAAATTCTCTCACCGTAAGAAGCATCTGTCTTCCTCAGCTTCATTAAGTCAACCTTGCATCATTTAGAAAACTAATTCCCTCACATGAAGGAGAAAGCTCTAAATTTCATGTTAGGATTGTATACACCATTTCTAAACTGTTTTCAGACCTATATGATGTTTCAGAATGTGGCACTATCCTAGACATGGTAAACAGGTACAAAGTCAAAAGGAAAAGGCTTATGTATTAAGTTTTACAAGTTTTAGCTAATTTATTTTCACATTAATATGGTATTTCATATTTGGATGAATTCTCATGGCACATGTCTAGGGAAAAAGAAATAAAATTTCACATTTTGCTGAATTTATTCAAATAAGTGCATCTATCAGAAATTCTGGATTTCCTACGTCACTTTGAATGGATTGGAAAAATTCCACTGGATTCTGAGGTCATTAATAAACTGTCTACTGACAGACTCAGGGAGGATTTCAAGAAAAAAATTTTAAAGGTGTCTTGTTGAAATGGCTCAGGGGCTGAAAGGACCAAACTAACGCCATGACAGGCCTCAGGAAGCCTCTGAAATCAGAAGGCCTGAGTTTCAGTTTCCCTGAAACTACCTGAAAGAATAAGAAAATTTTAAGCAGGCCCTGACCCTTGGACTGAGTCATAAAAGAAAAGAAAAAAAACCGGCCTGAACACAATAGCTTGCAAAACAGGTACATTTCCCAAACTGAGGGGCCTTAAAGATAAAAGCTGAAGCCCTGTGGGGCCCTAATTAAAATACTTTTACTATCGAATCATCAGCAGACCCCCTGGTTGTGGTATCAAATCATCAGCAGACCCCCTGGTTATGGTTTCTTTTCCTTTAAAGCCTCCTGTGATTTCTGCTCGGGGTCGAACTCCTTTGCCCCTGCATGGGTTATGAGTCTCGACCCCAGAGCGCTGGTATGAATCAATAAACCTCTTGCTGTTTGCATCAAGACCGGTCTCCTGCGAGTATTCGGTTCGCCGCCTATCCCAGGTCTCGAGTAAGGATCCACACCGCTAGTCTTTCAGGGCCAGTTGAAAGGACAGCCAGTGGCTGAAGCTGGAGAATTTGAAAAACAAGATGAAGAATGTAGTAT
Source organism: Smutsia gigantea (assembly GCA_032199065.1). Classification (NCBI taxonomy): domain Eukaryota; kingdom Metazoa; phylum Chordata; class Mammalia; order Pholidota; family Manidae; genus Smutsia; species Smutsia gigantea. Next base: position 13,404 of record JAVSCE010017577.1, read on the forward strand.
TGAATTATAATCCTCTAAATAAATTCATTAGTGCATACAGTATAAAAATAAATGATTGAAAAAACTAAATGGAATAGGATTAACTTTCTTAGAGAAAAATGCCAATTAATAAGTGCAGAAGAAATGAAGGAACTACAAAACCACGGTCTTAAAACAATAACAATTTCTACAGCAAGATCACTGCAGAATGGTTAAATTAGTAAAACTAGGGAGAATATGATACAAGACATTTTATCTGGGGAGAAGGACTTAGGAAATTCTAAGGAGCATTGATTGCTTTGTTAACTAGACAGTAAAATGAAAAAGTTGAGCCATACAAAGAAGAAAGGATTTTATTAAAATCTTATGAATGAATCTTATTCTTTTTATTTATTCACTTCCCTTTTTTATAGTTTTACTAATGTTCATTTTATTAGTTTTCATTTTTATTTCTTGATTTATAAAATGAAAGAGAATGCTAAATATAAACATTTATTTATTTCTTATTGTGCTTTAACTCCAGAAGGAAAATCCCAGGACAGAATATCTCTAAAACCAAAATCGGTCAAATGGACAAAGTTAAGAAACCCATTTATTTCTTACAAGCAGTCATCCCAGTTTCTCTCTTGACCAGTCTGCAGCAAAGGCGAACTTCAGGCAGTCTCTTTGGTCCAGATAAACCCTTGGATGCCCTTGTAATTACCTATTGATATGTAGATAGACTAATTATGTCCATCCCTTGGAAATACCTATTGATATGCAGATGTGCTAAAGCCAGGCTAGAGATTCTTGAAATATTACAATTTTACCCATGTCTTGCAAATGAGTTTCAGCCTCAGGCAAGTTTGCTATAGATTCACTGTGACCAAAGAAATTTACAGCAAAGGGTTCTTGGGGTGAAAAGGTTATACCCAACTTTATTTCCAGGTGGTAGGTCAGTCACTAAAATCCCATTCACTTAGAGCAAGTCTGTGTTATCACTGCTGCTTTGGATGCAGCAATCCGGTCTCTACATCTGGGCCACTCTGCACAGCCATCCTGCTCAGCTGTCCTGTGGGCCTCTCTGCCCAGCCATCCCACACAGACATCCACTGGGCCTCTCTGTAGAGCCATCCTGCACAGCTGTCCTCCAGGCATCTGTCTTCGGTGCTGCCACCACTACAGCTTCTGCTCAGCTCTCCTACAGCCTTGCAGCCCCGCCATCCAGTCTCCTGTAGAGCACTGGGCAGAACTCCATACATTAACACAATAATGGCTTATTGCCTAAAGGAACGGAAGCAGTAGCATAGCAACAGGCCAGTTACATTTAAGTTCAGTGAGGATCCTGGCAATAGGAAACCCACTTTACCCACAACCCACATGTGCATACTAGATAACCAACTGATATATATAACAACTTATATGAAAATATGATCTCAGGTCTATTTAACAATTAAACTTAAGCTAAAATACCAACTCTAACTCCAGGGTAAAATCCAGAGAAAAATACCTTTGAAACTAAAAATCAGTAAAAGGGAGAAATAAAGTGGGAGAAATCCGTTTATTGCCTACAAGAAGTCATCCACTTGGCCTCCCTGGTGTCACTCACCACCCAGCAGCTGCAGAAGACAGGGCAGAACCCAACCTCTCTAGTCAAGATACTCCCTCTCTCATCCTTGTAATTCCCTATTGATATGGAGATAGGCTATTTCTCTCCACCCCTTGGAAACACCTATTGATATGTAGATGAATTAAGGCCAGGCAAGAGTTTCTGGAAATATTGCAATTTTACCACAGCGCACCCCTCCAGGAAACTTGGTTCACAAACTGCTTGTTACCCATCTTCTGGAATGACACCTTTATGAGAAAAAAGGAGCATTGTAATCAGACAAATAACATTCAATAATAACTGCAATAAAATCATGATAATCCTCAAGCCAGAGGCTTCAGCTAAGTTCAAAGTCTATGCAGATTAAGTCCATAGCTCTCCCATTCCTCCCATTCCACACTCAGTCGGTAACTGAAGAGGTAGAGATTTCAGAGCAATCATTACAAGGCAGCTGCAGCCAGGGTCACATCCAGGCCACAAGGAGTGTAGAAGAAAATAACTGTAAAGGTGATAGGATACATGCTTTAATGATACCAACATAGGCAAATCTTGTCCATCAGGTAGGATACATGAAAGAGAGGGGTCCTGTGATAGGACAGGGGCAGGAATAGGACATTGTCCAGGTCTAGTATGCCAGATTTTCAACCCTCTTTCTGTGGGAGTTACAGATTGGTCAATATACAAGGCTATGCGGGGTACATGCACTGGCCATAAAGATAAAACAAAACATCCTCATTAGATGCTCTTACCTCCCTGACATTTTGGGTGCACTTCTATGATCTTTGGTGGCCATTCAGCTGTAACTCCAGGAATGCACAGGAGGCAGCTTCCACGCCTTTTCCCCAAGTGCCAGAAGGGCCAGCCATTGCTGGTCCATGTATCAAAATGTCTAGGGATGCGTCCACTCAACAGTTTCCAGGGTTTAATGCAGCTGGGGTTAACAGCAGGATATTGCTGTGCTGGACATATCCTGGCTTCAATAAATCCTCTTTGATTTGCACATACAGTTGCACAGGAGAGGCAGCAATGTGTGTTAGTATATGCACAGGGCTCAAAGCTCCATTTTGGGGCTTCTTATTCAAATGCTGTAGCACTGTTTGTAAGTAAACTGACCAACCCCAAAGACTGTTGGTGTCCAACTTCAGGCCAGATTTCAGCAAGCCATTGTACTTCTCTATCACACCTGCCCAGTAGGGTTATATGGTACATGAAACAGACACTTTATTCCTAATTGCTGCACCCATTTCTGTAACTCATGTCCAGTAAAGAGGTTGCCTTGATCGCTCTCAATCACCTGTGGCCAGCCATAGGCTTCAAGGTGATGCTCTAGGCCCTTCTGGTGGTTTGCTGAACTGTATGATGTGCAGAACAAGCTACCAAAAGTCCAGTAGCTGTAGCCACACAAGTCTTGGCATACTGATATCCTTCTGATATGAGCAGAGGTCCAGTATAGCCTATCTGCCACATGACAAGGGATATTGGCCCCCTTACTATTGTCTCACATTGCTGCAGGACTCAGTGTAAGTCCCTCTTAGAGCATAAAAGGCACTCCTTCCAGGCTCCGCAGACTTCTTCAGAGGTCAATGGCAGACCCACCAATGGGCTACAGCCCATATTGTCTTTTGCCCTGAATACAACAAATTCTGATGTTACAATTGGGCTACATCAGAGGCAGGCTTTCCTTCTAGCCAATGCATCTGAGCCAATGTGTCTGCTTCATCATCCCCTGTGGATGCCAAAAGCAAATGTCCAGTCACATGATATACAGTAACAGTATTAGTCTGACCAGAGACAGATAGGTATTGCCACATCTCTTGCCCCCAAAGGGGCTGATGACCAACTATCCAGTTGGCATGGTACCATGTTCGTAGCCACAGGGTCAAGCCCCAATGGATGGTACAGCTGTTACTGCAGACAACTATAGGGGAGGGCTCCTGGGTTATCACGAGCCATACTGCTTGTAATTCAGCCCATTGGCTGCTCTTCCACTATCCATCCTCCATCCATATTGTCTCAGACTTAGGATGAAAAGGCATAGTTCTCCACTTCAGGACTGTCCACAACTTAGAGATGTATTAAAAGCATCTTCAGTTATAGGGGTTTTTCCCTCGTGATAAGACTCTTGGCTACCAATGACTCAAAAGCAAGTTCTTCCTGCTATCCCCTGGTATAGGCTACTGACCCCAATAAGCACTGGAGTTCTCCACTTAAGGGGCTTGTAGAGAGGGATTTACGCTGCTGTAAATATGCACCCATTTGCCCAGTGTAGGCATCAGTCCCACGCCACTCCCTGGCCTTTGGTTCCAGTCTCTCACCCACCTGCGATGGGATATGAGATTATTGCCTTGGTTGGAGCTGTTCTGTTGATTGGCTCTGTAGCCAGCAAGGCATGGTACACAGCATCCAGCTGCTTCTCTATCAAGGTGTACTGGACTTCTGCTCCTTTCCTCATTGTGACCAGAATCCAGTAGTCTGGCTTGTCCGTTCAAGCCAAATACCCCATCCATAACCAACTTCAGTTACATGAGCATCTATCTCACAGGGACTTGATGAGACCATTACACTCAAGTCCTGAACGACTGCTCACATAGCTGCGATAAACCAGCTGCATAAGTTTCATCCCAGTCCCACCTGATGCCCTTTCACACCAACCAATATAAGGGCTTCAGAACTTGTTCCAAGTGTGGGATAAACACTCTCCATCAGTCCCAAATACCCAAAAACTCTTGTAGTACTGACACAGTGGCTGGAGTAGGGAAAGCCTGGATCTTTATGACTGCTTCTGGAATAACTAGTTTTACCCAACCAGACAACCCCCAAGAACTTCAGAGAGAAATCAGGTGCCTGAACCTTGGTGCTATTCACAGCCCATCCTTTCTCCTGTAGATGTTGCAGCAGTGTAGGAACTGTCCCTTCTAAATATGCAAGAGAATAAGATGTGAGCATGATATCATCAAGTAGTGATACAGTCACAATGTTTGTGGTTTCTTCCATGTGGCCAAGTCCTGGGCTACAAGTGTGTGACAAATGTTGGGACTTTGGAGGTATTCCTGTGGAAAGACAGTGAATGTCCACTGCTGGCTTCCAATGTGAAAGCAAACTTTTTCTGACTTTCCTGTGCTATGACAATAGAGAAGAAAGCATTAGCAAGGTCCACAATATAATGATCCATCCTTACTTCATGACTGAGGGTGTCCATAAGTGCTACTACAAAGGGGACAGCAGCATGCAAAGGTGGTGTGACTTTATTAAATTCCCTGTAATCCACAGTCATATGCCAAGATCCATCTGACCTTTTCACTGACCACACTGGGGAATTAAAGGGACTATGAATGGGCTTTATGATGCGCACCTTCTCCAAGTCGTATAGAGTTTCTCCAATTCCTTGTACCCCCCAGGCAATTTATATTGCTTAATATTTGTTACCCACTAAGGTACAGGAATGGGTACAGGTAGGTGCTTCGCATGTCCCCTCAGAACATGCTTTATGATACGTACCCTCAGTCTGAACTCACCTGCAGTGGTCTGTAACCATAGGCCTTGCAGAATATCTACCCACAAAATATATTTGGGGATGGAGAAATGTACACAGTGTTCTCCTTCAGGGATGCACACCCCATCCCCAGTGTGATTTGGACTTTTTTCATTCTAATTGCCTTACCCCCATAACCATCTATCACTGCAGGGTCCCGGGAAAATGCTCAGGGTTGCCATAAACCAGAGCATTCAGCTCATCTGCCACAAGTGGCAAAACATGTTGTGCATTACAGGGGACCAATGAATTTTTAATTCTACATGTGTCTCTGGCCCCCACCACATCCCACAAGGTGGGGACTTTGACCCTCCCCCATTCAAACCACAACATCCATTCATGAACCTTTGGGGGTGAGGGCCCAGATAGAGCCTGAGTACTGTCCCCAAGAATGTCTTGCAAGGACACAAGGAGGACATGGGCCTTTGACTCTGGCTTTCATGTCCTGGACCTTAGCAGCATTAACTTCTGCTCTCGCTTTAATTGTTGCCACAGTTCTAACAAGATCCTACTGGACTGCCCATCAAATTTTTCTTCCACTACCCCCACCTTTATCAAATCAAACCATGTCTGGGTCCTTGAGACCTTCAAGAGGCCCTTTGAACCTCTCCTTTCAGTCATAGCCCATACTTCGTCTCATGTTCTTATTATTTCAACCTTCCTCAGATCTGCTAAAATACGAGTAGCTTCACTAATGGGTTGCCCTATGTGGGGGGCTAGAATAATCACTGCGGACTGAAAGAGAGATGGGGGAGCTGTATGGAACATCTGATTTCTCATTCCTACCTTAGACAACTCCTCACTGGGACCTTGGGGGTCCATATCATTGATGATATTTTTCAAGCCTAGCTTTGTAACACCTGCTGGAGCTCTGCATACATTTCCCGCAAGTGGGTAAATATGGTAAATCACCATGATTAGGCCAACCTGCCTTGATGGCTGCTTCCAGCTAATCCAGAAGCAACTGATTTCCTGAGTTGTGAAGGACACTTTGCAACTGCCTCCAGAGGAAAGGGTGAGTTGTTGGAGAAGCCAGTCTACCCATTTCAGAACCTGATATAACAATATTTTCCACCCCCATAACCCAGAAAGACAAAAGCCATGTAGAGAGTTTCCAACGGTTTCTTCTGATACTCAAGTCCACCAGCTAATATAGGGGTGGAGCACAGAGTGCTCCACAAACTGGAGAGGAGGCAGTTTCTCCCTCTGAAAGCTCTCAGTTTTGCATTGTTATTTTCTTAATTACAACCAGGTGGGCCTTTAATAAGGGAGACTGGTGCAGCGGGCCATGGCCTCAGTGACAGATTAGCTCTTGGTTAAATCCCCTCATCCTCTCCCAACATCTTCTCTATCATCTCCAGGGCTGAAGGCATTGCTCTTTCTTCCCCCCACCACAGCCTCCTGCAATGCAGATTCTCCCTCCATGTTGTTAACGTATCTTCCAAGAGCACAACCTGTGTTCTCAGTAATATTCTCTTTCTTAAGGGCATCGCATAGGTCATCACCCAGTTCCTCCAAGCGATGCTGAAGTGTTTCTTTCTCCTGCTGAAGTCTCTCTCCTCAGTAACCATTTCCACTATCTCGAGGAGAAGGCATTCCACATTTCCTGCTGCTGCATGGCCACTCAAGACCTCTAAGCAATCTTCTATCTCATGGAGGGCTAATTCCACATCTTCCAGTGTTTTCATCATTCCCCAATTCTGGGGAAAACCCCAACCCTCTAGGAGGTGCTTTACCATAGACCAATTCCCCACTAGGGGCTTCCAAATTGAAAGCCCTGCAGATAGACGTCTCCAGGGTGAAGCTGCACCCTCCACTGCTGCAGCCTTAGGGAGCCACCATCCACACTGAGGGTTCTGAGTATTTCAAGGGGCAGCCCCTCAAGGGTGACACACATGTATACAGATTTCTGGTTAAGATGTTCTGCCAACTTCTGCCAGATATAAGTCTGGGGGAAAGTCCCGTGGCAAAATACCTTTGAAACTGAAATCAGTCAACGGGAGAAATAGAGTCAGAGAAAACCATTTATTTCTTACAAGCAGTCAAACACTTCTGCTTGCCTGTGTCTCTCATGACCTGGCAGAAAAATGGGACCCCACTGAAACTCCCCATGCAGATATGCCCTCACTTCCCCTTGTAATTACGTGTTGATATCGAGATGCACTAAGGCCAGGTGAGAGATTCTGGAAATATTGCAATTTTACCCACACTAGGTTAAATGACTAGTTTAGTTATTTGTTGACTATGTAGTCACTTCTAAGGAAGATTAAATAATGAAACATTAATTACTGAACATAAGCTTACCTACCTTTAACTTCTCATTAGAGAAAAACTTAAAGACAAATTTGGGTCTGTTAGTAAACATGCTTTGTGATAAGTGAAAGATTGTTCGATGAAGAGCCATGTTTCTATAAATTATCAAATGTATTCTTAAAATTGCGAAACTAAAGAATGCTGTTGTAACAGTTCACAATTGCTTATATTGACTTTTCATTAGAAATTAAGGCCTGTAAAAATTAAGGATTCTAATAAGTGTATTTAAAACCACTAGAAATAATAAGGAAAATATCTCTGCATGAAAGAAAAGTAAGACATGTGTTTTTGGTAAGAGAAGTCTGAGGAATGGGAATGCATTTTTATTTAGGGAAAAAGAAAGAAAATATGTCGTGTGTAAGAGGCTGGTTATTTAAAGAAGGAAAACAGGAGAAATATGAATGTAAAAAGAAAGTTACAGAATACATTTGGGAAAATAATATTAATGTGTGATCAAATGCTGAAATTAAAATGAATTTATTTAAAATGACTTTAATATCAAAAGTAAGCTTGTGCAAAAAATTTTTATTGTTTTAATTTGTATTTTTTATTTATTTATTTTTTACTGTGAAATGATTATCCCAGTAAGTATAGTTAACATCCTTCAACGTACGTAGTTACAAATTATTTTTTCTTGCGATGTGATCTTTTGAGGTTTTTTTCTCTTAACAATTTTTCAATACACAAGACATTATTGCTTGCCATGCAACCCAAAGTTCCAATACAGTGAACAAGCTCCCTCAATGTGAACAATGCAAGGAACATAGTGAATAAGTTCTCACAAGGTGAAGACTGCAAAGGCAGTCATATCAGACAAACTAATTCAGTTACTATAATCAAGTCAACTCTGATTATTCATATGATTTTTATACTTAAATTATAAGTGAATCTGACATTTCCCCCTTTTTGTTCGCATTAACATAAATGCATATGCATATAATTGTGGAATGTACCAGAATAATGATTAGCTGGGCTCGGCCTGTGACATAGCTTGTCACAGGCAATGTCTCTCTCATCTGGAGGGGTGAGGTTTTATGCCTCACCTCAGTTGGCCCCCACGTTGATCACCTGCGGCCCCTTGCAACTGTGCCTGTCTTAGCATGTTCCTCGCATGAGGAATCTTACCCGTCTCTGGCTAACCTGCCATCTCCTGGGACCAAACAGGGAGATAAAATACGAAAGAGAGGACAGACAGCAGCTATAATTCTGGATAAAATCACAATATGCATGATTATTTTCTTGCAGCAAATGCAGGTGGGGAATCAGTATATGATTTCACAAAGTTGTTTAAAGGGAATCACTTATTTCTTGAAGTTAATTCTTGAAAAGTAGCATATGCTTGTATTGGCTTTAAAAGACAAACAACTGCTTTCCGCACACACACTAGGAGAACAAGAATATAAATGCATAACAGTATTAGACGTACAATTACAGGCCATATCCAATGAAACAAAGAAAACCAATTTAACAATCCAGGCATTTGTGAAAACTTATCAAGAACATGGTGAATATTGTCTATTTGATCTTGAATAGTATGTGAAAAATCAGGCAAATTAAAACAACACATCCCTGGAAATTGTTCATATCACATATGTTCTTTTTCTTTTTAATCACTTATTCTTTTATTAGATTCTCCTAAGTATTCTTTTTTTATAATTTATTTTGGATCATTAATCTACAATTACATGTACAATATTATGATAATTAAACTACCCCCTTCATCAAGTCCCACCACCAACCCATTGCAGTCACTGTCCATCAGTGTAGTGAGATGCTATAGAGTCACTACTTGTCTTCTCTGAGTTGTACAGCCCTCACCATGCCCCCCCAACATTACATCTGCAATCATAATGCCCCTTTTTCCCTCTTATCCCTCCCTTCCCACCCATCTTCCCCAGTCCCTTTCCCTTTGGTAACTATTAGTCCGTTCTTGGGTTCTGTGAGTCTGCTATTGTTTTGTTCCTTCAGTTTTTTTCTTTGTTCTTATACTCCACATATGAGTGAAATCATTTGATATTTGTCTTTTTCTGCTTGGCTTATTTCACTGAGCATAATACCCTCTAGCTCCATCCATGTCATTGCAAATGGTAGGATTTGTTTTCTTCTTATGGCTGAATAATATCCCATTGTGTATGTCTACCACATCTTTATCCATTCATCTACTGATGGACAATAAGGTTGCTTCCATTTCTTGGCTATTAGCTTGAGCAAAATTAAAGTCTAGTTTTCCCTCTATTAAAAAGATGAATTTTCCTTGGGCTATTGTTCTGCTCTTGATAATAAGAGATTGTGAGACTTTTTTGTTTTAAAGTAATTTTCAGAAAACAAAATTCTGTGCTTCATGATATCTTTATTATCAGATGTTTGATTACTTAAAACAACTGAGTCTTCTTAATATCAAAAGAGGTAAATTTGTGAGCAACTATGTAGCCTTCTTTATTTGCTGTGAGGTATTTGTTCCTTTGGTTAAATAGATAATTAAGCATTGTTTGTTGTTTAAAAAATCAAAATACCCCCAAATGGCTATTTTTGAAACTTTGACAGACTTCTCAAAATCAAATTGGAAATGGTTATACTAATTAGACTTATTTCATATATTCAATTTACATGGGAAGCCTCCCATAAGAAGCAGTTCTAACCTTTTGTATGTTATATCTGCACAGGTATATAAATGTTCTATAAATTTTGTGTAATTCCTAGAAATCTAATAAGTCTTGGTATAAATGTTATCACTGGCCATTATTATCTTACTTTCTAAAATTGTTGCCATCAAAACTGAGGCTTAAAATAAAAGAATTGAGCCTGAGTATCAGGGAGATGCCCTAGCTGACTTTCATGCAAAGGTAATAGCAACAGAATCCATAAAAATTGTGGATAAAGTCCGTTCTGCTTCTACCAAAAAAAAAAGATCATTCCTCATTGTCAGACTTTTGCAGTCCTAATGTCCTTAACAACATGCAGTCTGCTCCTGAATCAGATAAATTAATTTGGGTTAATAATGGTGGTAAAAGTCAATAGGCATTCAGACTATTGGGAACCCAAGACGACTACTTGGTTCTTCCCAAATCCCTGGGAAAATCTGTTTTAACCTCTTCTGCCTGAACCCTTTAAACACCTATGGTTGGAGTTCCTTCTATAGCCACACAGGATGGGTTATCAGTAGATTCTTGTTATTGAATGTTTTCTGGAGGAGTTCGAGCTTTCCCTGTTTCCCATGCCATTGTCACCACTGTGGCTAAGATACTGATAGAGAAATTTAAATCAGCCTTGGGAAACCCTTCTGTGTGGCACAGAAATAGTGGAACTAGTTTTACTGGACAAATAATCCAGCAAGGATGTCCCATTGTACTGATATTACATTTCATTACACATATTATCCACAAACCTCTGGGTTAGTAAAATGTACAAATGGAATTATAAAGACTCAGCGAAATTTATGGAAGACTTAAAATTCCTTGATCAAAAGTCTTACAGATTTTTGAAACTGAGGTCCACTCCTTTTGGAGAATGTAAGATTTCAACTTTCAAAATCATAACAGGAAGACCTATGCGACTTTCCCCAGTGGCCTTAGACTCTTTAGTTATAAAAGGAGGAATCCTTATTTATACCTAAGAGAATATTAAGGCTGATAATAAATATCAATATTTAGTAAAACAATTTTTACAGTAACAAGAAGAATGTCCTTCCATTGCAAAAAATCCAACCTGGAGATTTTGTATACTGAAAAAGACATCCCCACAAAAATTCTTTATAATCCCACTGGAAAGATCTGTCCCAAGTACTTCTTACGAATTTCTGTGAAGCTAAAATCCTGGGAATTAACTCCTGGATCCATGTTTCCTACTTATAAAATGGCTAATCCACTGGAATGGTCCAGTACTGCCTTCTGCTATCTTAAGCTCCACCTGACCAGGAGGAGAAGCTGCTGACTTCTCAACACTGGCTGTATCTACTAGAGTGCAGACATGCCTGTTTGTCCTCAAAGACTCAAAATCTCCCTAAACTATATTCTTTCTCTTTTCTTCCCTTCTGTAATTCTTAACACTAAGGATGGGCAATCAGGGCAGAAATCTAAAGCCCAAGCACCATTACAAAATTTAAACATTTTTCTTTAATTCTACTGCTGCTATTACAAAATAAGGCCTCGGAATGTTCCAACCCTGCTTTAGAGATTCTAAAATGATGGTTCACGTCACACGGCACATGGATTAAAATTATCTTTCAGATAATATTTTTTGCCCTACTTTATTTTGTTTGCTGTTATTTCATTTAAACTTTATACTTGTTCCTTCCAGTTATGTAAGGCTAGGAACAAAGCCTCAGGGAAAATAATGTTTATGGAACAGATTGAATTAGCCACCTCCACCTTTCCCAAGAAGATCCTTTTTAAGGAAAGGAAACTAAGGATACCTGATGAGAGATGATTGATAATTCTCTCCTCTCTCTCTCTCTCTCTCTCTGTTTCTCTCTCTCTCTCTCTCACCCTCTTGTTACCCATAATTGGCCTGGGACTTCTTATCTCAACCAATTGTACCTTTAAATTTCCCTTCTCCATGGGACATGAATTTCTAGGAAGGAGCCTTCCTAGTAACATAGACAATGACATGAACATAAAAGGGCCATTTAAACATGTTAACATTCCTAACAGGCATGCATCAGTGACTTCTACGAAATACGGGGAAAATGACAAGGGAAAAATTCTGAAATGTCTTAAATTATGTGTCATTAAGTGCCAAAGAATGAGGGAGAGAGGCAAGGGGATGTTGTCTGTCAATAGACATAGGCTGAAGCTAACTAGAAACTCCATTCCTGTATGAAGTCACTTCAACAATCATTTAGAAGCTTCCCAGGGCCGCTGCATTCACCTCATGTGTGACCAGTGTCTGACCATCACAAACATATAGTCTATGAGCCTTCTCTGCAGACTAACCACCTGTCCCCAGACTTTCCCCACTTCAAGTTAGTCCCCCTTCTTTATCTGTAGCCAATGTGAACTTAAACAACTTTCCTTCCTTAAGAATCATCATAAGTGTGCTCTGTTCCTTGAGTCCAATGGACAGTTATTTCTTCTAAGTGGCAGAAACTGTCCCAGGACTTAGTCCTTATCTGGCTAGCATCTGTGAAGGATCAATAAACCCTTTTATATCAGACATCTCTTGGTCTCCTGAGTTTTTGATTTGTCAATGAAGTGAAAAATAAAATGATGTAGAAGAGTGGATATTGGACATGAGAAAGGGAATCTGACATTTCAAAAATAATGTAGACTTCCCACACTTTTCTGTAAGAGGTAAAAGATATGCAAAGGTTTGTTTTTATTAACTCTGTTTTCTCAGAAAGTAAACTTAAGCCCAATACACAATAAGTGTTCAAAAAGTAATTATTGAATGAATAACTGGTAGTGATTCCTATCATGATGTCACAATTCAATGGGAAAGATGTAAAATCTTAAAAACAAACTTGACATGTCTTATGTTGTAGAATAATGGAGACTTCAGCCTTGCTCTAAAACACACAATGACTTATTAATAGTTTCCTAAGATTAGAGAAAACCCCATTTGTTCACAATTTAGTCTGTTGCCATTTAGAAATTGCTAATCTCTATTATTCCATTATTGAGTTTTCTACATATTGTTTTCTGCTCTGAAAAAAAAAAGTTCAGGCCCCCATCACCTAAATATTCTATTTTAAATTGTGTACTAATTTAGACAATTGGTTAATGCTTGGTGTCTTGAGAGCACCAATCTCCTTGGTGCCTTTTGTTTATTCATTCAACTAATACCCCTGAGTCCGTTGTAAATGAAACAGATAAAATTATGGCTAAACTGAATAGCATTACTTCCGCACAAAAGATCATACCATCTTGCCCATCAAACTTGGAAAGGCATGCCTTAGCCTTCATTCCAACTATAACTTCCTTCACTTCAAGTATCAAGATAAAATTTTTTTAAGTGGCAATTGGTAGAGACCTGAGAGGCCTCATACCTTTAGAGAAATTTGGATTCATGTGTAGAAATGGGTTGATGTATGGTTTTTTTTGTAAAATTGTGGAGGAGATTTTGGAATTATTCTTTACTATTAGTAACTTGGACATTTGGTTATGAATATAAGATGAGGAGAAACAGATTGCAGAGTTTTGAAGTTGGAAACACTATGTTTAAACAAATTAAAGTCATTAGACATGATATTGACTTAACCAATCATATTTATTATAAAAGTAAGTATTCCTTTAATAGTTTCTTTCAGGAATATACTTTTTGTTTTAATAGTGCATACTGATGCTTTACATAAGTAATCTCAATTATGCACAGCACTGTGTAAATAAAATAAAGCCACACAATTTATGTGAAATACATAAATGAAGAAAAAATTTAAAACTACTACAATGTAATAGTTTCATATATTTTTGTTCATTATAACAGTTATTTGTGATTAATGGCTCTTATCATCTAGATATCTTTTAATAATCACTTTAATATACTCAATAGTACACCTATAATTTTAAAAAAGATTTAAAACAATTTATATGATATAACACTGAGCAGATATACTGTAGACTTTAATTTTGCACGCTGTGAATTTTATATATAGTGAAGGTTAGCACCCACGATATAAAAGAAAAACCAAACAACAAAATAAGAGCCCATCTTATGATTATAAACAGTGAGGACAGATGATAGAAAGTAGGAATATATCCCTCTTGCAATTTTGTAGGTAGAAAAATTTTGCAAGTTCATTACTATATTTTCTGAGAACATATTCCTTTTTGAATCTCTGGAACCCCTGAAGGACATAGAAAACAAATGAGACATTCCAAACTTAGGCAGTCTACCTGGACATTTAGGGATCTTTTAAAATGATCTTACGTGACTGCACATCTGAAGCCTTTATGGGAAATTACAACTTTAAACAGGAAAAACAATAAAATGAATCCTGAATAACATCTGGCATTATATTACAAGCCAAATATGAGGAAAAAAGAGAAAAGAAACAATTTTTCCTTTCTCACACCTTATTCAGGATGTTGAATTCTTCCTTTTCATCACCCTCAAGAAAAGAATAGGTAATATTATGGAGAAGTGCTAAACGAATTCAGAAATAAATAATAACACTTGCACTTTTACAAAACTAAAATTGGGACTTAAGTAAAAGCACTGCTTTATGTATCAGAGGGGAGACTCATAAGAGGTAGTCAGTAAATAAAATATATTCAAGAAGAATATGTTGACAATCTTAGAAGAGCCCATTCCAACAGACAGCAATTAAAGTTGCACGTCTTGCACTGCAGACATTGGGATTAAATCAGGGTTACACTCCCATCTATGAAATACCTCTGTACTATTGTCAGCGCCACATAACTCTACCACATAGGTAACTGAGTCATCTCTGAAAACTGTAAAAGCTTCAATGGAGAAGGAGAAATAAATATTGATTAAAAATAGAAAAATGTTATATCTATGAAGAAGAAAACAAAAATATCTTAAATGAGTATTACAGCATGGTGGCAGTAAGCCTTCAGAGTTTTTATTACAGAAGGTTTTTAACCTTTCTATTTTCTTCTTGTTTTTAGGATATATCAAGACATTCAGGAGACAGAGAATTACACTGAGATACATGAAATTCAGTGAAGGATATATAGGAATAGCGAATTAATAATAAGTTTTAAAAAATATTTTCTTTCTATGAACTATAAAATCATTTTTCTCTAAAAGCAAAAGGCAATAATATCTTTTAATGTATGTGTGTGTATGTGCTGTATTTGAATTTCTTTGCCAGTGTCATAGCTTTCTTATTATCTATTTTACAGGTAAAATAAAGAATTCCATTATAAAGAAGGAGAATAATGAGAAATTATACAACAGTGGCAGGTTTTGTTCTTCTTGCAATTACAAATGACCCACAGTGGCAGGTTGTACTTTTCATATATCTTCTTGTTACCTACACGCTTAGTGTGACTAGGAACCTGATCATTATCACCCTCACCCTTTCTGATGCCCATCTGCAGACTCCAATGTATTTCCACCTTCCAAACTTCTCATTTCTAGAAATATCATTCACATCTGTCTGCATTCCCAGATTCCTTGTCACTATCACAACAGGAGACAGAACCATTTCCTTTAGTGGTTGGGTAGCTCAACTGTTTTTCTTCATTTTATTGGGGGTGACAGAATTTTACCTTCTAGCTGCCATGTCCTATGACAGTTATGTGGCCATCTGCAAACCTCTACATTACACAACCATCATGAGCAGCAGAGTCTGTCTTCTTCTTGTCTTTAGTTCATGACTTGCAGGATTCCTGATCATCTTTCCTCCAAGAGCCCTGCTGCTGCAGTTGGATTTCTGTGCCTCCAATGTAATCGATCACTTTATCTGTGACTCTTCTCCAATTCTGCAGCTTTCTTGCACAAACACTCGCTTTCTAGAACACATGGCATTGTTTTTTTTAGCCGTGGTGACACTTATGGTCACCTTTACAGTAATAATTCTCTCCTACACATATATTGTCTGGACAATTCTGAGAATTCCTTCCTCAAGTCAAAGGAAAAAAGCTTTTCCACTTGTTCCTCCCACATGATAGCTGTTTCTCTCTCTTATGACAGCTGCATCTTCATGTACATTAAGCCTTCAGCAAGGGAAAGGGTGACTTTAAGCAAAGGAGTAGCTGTGCTCAACACCTAAGTGGCTCCTCTCTTGAATCCCTTCATATATACACTGAGAAATTTGCAAGTGAAGTTAGCCTTTAAGAACATGGTCCAGAGAATGACCATGTTCTTCAAGTAAATAAAGGAGTTTGGTGAAAAAACATGCAACTTGAAAACAAAGCTGAATGCAAATTCTCTTTCTTTAAATAAACTCTTCATATGCCATTTTTCATTCCTTCAGTTAAACATATTTATACATTATCAGTGCCTCCTTTTCTTATTAACCTAAAAGCTGGGTCCTAACAATGTTAGGTATATCTAAAGAAATTGATCTTCACTCATGTAACTAAATTTAGATGTCAATATTTGCAATGTTTCTCATATCAAAGCAAGGCTGATTATGAATTCATACAAAAAAATACAGATTGCCCTAAGAAACTTACTAAAAACCATATACAAATATAAAATTTATTTTCGGTGAAATAAACAAAAATACATGTGTTAATATCTCTAAAATTTCTTCTATATCATCAAGAAATTATGTTATAAAATTAAAAACATTGTTTAGAAGTGTCCTTAAAATTGTTAATAAAATTTATTTAAACATGTTGAAAAATTAAATAGAAATTTAAGATAAAATGTGCTATCCTCCTGTTTTCCTGCACGTGAGAATACTCAGAAAGGAGTGAGCCAAATGAATAGATAATTAGAATAGAAAAAGAAGGCATCCGTAATTTTTCAACTTCCATAACACTTCTGCAATGACCTTTTCCAGGCTGCCAGTGCTTATTAAATTAATCTAAGACTAAACATTATAATAATTTTCTAATACATTCTACTTGTGTTTCTATAAAAAAACACATTTTTTCTTTTATCTAGAAGCAACTTTATTACTCAGGATTGGTGGTGTATTTTCCAGTTCTCTAGAATTGTGTTTTATATGATCATTTGTTTTCATAAATATTCATTTTTTTTAAATCTCTAATTTATATGACATTAAGGGAAAACTTTAAATGTAGTCCTTAAAAAATCCCATCTTAAATTCCTCCTTAATGTGAAATCATTAACAGAATTCAATTTATGAAGAGAGACATAGGAATGGGGGTAAAGGAAGGAAAGGAAGAACCTGAAGAATACAGAAAGATCAATTATTTTCTGTGAATAAGGGTTATGGCTGAATACCTAACTGAATTTATTTACCACTTGAAATAACATTCACAGAATATTAGACAAAGCAAGGTCTCCTTTCCCCCTTTACATGTCAAACATACTATTTGTCAAAGCTCCATATGAAAAGAATTGCTGTTAGAGATAGTATGTGTTAGGAACTATATGAACAGATTTTATGGAATATTCAGCTGCTTAACTTTTAATCCCTTTATTTTATTCTGGAGAGTATAAGAAAGCATTAAAGATGTTATCCTAACAAATTCGTGGATTACATAGTGAGTGACCTGAATGTTTGCAGAGTTTAATGAGGGCTGAGTACTGAGCTGGGAGTCATGTGCAGCCTGAATGAGGCAGAGTTTCCTTTCATTAGCTGTGTCACTAGAGCCCCCAAATCCAATGGGCTATATTTCTATTGAACAAATGAATAATGAATACATGAATGAAACCCTGGAATGCTGCTGGCTCTGGCAACAACAAAAATACACCATTTTTAGTACCATCTCTTCCTTTCCAGTGGCCTCTGGTGTACAACTAGCTGCTATATGCCCAGTTTTTATTTTCCAGGACATACAGATTCACAAGTGTATTAATATCTTCTAAGGTTTCACCTGGCATTCTGCTTTTACATTCTTCAATATCTAACAACAGACTGAAGCAAACAATTTACCTGGACAAGTTTCAAAAGGTATAACACCATTCCTACTATTAACAAATAACATCAACTAATAAGGGAAGGGAAAAAGAAGTAAATATTAAAACATTAGATATAAACTCCTCAGGGGATCCTAGACACAAACATAATTAGTTATAAACACATACATATACATCTCTATATATAAACCTATTTAAATATACACATAATATATGTAAATCCATATCTGTGTGTGTGTATATACAGAATTCCGAACTTTATTAAATTTAAACTAAATTATTATGTAAAGATATGGGATCATCATTGATAGAATCCGGACCTGAATACCACCTTTTGAATACGCTCAACCACCATCTCAGAAACACCAAGGTTTGATCTTACTGAGGCTACAAGCATCCTCCAGAGGACACGTCAGCAAGCCACAAGCTCACCTTTCCCCTGATACCACCCCTCAAAATGCCCAGCAAAAGAATCTGGCCATAAAAATCCTCTAGGCCTGTTAAGAGGCCCCTTTTCCTTTCTTCTGCTGGTCAGAACACAGCAGTCCCTCTCAGGTTTAGCAATAGACCTGCTTGAACTGTTGAGTTCGCATCCCCTCTCTTTCATCTATCCACTTTTTTCTTTCACTCATGAGTGCATGCACATATTTTTTAGGTGAATAGAACTTTTTAATACAATAGATCCTTAGTTTCGTAATAAGAAAAGGAACCACTCATGTGTATGTACTGTGAGTGAGAGGTTGGCATTACTGTAATAATGACATGCATACTTTCAATTTCCCAGGCTAAAATTTAACATTAAAAATTAACATTCTCAATTTCAGAAATAACTCCTAAAACTATTTCCAAAGACCAACTTGGATTTTTTTCTTATTGTAGTGGGCATTCATTGAAGGGTTTTAGTAGATAGAAAAATAACTCTAAATGTTTCAATACCTAGGACAGATTGAAGGAAGATCTGGGGTTTGCCGTGGTTCAATAAATGGTTAAGATCCAGAATTAAGATATTTGTACTGAAGAGAGAGTGAGAAAGAGAGAGAGAGAGAGAGAGAGAGAGAGTTGTAAAAAGTGTGAGTCTCTGGGAAGAAACATAGAAAGTGATGATATCCAGGAATCTGTCTTAACAGGCATAATTTATGGTGAGGTTATCAGTGATGACAGGGAATATAAGTAGAAGAGTAAATTAGTTGTGCAGAGAAGCAATGAATAAGCCCAGTGTCTGCTGTATTCAATTTTAGAATGGATCAAATAAAATTTGACAAAATAAATATTTCCAGCACTCCAGAAAGTTCCCTCATGCACGTTTGTAGTCAATCCCTGCTCACTCCTTTTGCATTATGTGTGAGCATTTTGAATGACATTACAATACCAGATGAGGAATGCTGTGAAATGAATTTAAATACCTAATAATCTTAAATACTCTTCCAATATTAGCTCCATATTGGGTTTGAATTTATTATTCTTTAAATGCTGAGTCCTATGGAGGCTCTCTGCCCCTTTGAGAAGGCCATTATAGTTGCCTTGGAGCTGCCCTGAAAAAGCGTATATAAAATAATATGAATGACTTGGTCTACCATGGCATGTGAGTCTCAAAATTATTGGGGGAGAAAAGGAAATGGAAGAGGCTTTCAGAGAGTAAAGGTCTTTCTCCAGGACTGCTTCATTCTTTAGGTTGCTGCTTCCTGATTTCTTTAAAATACTGATCAAAGATTCAATCTTCACCAAATAAATCACATAATCTGGGCACATCATAAGCCTTTGAACAATATTATATAGTCAATTCCATAAGTATATGAGACAGTCTTATCCATACAGTTGCATTTTGAAAATTTTTTTTAATTGGATGGCAATCATCAAGATAACCTTAGGTGAAAGCCTGAGGTACTCATTCAAACTCTACATTAATATCAACCACAATAAGGTCCATGCATTGAATGTTAACCAGGCAAAAATAATTTAGAGTTGTTTAATCGCTTTTATTATTATTATTTGACAATAATAACCATCTTATTATCCCTGCTGTCTTTAAGGTAAGTAGTCAGCCTTGCCTTTCCTATATTCCCTGTCTCCCAACCATCAACCCCATGGTAATATAAGGTTTCATGTTCAGATAGGATTTCCCAAGGCTTTGACGGGACAAGAACTCCTCGAGAATTAAATTCCAAATGGTGTCACACTCATAAGTGGAAGAATTGTATCTCAGACAGCTTTCTACACATGAAAAATGCACTCACATCTGTAAATGAAAAGCAGTAACTTGACAATTTTAATGAAGTATGTCAAAAAATAATTTGAAAATAAACTGTCATTGCAGTTTAACATTTAATATTTTTATCATAAAAATATACCGATCCAAAATTAGATACTGTGCATATGATGAAAATATTGAAATTTAAAAATATATCTCTTCATCAGTATATTTTTGTTTTTATTGATAAATGTGTTCTACCTACTGAAGAGCATATGAAGCCACTTGAAATGATACTTTAAAATGGCAATTCAAATGATACTTTAAAACAAATGCATACATGCACTTCCATCCTAACAAACCCAACTCCATCAGTAACATAGAAACCCCTGGCTTTTCTGCCCCCAAAATATCTATCTCAAAAGACACCTCAACTACCCTGAAACTGCTTTCTTCTCACACCATCCAAAGGAACTCTGTACATTTTTACTTTATTTTCTGTTTTCGGTCATCTTTAGAGAAATAAAAATTTCAAACAGTATATTTCAGGTGTATACTTTTGTAAAATTTGACAAAATAAATAATATTTCCATTGCTCCAAAAACTTTCCTCATGCACTTTGTAGTCAGTCCCTACCCAGTCCTCCACCATAGCTCTGGAAGAATCCCCTGTTTCCCTGTCCTGTGGCTCTGCTCTTCTGCATAATGGTATGTAAAAGGAATCATAATATGTAGCTTTAGAGTTTCTTTTTTTTCACTTTGTGTGATGATTTTGAGATTCAACTTTTAATTGCATGTATCATTAGTATATTCTTTTTCTGCTGTGAATATTTCATTGCAGGGGTACATGGATTCAGCAGGTGATGAAAATTATAAAGCTTTAGATTTCACATTTAGGTAAAAATCTATTTTGAATTGTCTTTTGTGTATGATAAAATATATAGGCTGCCGTTTAGATTTTTGCTTATAGAAGTTCAACTTTTCCAGCACTATTTGTTGAAAAATAATGTCATGGAATTGCTTTGGCACTTATTTCAAAGTTAATTTAACTTACATATGTCAGTCTATTTTTGGATTTTCTATTCTGTCCCTTTATCTGTCTTTTATTTTGCCAGCACCACATTCTCTTGATCTGCTTTATAACACATAATGGTTTAATAATCTTACTGCATACAAATTCACAAGAAAGTATATATAAATGAATAAAATCATGTCCACTATTCTTTCATTCATTTCTGACTATCTGATATATGTGTTAAAATTTTGTCTTTAAAATGTGCATTAAATTTTAAATAAAATAGTTCATGTTTTCCAATTACATTGTTCTTTTTCAAAGTCATTTTGACTATTTTAGTGTTTTTAGCTTTCCACATAAATTTCTTATTAGGCTTGTAATTTCAGTAACATCCAGCACACACACACACACACACACACAACTCTTAAATGCAACAATGAGAAAATTAGCAATCCAGTCAAAAAACAAATGAAAGATTCCAATAGACACCTTCTTAAAGGTGATATACAGAAGGAAACTGCCTATAAAATATGTTCGACATCATTGTCATTAAATTATTGCATATTAAAACAGCAATGAACTACCACTCTTCACATCTTAGAAAGGCTAAAATACAAAACACTGACAATACCAATTGCTAATGAGAATGCAGAGCACAGGAATCCTTATACTCACATTCATTGCTAATAGTAATACAAAATGACACATTCACTTTAGAAGATAGTTTGACACTTTCTTAAAAGTCCAAATGTAGTATTCCACACAGTGAGTAACTGGGGACTCTCAGGTAGTCAGAACTTATTTAAAAACTCATGTCCACACAAAAACTCCATATAAATATCTTATGGCCATTTTATTTATAATCACCCCAAACTAGAAACATCCAAGGTACTCCTCAATAGGTGAACGGAAGAACAAACTGTGGTCTATTATGTTCAGTGAGAGAAAGAATCAAGCTATGAAAACATGAAAATAGATGGATGAGCCTTAAATCAATATTTCTAAGTTAGTGAAAGCAATCTGAGAGGCAATAAACCATCTGAATAGTTATATAATATTCTACAAAAGGCACAACTATAGAGAATACAGAAAGATCAATGACTTCCAGGGATTGGTATGGAGAAGGGAAAGCTTACTGAAGTAAGCAAAGAGGATGTTGAGGCAATGAAATTGTTCTGTATAATACTGTAATGGTGAATTCATGGTACTGTACATTTGTCAAAACTCACAGATCATTAATTACAAAAAGTAAACCTTAACTTATGCAAATGTTTAAGAAATAATTTAAGAGGTCAGTTGATCACAGAATGGAATGTGGGATATGACCAAAAAATGAAGTCTATTTTAAATGTATGAAACAACTTTCCTGAAGAGAGCGAGGATGAAATCTTGGGACCTAAGAAACTGAAGATGACTGGAGTCTGTACAACTAAAAGGAAAGAAAATGTACATGAGTAGTATACTCTAGTTAACAAAGTTGTTTTGTGTGGTTGTAGAGGTTAACAATTCTGATAATGCTATATATGTATATAGGAATTGAATAATTATGTAAATGCACTGTGTGTGGTAGAGCCAGGATTCTCTTATGGAAAAACAAGAGGAAACCTTAATGATCCATGTGGTAATGACGATATCAGTACTGAATTCATTTTTAGCTTAAAATAGATCCAGAATGTTACATAAAGAAATGTTTTTATGTATGTATTTACACACAAGTTGGTCGATTCACATATACTTTCCAGTTCTGTTTTCTTAGAGGGCCTAGAAGGAAAAGACATCATAGCAGCAATGAGCACACCCAGAGCCCA
Organism: Smutsia gigantea; assembly: GCA_032199065.1. Lineage (NCBI taxonomy): Eukaryota > Metazoa > Chordata > Mammalia > Pholidota > Manidae > Smutsia > Smutsia gigantea. Next base: position 36,287 of record JAVSCE010017577.1, read on the forward strand.
GATCAAATATCATTTTCCAATAAAAGGAACTGATAGAATCCAGACTTGAGTACCACCTTTCGAATAAGCCACCCCGCCATCACATAGAGATCTAGGTGTTATCTTACCTAGGCTACAAGCATCCCAGAGGACACGTCAGCAAGCCACAAGCCCACCTTTCCCCTGACCTCTCCCCTCAAAGAGCCCACCTAAATCCCTGGCCACAGAAAGCCTCTTGACCTGTTAGAGGTCCCTTTCCCTTGTTCTGCTAGCCAGAACAGAGACATCCCTCTCAGGTTTAGCCATAAACCTGTTTGAACTGTTGACTTCACATCCTTTCAGGAACCAATTATTATTGAAGGACTGTCTGATCAAAGGGCTATATTAAAGGGTACACAAGATGATACTGAAACATCTTACAGTTCCAGAAAATAAGGAAGTATTCAACTGAAAGGGTTCTCAATGGCCAGAGATGGAAAAAATTTAGCAACAAAATAAATTCATTGTATAACCCTCAAAATGTAAAATAAATGTCCATGAGTACACATTGATATAAATAAATAATTGAATAAATTAATAAGTGGGGAGAATACAGAAATTTTCCATGCTATGGAATACCAAATAATGTATATAGATATTCAATCTTCATAAAAGCAGAGGATAATTCCCACTCCTACAGTGTGGGCTGTGCATAGTGACTTCCTTCCAAAGATGACAATGTAGAGTGGGGACAGCAGCTAACAGTGCAGAACACTAACAAGTGATACTCAATCAAGTGACCAGAGTTTACATCCTCAGTGACAAATCACATTGGTACTAGGGACTCCTCATACGATGTGATAAAAATGCCAAATTTACCTATGTGGTCTTCTTTCTGAGAACATATACCCTAGTTTAAACTGAGAATAACATCATATAAATATTAATTGAGGTATATTATATACAATATTTGATCAGAGTTCTCAAAATTCTCAGTCATCAAAAGCATGGAAATTCTGAGACTGCCACAGAGAAAAGAAGTCTAAGAAGATGATTAATACATTGTAGTGTCTTGGGAAAGGCTCAGGAAACAGAAAAAAAATGTATATTAGGGAAAAAAAAGGAAATTTAAACAAAATATCTTCTTTAGTTAATAATGTTATCAATTCAATAATGTAAAAGTTCATTAATTGTAATGAATATGCCATATTAACATTACCAATAGGGGAAATTGTTAGTAACTTCCATATTCACAAGTTTTTCATAAAACTAAAATTGTTCTGAATTAAAAGTTTATTCCAGGAAACACAAAACTCTTATTATATGCTGATCAGAATGTGAATGTCTGTCCATTCATTTCTTGAATACTGAAACTTTAAAAATATTAAGTAATCGGAAGCATGAGTACATTATAGCTTTCCTTTAAGTTATATTCTGGTTTTTTATTTCTTGCTTATTGTTTGTATAGTCTGTTTCCATCATTTTACTTTTTAAAATAAATTTTTAAGTAGGAATAATTTAGATTTACAGACAAGTTGCAAAGATAGTAGAGAGTTTTTTTACACCTTGTGTCCTGTTTCTTCTAATCTTAATATCTTGTCCAACTATTGTGTATTTGTTAAAATTAATTAGTTAACATTGGTATAATAAAAATGAGCTAAACTACACAGATTTTCATATTTCACCAATTTCCCACTACTGTTTTTTGTTTCTGACTCTACCCAATAAAGTTAGTGCATTATATTTAATTCACATATCTCCTCAGTCTCTTACTGTCTGTTATGATTTGCCAGTTGTTTTTTCTCACAACATTGTCACATTTGAGGGGCACTTTTATGGGCTTATATAGTGCCCCCTCACACACACTAGATTCATATATATATATCAAAATATGACCTTTTTGGAAATGGCGTCTTTGCAGATGCAATTACTTAAGATGAGGTCATACTGGATAAGGGTAAGCTTTTGATTCGATATGACTGGTGTCCTTTTAAGAAGAGGGAGATGCAGGCCCATGAGGAGGGAAGAGAGGCACTTGAAGCCAGAGGGAGGAATTGGAGCTATGATGCCACAAGCCAAGGACTAAAGATAGCCTCCAAAGCTGGGAGAGGTGAGGAGTACTCCGCCCCGGAGCCTTCAGAAGTGTGGACATGCTGCTACCTTGATTTCAGATCTTCAGGCCCACACCTGTGAGAAAAATTTTGTCATTTTTACACCACCAAGAATGCAGTCTTTTGTTAAGGCAGCCCTAGGAAACTAACATCCAGTTACTTCACACAATGACCTTCAGTTAGGTTTTGTCTGGTGTTATCCCCTAAGTTGACTGTGGTCTTAAGCTTTTATGAAGAATACTACAGAGATGAGGTGCTTTCCCTATAACATCACTTCTGAAATACATGATCTCAACGTGACTTATCACTGGTGACGTTTACCTTGATCATTTAATTAAGGTAGTTCTTTCCAGGTATCTACAGCTAAGGTTACTGTTTTTCCCTTTCCAGGCTCTTTTTTCAGAACTGAGTTATTAAATCCAGTTGCACTCAGGAGAGGAGAATTCAGCTGCATCTCTTGCAGTGGTGTTAGCTGCATATATTATTCAGTACATTTTTTTAGGGAAGATTTGTTCATTCTTCTACATTTATCTGTTTACCCAATAAAGTGCCTAAATTCACTTGACTAAGTAATGTCCGTGGTATACTTTCAGTTACGATACAATACTATGACTGCTTTTTATTTCAGCCTTTTCTACTGGTGTCTCCTTCACATGACTCCTATGTCATTTTGTCTTGCCATGATTATTTTTTGGAGGAAATTGTTACTTTATTGTTTGTATAGTCTGTTTCTCTAATAAGCTCTAAGCTCCAAGCTCATCTTATTTCTGTACTGCAGTCCTAGAATTATTCTTCTAAGGATACCCAACACCACTTACTGCAGAATAGTACTTAGGCACTAGTTATAGGCTATAGTTGGAACTTTCCGGCTGCATGCTGAGATTTTTGGCATGACCCAACCCCTCCTGTTTTGTATTTGTTTATTTAGTTCTTCTTATTTCCATTGTCAAAAGAAGTTCTCTACTCATCTTGTATTTTTTCCTTCCCCAGGCCTGAAATCAACAATTTCTAGCAGGAGCTCTTGTTCCTTTGTTAGCAAATCATACTCATGAATTGTATTGGTTATTTAATATGTTTATTGATAGAGGGAAGGCACTAGGCTCTATCAACCAAGTGACCTAGCTAATATATGCTTTATACATATGCTAACTGACATAGAAACACAAACAAACACACAGACACATACATATTTAATATACTATTTCATACTGTTATCTCCAACTCTAATTCTGGACAACAGTCCTTTTTTGAAATTAACTATTTCTGAGGCCAATAGAGCTGCTCCAGATTCTTTTTGGGTAGAGTTTCCATGGTATATCTCTCTTTTACTTTGACCTATGTCATTATATATAATACTGATATAAGACAGATATTGCAATGGCTTGTTTTCTATAATCCTTGCCTTTAATTTGTTTAATAAAATATTGCCATTTAAAATGATGCTTAATTGGATTAAATGTTTAATTGGATTAAAATCTATCATCTGGATACCTGTTTTCTGTAATTTCCACTTGCTCTTTGCTTTTTTCTTCTGTTATTCTGCCTTTTAAGTGGACATTTTTATTACTCTATTTTATCTCCTCTACTGCTTTACAATTTCTATATGCATTTAACATGTTAAGTGGTTTCTTGCAGCAACACAGTATACATTTTAACTAATCTCTTTCTAACTTCATATAATATTCTGGGGTAAACGGAAGTTTTCACCCAGAGTTTCCAGAATCTCCTGCCAGTCCTTAGCCATTTATATACCAATGTAAAGTAACATATAAATGTTTACCACAGGGGAGCGTCTGGTAGATCCGTATCAAAGGGTAGAAAGAAAATGGCCATTCTCTGCTTTCCTTCATTCCTGGTATGTAATATGGCTGGTGTTTGCCTGTTACCAAGGACCTGCCCATGGAGTGCCTCGTGGAAGGGATGGGGAGGAGCAGAGAGCGTGCCCTGCAGCCAGAGGGGATGGACGGTGAGAGAGCTGGCGAGGGAACTGAGTGAGCTGTGAGAAATAAACACCTTTAACCCCACCTGCCCTTCCCCTCATCTTACTTCAGTTTCTTTGGATTCATAGAGAACTCTCCCCAGGAGGGGGACTCCCTTGTCCCTGGAACTACAAATATTATACCATTTTTTTGTGTGATATTGAAAGGAGCAAACTAATGCCATGACAGGCCCCAGAAAGCCTCAGAAATCAGAGGGCCTGAGTTTCAGTTTCCCTGAAACCACCTGAAAGAATAGGAAAATTTTAAGTAGGCTCTGACTGTTGGCCTGAGTCATAAAAACCGGCCTGAACACCAGACACAATAGCTTGCAAACCCGTGCCTAGGTAATCTTTCCCAAACTTATAGACCTTAAAGATAAAGCCCTGTGAGACCCTACTGTGAAGATAAAGCCCTGTGAGACCCTAATTGAAATATTTTCGCTATCGAATCGTCAGCAGACCTCCCCCTCACCTCCCCCTGGTTGTGGTCCCTTTTCCTTTAAAACCTCCTGTGATTTCTGCTCGGAGTCGGACTCCTCTGCTCCTGTGTGAGTTATGAGTCTCAACCACAGCGCGCTGGTTGAATCAATAAACCTCTTGCTGTTTGCATCAATACCGGTCTCTTGTGAGTATTTGGGTCGCCGTCCATCCTGGGGCTGAGCAGGGCCTGTTTTCTTGGTCCTACATTTGGGGGCTCGTCCGGGATCTGCGGCCATCCTATTCTCCAGAGACCCACTTGGAGGTAAGCAAAGGATCCTTAAGTTTCTGTGTGCGCCGGCGCCTGTTTGTTCTGTCAGGTATCTGGGTCTGTGAAAAGCGCTTTCGGTTTGGCAGCCGCTTGCCGCTCCCATGAGGGAACGGAAAGCTGTGGTAAGGCAGACGTGCCAGGGGCCACAAGCTGCAACCCTGGGGGATGCCCCTGTGTGTGAAACGGGGGATTTTCACGCCCGTCTGTTGGAATGGGAAAGGGTCCGGTTTGAGCGGATTCAACGGAGGGACACTCCCCCGTCTGAATACCTCTCGTGTCTGTGGAAATGAGAGGAGGAAAGTGTTTTTTGGCGTCTTTTGTCGTTTTTGGCTTGCTGTTTTTGTGTATTTAGAAATGACCAAAATGGGACAGACTGTGACAAGCCCTTTGTCTCTGACTTTGGACCGCTGGATGGACGTCAAGAATAGGGCCCATGACTTGTCTGTAGAAGTTAGAAAAAGACAATGGCAGACCCTCTGCTCGACTTAGTGGCTGGTCTTCAATGTAGGTTGGCCTCCTGAGGGTACTTTTAACAGAGAATTAATTTTCGCATTTAAGAATCTTGCTTTTCAGCCAATACCCGATTCTCACCCTGACCACCAACCCTACATCATGTAACCAATAAGGAAAACTGCTGTTTTGATTGTTTCCTTTCATCATGTACTTCTTTGTCCATATTGTGTAAAAGTAATTTCTCATAACAAAAGCTGTCTTCCTCTCTTCTCTGAGTATTAAAGTGAACAACTGAGCAGTAGAGGGTTTGGACTTGTATCCCTGCCATCCCTGGGCAGCCCCTGCAGCAGAAGATGGCAGAGGTGTTACAGCTACAGAAGATGGGGGTGGGAGGGAGGAATCCAAATGATACTGGCCTCAGAAATTCAGGCCTGCCTGTATTCATTTACAGGGAGATTTTTCTAAATGGAAGAATCTCATTTCAGAGTATGGGGAGAGGTCTGTTGTTAATTTATTGTTAACTTCTTGAAATTGGATTATAAAATGTCTGCTCCTTCAGCTTGGGCTGGACAGTTGATTTAATAAACTAGGCAGCTTCTTGTATACTTTGGCAATAAGCTTTCGTAACAGGCAAAGCTTCTCTTGTAAGAACTGGAAGCATTTGCTTTTTTTCAGTTCATATCCAGTGTTTTTAAAGGGGTCAAAGATTGACTTTGCACTGTATTTTTCCACTGCAGTTAATGGGCCACTGATTCCCCCCACACCCAAGTTATCAAGCCTCTCTCCTTCCCTCCCTCTCTCTGTTTCTCTCTTTGGAAATGTAATTGATTTGAGAGACTGCACTGTTTCTGCAGGGTGGGGGAGTCAGCATGGAGCAGGTATGTAAGGCCAGCAATACACTTTCAGCAAGGCTCCCTCACTTGCACTCTCCTGTAAGTCAGTAAATTGTTATATATTACCCCTTCCCCCCATAAGTCTTTTTAAAATGTGGATAGATGGGACCCTACTGAAATTGTGTATCATACTATGGGTAATATCTTTTTCATATACTTATCAAAGTGTGAAGTTGTTTTGCTTGTACCATTCCAGTTTTGAGCTGCAATAGTTCATTGTTGTAATTGAAGAAAAGATTTCTTCATAAATAACTTTAAAGATGAACACATACAACTGAATATAGAAAATCTTTCAATAATTGTAATTATAAGGGAGAAACTGATGTTTACTTCGATCTTTAAAATTGTGGCACCTCTTAACCTTTTAGTAACTTTATTTATTCATATTTGTCTGAATTTCTTATTTTTCCAGTATGTCTAAACCAAAGTTTCAAGTGTTGGTACTAAATAGAAGCAGAACTGCAGGAACCCCAAAACCTAAAATATATCCTGAAGTAGAGTCCCCTCCCGAAAGTTCGGAACCTTACCCTCCCCCGAATTATCTTGAACAGGCGGCAGAACCTGCTGAAGCCCCTGAGCAACAACCTGCTCAGCCGGTAGTGCAAGAAAGGGAAGAAGGGTCCAATGCTCCCCCTTTAACAGCAGCAGCGAGGGGCCCAGCGGTGGGTACCAGAAATCATAGAGGGACCCCTCCTGGGGATGGGCCAGATTCTTCTGTAACCCTCCCACTTAGTGTTTATGGCCCTCCCGTGCCGCCCCCCAGAGTCCAACCCATGCAGTATTGGCCATTTTCTTCTGCATATATACATAATTGGAAGGCTAATCATGCTTCCTTTTCAGAAAATCCTGCAGGACTTACTGGATTAATAGAGTCTCTCATCTTCTCACACCAACCCACTTGGGATGATTGCCAGCAACTGTTGTAGTCTCTTTTCACCATGGAAGAGAGAGAGAGAATCCTTTTGGAAGCCCGGAAAAACGTTTTAGGAGATAATGGGCAACCCTGCCAACTTCCCTATGTGATAGATGCTGTATTCCCGCTGACTCGACCCAACTTGGACTTCAACACTCTGGAAGATAGGGAGAGGTTGACTGTCTACCGCCGGGCTCTGGTGGCAGGTCTCAAGGGGGCTGTGTGACGGCCCACTAATCTGGCTAAGGTAAGAGAGATCCTTCAGGGGCCCACTGAACCGCCTTCAGTTTTTCTTGATCGCCTTATGGAGGCTTATAGGTGCTATACTCCTTTTGATACCAACTCTGAGGGACAGCAGGCAGCCGTAGCTATGGCTTTTGTAGGGCAATCAGCTTCTGATATCAAAAAGAAGCTGCAGCGCCTCGAAGAATTGCAGGATTTTACTTTACAGGACCTAGTGAAGAAGGCTGAGAAAGTGTAAACTCAAAAGAGAGACACAGGAAGAGAAAGAAGAAAGGGAGAAGAGAGAGAGAGTAAAGGGAGTATAGAAGAGACAGAAGACAGGAGAAAAACTTATCTAAAATTTTGGCCACAGTAGTGGGAGAGAAAGAAAGAGTATTTCAAGGGCCTAGGCAGGTAGGGAACCTGAGCAACAGGGGCCAGAATACAACGAGAAGCATGGGCAGACCACCCCTTCAAAAAGATCAATGTGCCTTCTGCAAGGAGAGAGGGCACTGGGCCCGAGAGTGCCCGAAGAGGAGGGGCAGAAATCCAAAAGTGTTAACCCTAGATGAAGAAGATTATAGGGGACGGGGCTCAGATCCCCTCCCCGAGCCCAGGGTAACCTTACAGGTGGAGGGGCAACCAGTGGACTTTCTGGTCAATACCGGGGCAGAACACTCTGTGTTACTAGAACCCTTGGGAAAATTGAAAGACAAAAAGTCCCTAGTACTGGGCGCCACAGGAAAAAAACTGTATTCATGGACTACCCGAAGAGATGTAGATTTAGGTGTGGGACGGGTAACCCACTCATTTCTAGTTATACCTGATTGCCCCTCCAACCGGTTAGGGAGAGACCTTGCAAAGAAACTGGACCCAGTGGCCAGCAGATGGCCATCCTGCTTAAAGGCCATTGCAGCAGTCGCGATCCTGATCAAGGACGCTGACAAACTAACTATGGGACTACAGGTGACTGTAATTGCTGCCCATGCCCTAGAGAGTGTTATCCGCCAGCCTCCTGATCGGTGGATGACGAATGCTCGCATGACCCACTAACAAAGCTTACTGCTGACGGAGAGAATCATTTTTGGCCAGCCTGCCCTCCTTAACCCGCTACCTTTCTGCCTGAGGACACTGAGGAGCCAGTTGTTCACACTTATGCAGACATACTGGCTGAGGAAACTGGAGTCAGAAGTGACCTTACACACACACCCTGGCCTAACGGTACCACCTGGTTCACGGATGGCAGCAGCTTCGTAATTGAAGGTAGGAGGATGGCTGGGGCTGCGGTAGTAGATGGAGAGCAGACAGTGTGGGCAAGCAGTCTACCTGAAGGAACCTCAGCTCAGAAGGCAGAACTCATAGCCTTGATACAGGCTTTGAGGCTAGCTTAAGGGAAAGTTATCAATATCTACATGGATAGTAGATATGCCTTTGCCACAGCACATGTACATGGTGCCATCAATCGGCAGAGAGGATTACAGACATCGGCAGGTAAGGAGATTAAAAATAAAGAGGAAATTCTGAGTCTATTAGAGGCAGTGCATTTGCCTAAAAATGTAGCCATCATACACTGCCCTGGGCACCAAAAAGCCACCAATAAGATAACTAAAGGAAAACAGTTGGCTGATCAGACAGCAAAGAGAGCTGCTCACGGAACCCCAATATTGCCAGCAATGAGTAATTATGAGACAGAGCCCAGCCCTGAGGGATTCCAGTATACTAGAGAAGATTGCCAAATCATGAATCGCCTAGGGTATACTATAGAAATGCCTCAAGGATTAAGAAAGACAGGGGATGGGAACATCATATTCTCCCAGAGAGAGGCTAGAGAATATGTGAAACAGCTCCACCGGCTCACCCATCTGGGGACCAAACACCTAAAGAAGACAATAAAATCGTCCCCCTACTATGTAATTAGACTTCCTGAGGTTGTCAAGGCTGTAGTTAAACACTGTATCCCTTGTGCCATGACGAATGCAGGCTCCAACCAATGCCCTGCTGGACAATGATTGTGGCGTGATCGACCTGGAGCCTACTGGGAAGTACACTTTACTGAAATAAAACCTGCCAAATATGGGAATAAATATCTACTAGTTTTTATAGATACTTGCACAGGATGGGTAGAAGCATACCCAACTAGGACGAAACTGCCAACATTGTGGCCAAGAAGATTCTAGAAGAAATTTTTCCCAGGTTTGGTATCACTAAGGTAATCGGATCTGACAACGGGCCCGCCTTAATTGCTCAGGTAAGTCAGGGACTGCCCAAACAAATGGGGTTTAGTTGGAAATTACATTGTGCATATAGACCCCAAAGCTCAGGACAGGTAGAGAGGATGAACAGAACTCTAAAAGAGACCTTGACTAAATTAGCCTTAGAGACCGGCGGGAATGACTGGACAGCTCTCCTTCCCTTTGCCCTGTTCCAGGTAAGGAACACCCCAGGGCACTTTGGACTAACCCCCTATGAGCTTTTGTTTGGAGGACCGCCACCCCTTGTAGAAGCAGGAAAGATACATAACCCTGATGTTGCTTTTTCTCAATCCTTGTTTGTCCACCTAAAAGCCCTAGAAGTAGTTCGCCAGCATGCATGGGAACAACTGAAAGAGGCCTACTCCACTGAGACCACCATTGTCCCTCACCGGTTCCAAGTGGGAGATGCTGTCTACGTACGCAGACACCGTGTTGGGAATCTCGAGCCTCGGTGGAAAGGACCCTACCTAGTCCTGCTGACAACTCCAATGCAGTGAAGGTCGAAGGAATAGCCGCATGGATCCACACCTCCCACCTAAAAGCTGCACCAAAGGCAGAAGAAGATGAGTCCTGGCACATGGAAAAGACTGATAATCCTCTTAAGCTTCGCTTACGCCGTCTCGGAGTAGCAGCTGGAGTAAGTACTGGAACTGCAGCTTTGATACAAGGGCCTCAGCACTTCCAGATGTTGAGAGCCACAATAGATGAGGACTTACGAGCCTTAGAACAATCTATCTCCAAACTAGAGTAATCCCTGACTTCTTTGTCTGAAGTAGTATTGCAGAATAGGAGAGGGCTAGATTTGTTGTTTTTGAAGGATGGTGGACTGTGTGCTGCATTGAGGGAAGAATGCTGCTTCTATGTAGATCATTCTGGAACTATAAAAGACTCCATGTCTAAGCTGAGGGAAAGGTTAGATAAACGCCTGTGGGAACGAGAATCTCAACAAGGATGGTTTGAAGGATGGTTTAGTAAATCTCCCTGGTTTACTACTTTAATATCTTCCCTTTTAGGACCTATTCTGATTCTGCTTCTGTTACTCACTATTGGCCCTTGCATTCTGAACAGATTAGTAACTTTTATTAGAGAACGGATTGGTGCAGTACAAATTTTAATGTTAAGACAACATTACCAGTCCGTACCTGATTCTGAAAAAGAATTTTATGATAATACGGAATTCTAGTTCTATGATTAGAACTATGCATAAGAAGTGGGGAATGAAAGGACCAAACTAACGCCAAGACAGGCCCCAGAAAGCCTCAGAAATCAGAGGGCCTGTGTTTCAGTTTCCCCGAAACCACCTGAAAGAATAGGAAAATTTTAAGTAGGCTCTGACCATTGGCCTGAGTCATAAAAACCGGCCTGAACACAATGACACAATATCTTGCAAACCCGTGCCTAGGTAATCTTTCCCAAACTGATAGACCTTAAAGATAAAGCCCTGTGAGACCCTAATTGAAATATTTTTGCTATCGAATCAACAGCATACCTCCCCCTCGCCTCCTCCTGGTTGTGGTCCCTTTTCCTTTAAAACCTCCTGTGATTTCTTCTCGGGGTCGCACTCTGCTCCTGTGTGAGTTATGAGTCTTGACCCCAGCACGCTGGTGGAATCAATAAACCTCTTGCTGTTTGCATCAAGACCAGTCTCTTGTGAGTATTTGGGTCGCCGTCCATCCCGGGGCTGAGCAGGGCCTGTTTTCTGGGTCCTACAATATAAGGTCCTAATAACAATATATCCCCAGTTTCTCTCTGTCACTTCTTGTAACTTTTCTCACACATATTTCATTTTATATATTCCATAAACAAAGTGTTAGTATTATTATTATAGTACTACTATTTTTTATTTAAACATGTAGTTCACTTAGAGTAGTTACAATTATGAAAAAAAATCCATTTAATTCTATCCTCAGTCCAATTCTAGGTCTCTTCATTTCTTCGTATAGATTCAAGCTCTAAACAATACCATGTTCCTTCTGCCGGAATAACTTCCTTAATATTACTTGTGGGTTAAGTTTTCAATCCCTAAATCACTCAGTTTTCATTTCCATGAGAACTCTTTATTTTTCTTCCTTGCCCCAAGGGTATATTTTGCTATATGCAGATTTCTGTGTTTAACTCTTTCCTTTCATAAACTTGGAGGTCATTGTATTGCTTTTTCATCTTCAGGGTTTTGTGGGAGGGTCCTTGGTAATACTCTTGTTCTCAGCCCACATCTGACATCCTTCTTATCTCTTTGTTTTTGGTGTTAAGAAATTTGAATATAATATGACTAGGTTTGTTGACTAGATTTCTTTTTCTTGATAATTATCTAGGCCAGTTTCTGTGATCTTTTCAGTTTGATGATTTTGTAACTATAACCAATTCTGCAATATTTTCTGCCATTAATTCTTCTAATATTTCTCTAAACATTTTTGTATTAATCTAGTCAGGAGTTGGGCTTCGTCTGAAACTTCTTGTTATCTGTGGAGTCTGTCCTGAAGGCATCACAGATCTGAGATTGCTCTAGTGACACTGTGTTTATTGTGTGGGCTATTTTACCAGACTGTTTCTCTGAAAACCTGTTCCCACTTGGCTTGTGTCCTTTGTTAGAACATGGCACTTTCTTTGCACTGTTCCCAGAGGGAAACTGTCTGTTGTAGATCTTCTTGCTGGTTTCTGCTCTTGTCACTACTCAGTGCTTTTTGGCATTGAATGGAGTGGGGAGCGGGGCAAGGAGGCATTCTCTGATGTCTAAATAGAACAATTTTAGGAAGGTAATGTGAACTTGGGTTTCTAGCATTTGGACTTCATGAGTGTTGCTGTCCCACATACAGATTTAATTCTGGGTCTATCATGTATTTCTACACCTTTTCCTCTATCACAACGTCATGGATTTCTATCAATGCCAATGGCTATGATTTTGCGGCTTTACTCCCTGAAGTTTGAAGTGTTTCTTTCTTAATGGAGACATAGGATATAGGTCTTCTCAGAGTTTCAGAAATGACTGACATTCCTGTCATATCAGGAACTCTCAGGCTACACTTCCTTTGCTCTCCCTTGAAGTATTGATTTTGATCCCATAGGAGATATAAGGGTATGAGTTTGGGGACAGTTTTAGCAGTGGCTGCTTCCTCCAAATGCCACCTGCCAGTGCAATGGAGAGTTCTGGCTCAGGGTAGTTTCCTGGTGTTTTGTATCTGGTGGACCTCCTTAACACTTAGTACTTAGTAATTTGTTAAAAATGTATGTCTGAGTTATCAATGAATTACAGGGTTATGTAATATCATTGTTATTTCTTCCACAGGAAAGCAAACATCTAGATTTTGCTCCTTCCTGCTGGGACCTACCACTCCCTAAAATTAGTGATAATTGTTTGTTCTGAAATTGTTCTTAAAAATTGGTTGTTCTTTCATATGTTTAGGAAAAATCATTAATTTGCAATTTTTTATCTTGCTCTACGAACGGTAATTTTTTTCTTCCATCTTTCTACGTCTATGAGCTAAAAGAGAGTTCCTTGATTATTTATGAACAATTCTAAGCAGTCTTATGAGATATCTCCCCAGGTCACCTAATTAAAAATATTTATCTTCATTGCAGTAATTTGTAGAAATCTAAAACTATAGATTATTTATTAAATTGTACCATATATCTGATACCTTTGATTTACAATAGGATATATTTAGCTATCATCTGCTACTTGTTAATTATCAGAACACCCCCTCTTGTGGTTGCATAGATACATATTTAACAAAATTCATTAAACTGTACATTTACAAGGGTGTATCTTATACTATGTAATATTATCTTATTTAAAATAATTATTAAAAATAGAAGATGTGCATTTTAATCAAGTATTTGGCATGTAAGAAAAAAGTAAAGAATAATCTATTGTGTTATATACTTTTTTCTTTTATAGCATATGTAGTCCTTTTTATATATATCTTCCACACTATATTTTCAGATCCTATAACTGATTCATAGTGCCTTACACATATATTGAATGATCAAATTCATGATTCAATTTTATGCTGATATGGAGTTAAATTATTTTTCCTTAATAAATAGTGATAGTGGAGGTTACTAGGGTGGTGTAGACTTCAAACTGATTTATTTTGTTTTTAAGATTAAACTAGGAGTGACTTCATATAACATTCTCTATGATTCAGCCCACCAAATATAGTCCCATCTCGTATTATATTTTTTATATATAAACAAGTGTCAAGGATTTGTGTTTTCACTGAGTAGAGCTTGCTTTATTAGATTCCCAGTTTAAATAGAATTGACTACAAGAATAGTAACTTAGGAACGTTTAGTTAAATATCAGAAATTATGTATTATAGACCTATCATTCCTATACCCAGCCTCAATTCAATGTAATTCCTGTTTGGATTGATCTCATCAGCCTCACCTCTATTTGTAGATCAGATAAAACAATAACTTATCAGAAACATTGAAGGATTTTTAAGCAAAATGTCTGGCCTTCAACACAAATAAATAAGCAAGTAAAGATAGAGGGCTATAAGACCAATAAAAGGCAATAGAAAAATATAAAGGATACAGATATTACAGTTAGGATATGATGATCATACATTTATTATTAATGCTACCTACAAGATAATAGAATAAATAAATTAAATAATTGAAATACCCAGATTGAAATAGATATATGAAACCTATATAAAGGAATCAAATCACATAATAGAAAGAAACAGTGCAATATCTAGTATCTAAATTGCTAATACGGTGCATTAAATTGTCAATTACTAGGGACTCCAAAGGGAAAGGATTGGAAATTTTTCAATACCTGGACTGTCTTTTGTGGAAAGGCATCATTTTTTATAGTATAATGTTTTCTGTACTGAATAGCATATAGCGCAAATGTTGTACTTAAACCAGCATACAAATTATTTCACAATTTCTGTTAGTGAGAAACCTGGGCAATTCTTAGCTCAGTGGTCTACAAAGCTTCAATCAAAGTGTCATGAGGGCTAGATCATCATCTGGAGGCTTGACAGGGGATAGATACATTTCCAAGATTATGCAGATTGTTGCTTTCAGAACCACATTTTTATGGAATTCATGGATGCTTATTTATTCAAAGATTAATGGAGAGAGAAACTGTGGAACAAGTTTTCTAACAAGAGTTTTATATACATTATCCCAAACATAAGAGTAACAGCACACTATCTTTGCCTTATTGCATTGTTTAGAAGCAAGTCACATGCCCTTCCAGCACTCATGGAGAAGAGATTGTGCAAATACATGAGCAGCAGGAACTGAAAATCATTGAGACAGCTTTAGAGTGTGCCAACCACATTTTGGAAAGGAGATACTTTTGTGAAAATTAGTGATAGAAAACTTTTTAAAAAATGGTTGAAACAATCATGCTAACTGAAACTTTTACAAAATATTAGAAAAAGAGGGGAAAATGTACCATTTTTTTGGTCAAAAATTAACTGACCTTCATTTAAAGTTCTCTTGAAATAGCATAATCAGCCTAAACTATGAATATTTTTCCCCCTCCATAGATTCACATGCTGTAGCAAATCCAGGAAAATACAAATGTATCATTCTAACAGAAAAACAAATTCACATTCCGAATCTATAATAATCATACTGTAAGAAAAAAGCAAAAAGTGAGAATAATTAATCACTTAACTATTCAGTAGCTGAAAGTAAAGTATCAGATCCAAATAATCTGTAGGAAAATTAAATAAAATTATATAACACACAAACTTTGCTTCTTTATTTTCTAATGTAAAAGAAATAATAAACAGGTTTTTCATTATTTTTTACTGCTCAATAACATTCCATTTTGTATATCTATCACATCTTCCTTATATATTCATATGTTGATAAACACGAGCTTGCTTCTATATCTTGGCTATTGTAAATAATGTTGTAGAAGCCAAGAAGTGAGTACATTTTTCTGAATAAGTGGTTTCTTTTCAGATAATCAATTTCATGAATTTTATGTTTATAATCATTCTTTCAGTGTTTACTGTATCTTGATGATGTGTTTATCTACTAACTCTATCTGAACTAAAATAGGTATTCAATACATTTATTCAAAAAAATATTTTAATAGCACATTTTATATCCTGTGGCCCTTTCCTCTTGCTATATTTTGAGTCTTTACAAATTTACATGAAATTGCATTGTACTGTCTTGCAGACACTTATCCTAGGTAAAAATAATATTGACAATATGAAACTCCAAATAATGCTAAGATTGCTATGCCCTCACTGCTCTTCTTTGCATTATACACATCCCTGACATTTGTTTTTTAAACAATCATTTCCCAAGGACACCTAATTAAAAATTTTCAACTAAGCTTTGAGATGTTCTCATTAGTAAAACCTCTCTCTGGAGACATTCATTTTTCTTCAAGAATCCCCTGTGACTATATTGAGGGGATAAAAAACAAAACAAAACAGATAAAACCAGTCTTTTTGTTTTGTTAACAATAGTTAGACAATCAAATTTTCTACTTGGAAAGTAATTTTAAAAATACAATTCATTTTTCTTTCACAAAGCTTCTGGTAGCCAAGTAAAATCCTTTATTAATAGAGTTTTCCAGCCTCTCGGATGAGAATATTCTTATTTCTGTGGAAATTTAGGAAAACAAAGGATGCTAAATGCCTGGCCTTGGACTGGACAACTATGCATTAGTTCTTTATATGCTAAGGATTTTCTGTCTTACAAATTTTATTCACTCCTATGCCACTCACCTTTTTTCTGTAGCTATTATTTCTTTTATCTCACTCATGCTTTGATCCATATCCTTCTTAGGAATCCATGAGTTTTAATTAATCAAAAAGCAAAATCTGTAACTTCATAACCTCCAGTTGCCTATTTCATTGTAAATATTGACCTATTCCCACATTTTTCTTTTTCTTATCCGTTTATTTATTTAATTGTTTTTTTGAGAGTTTTACCCATAATCGAAGAAACTTAAGTCTCTAATTCTGCTGTGTCATCAGTTAAAAACTTAGTGGTCCATTTTGCTGCTGCCCTCTCCCATTTCCACAGCCTCTAGCTTTACTCCTAAACAAGTTAGTACCGGAGACCCTGTTACTTAATGAAAACTTTGGCAGTACTACCGAAGTCTCAGCCTTCCACCCTTAACATGGACTGACTACTTGGGACTGTCCATACAGCTTTCACCAGCATATCACTAACTCCTTCCTGTACCACAAGTTGCAGAACTGCTTGAATACTTTCCTTGCAGTCTGTATACAAGTCTTCTACCAGCAACAAGGACTATGTCTCCATCTAACAGGGCCTCCATAATTTCAGGAATGCATTTTCTACTGGACTTTTCTTCATGTTCTGTCTTACTCTGAGCAAGTAGATTACGTGCTAAATGCAACTTGCCCACTATAGAAATATGTTCTTGGATAAGAAAATCAGAGACACGAGGAAATTGTGAAGTCTAGGAAATGCTCCAAAACTAAAGCAGCAGCACTGATAATTACAGTAAGGCAAAGGAGCACTTCTTTTTGAGCAAATTACTACCATACGGGTCTATAGAATTGTGAGTATATGTTTTGTTTCTCACGTCATTGATTTTTTTCCATTTTCAAATCAATTTATAACTTAGGTAACATTGGATGTTGGAATCTAAAATAAAAATAGCTTACTATTTAATTCAGAAAAAAAGCTATAATATTTTTTTGTAATTACATAAATGTTATTGTTGACAACCTTGAAACTTTTGTTAAGTTGTTAATTCTCTATACAGGCAGTACTGACCTGAAACATCTTGAAAATATCATTGGGAGTAGCTGAGATACGAACTTAAAAAATTTTTTTTCCAGAAAATCATTAGATAAAATGTCATTGGAAAAATATTTAATAAAAGTAAAATATTTTATATTTATAGAGTTTCACCTAGTTTTCATAACATAACACATTTTTAAAAGAAAGTAAAGCATATTTGATAAGTACATCTTTTTCATATAGATGTGTTTATTGTATGTTATATGGAGGTGATTCATTCAATATTAAATGGCTAATGATCCAAAAGGAATATAATAGATATAAATTTCTTTTTTCTGAATATATTTTCAGAATTGAGTACAAATTGGTGGTTAACTTTCTGGGCAGTTATAGGTCTTATATTGCTTAAACTAGTGAATATGATAAAAAATAAGTAATCCTGGACTCACAAAATAATTGTTTCTTGTTTTCACTTATAGATCTGGAAGAAATCAGCAGTAAGAAATGAAAACAAACAGCTGGTAAAAAGTTCATTCTTATGGGATTAACAAAAGACCCAAAACTAAATGTTTTGATTTTTCTATTTCTTGTTTTCACATATATACTTAATATAACTGGAAACCTGACAATCACTACCCTTACTCTGACATATTCACACCTGAAACCTCCCATGTATTTCTTTTTCAGGAAATTTTCTTTACTAGAAATCTTATTCACAACAGTTTGCATTCCTAGATTTCTGGTTAGCATATTAACAGGGAATATGACCATTTCTATAATTCCTGCATGGCCCAAATGTTTTTCTTCATCCTTCTTGTTTCAGCAGAATTTTTTCTTTCAACAGCTATGTCCTATGACTGGTAAATAGCTATCGGTAAACCCTTGCATTACACAACAATAATGAACAGCAGAGTCTGCAACCAGGTTGTAGTTAGTTCTTGGCTGGCTGGATTTCTCATTATCTTTCCACCTGTGATCATGGGACTGCAGCTGGATTTCTGTGGCTCCAATATCATTTACCACTTCACCTGTGACTCTTCTCCTGTGCTACTGACCTCCTACACTGACATAGCATTCCCTGGGCTCATGGAATTTTTGCTTTCAGTATTCACACTCATGATAACCTTGACATTAGTGATCCTTTCTTATGCATTTATTCTTAAAACAATTTTGGGTATCCCCTCTGCTGAGCAAAGGAAAAAGTCCTTTTCTACTTGTTCCTCACACATGATTTTTGTCTCTATTTTTTATGGAAGTTGTATTTTCATGTATGTCAAAACTTCTGCAAAAGAAGGTGTGGCTTTTACTAAAGGTATAGTGGTGCTCAATATCTCTGTTGCCCCAATACTAAATCCTTTTATTTACTCCCTGAGAAACTAACACATAAAGAAGTATTTTAAGAATTTAGTCAAAAAATGGGTCTTGAATACACTTTAATCATAACAAAATTCATGGCATGAATTTTAATGGACTTATGTCGAACATAATACAATATTAATTTTATTATATTTCTCCATCCATTAAAACATTCAACTTCTTTTTCCTTTAGGTTTTATTCTCAATTTTTCCCACTTTGCCCTCATTTGTTTCAAGTACTGTTGTGCCCAAGTCGCAAGTCCCTGAAAGACCACCAAGGAGCCGATTCCAGTGCAAACACACAAGGGTCGTTTATTTCAAGCTCGAGCTTGGGCCCACACCTGTCACCAATGCAGCGGTTCCAAAGTGAGAGCCCCGAGCCTAGGGTAGGCAACGTTTTTACACATTACAAGGTGCAGGAAGAGGGGAACTCTAACTTGGCCTATGCTGATTGGATGATTTAAAGTAAGGGTGTCTTGTACATTCTTTATTGGTTGAGTCCGGCTGGCCCTAACTGCCGGCTGATGTAACATGTAAGTTATGTTATCTTTAAGGAGCAGGTTCGTCTGGACCTTGAGGTCGTTGCTACGAAACTATCAGGTGAGGGTTACTGGAACAATGGGTGGTTTTTCCAGTAACTGGAAAAAAGTTTTCTTAGAACTAGGTTGGGGTTGAGGCCTCCTTAAGATGGCATTTTTAAAATGGAGTTTCTCTTGCTCCCACACTACCTTTTATGTTTACATGTCCTGAAAATTTTCTGACCATGAGTAGTTTAATGGTAGATAAATGAGAATGACATTTAATGAAATTGCAAGAATTTAGTTTTAACAATCATTGAAGAACTTTCCCTTTACACCAATCAAAAGCTAAATAAGAGCTATCATCAAGCAATGCTAAGAAAATTATTTTATCCAGTGCATAAGCCAGAGTGTCAGGCAGAAAAATAGATGAGTGGGGTGAAAAGAGAATAAGGCCTGTAAACTCCACTAAAAGGGACATAAAGAGTTAACCAAATAAAACTAGAGAATCAAAAAAGACACACAGAGCTAATGATTTCATCAGTTGATGCTCCCAAGGCCAGGAGTAACTTGGAATGTCTGGATCTAAGCACAGCCATGTTTTCATTGTGTAATTTAGATTATGCCATTGTAAGATTAACTTTAGCCCGCTAAAAGGCCCAGTTTATTCTTTAACTTAACCTATATGCTCTTTTCTCCTCTTCCAGCCCCTAAACAAGTAATCTGCAGCATGGGCAGGAGGTGAGCATCATGATTCATTTAGCAAACAAGCCCAGTTATAAACCTCACAGTAAAAATAGGAAAGATTCCATCTTAAAGCTAGGTTTACATAAAACCCCAGGAAGTTAACATGTAAGATTCTTAGCATAGTCTTTAGCAAACACACAACTCAGCCCATCTTGGGGGCAGGGCAGGTGGTCTTGACTGATATATTCCCAGAGGGAACCTGCTATCCTGGGGAGGATCCGGATTGGTAAATTTCTTGTGTTAAACTAATTTAGCAGAATTACCTGGAGGACTGATAATAAAAGAGACATAATGTCTCTCATCAAAGATACACATCTGGAGGCCACTTTACAAACTCACACCCCTGGCCCCTTGTCACATTCCAGAAAAATCCTTAAAAGAGGGAGCCCCCAATATTTCAGGGTACCTCTTCTTTGAGTACTCCCACACTGTCTCTTTAAGTGTGTAAGTTCAAATAAAAGTTTTACTCTGCTTCACTACTGTGTCTCTGACCTCCAATTCTTTGTTGTGGTGGGAACAAGAGCCAAGGAAAATTAACTCAACCTGCCTAACGTGAGTATTAAACAAACAGTTTTGTGAGGTAAATTCTCCAACCTCTAGTGTGTTTCTATCTGTCCTTGTGTTGGGGAAGAGGCATTGTGTATTTTCCTCGCTCCTTGTCCCCACATGCAATGAAGAATTGAAGGACAGAGACACAGTAATAAAGCAGTGTAAAATTTTATTTAAAGTTACTTGGAGAGAAAGTGCAGGTAACCTCAGAGAGAGGAGCCCCCTGAAAAGTTGGGGGTTCACCCTTTTAAGGATTTTTCAGGAATGTGACAAAAGGCCAGGGCTGTGAGTTTGTAAAGTTGTCTCAAGATGAGTATCTTTGATGAGAGACATTAGGTCTCTTTTATTGTAATTCCTCCAGGTAATTATGCAAAATTAGCTTAACACAGGGAAGTTTAATGCTCTGGTCCCCTCCCAGGATAGCAGCTTCCTGGTTTGGGAGCATATCAATCAAGACTGTCTGTCCTTCCTCCAAGGCTGGCACAGTTATTTGTTTGCTAAAGAGTATGTTAAGAATATTTCTTCTTAAACTTCCAGGGGTTTTTTTTAAATGCAATTTTGGCTTTTAGGTGGGATCTCCCTGTCTTTATTATACTATTTAAATGTGGGCCTTTTAGCAGGCTAGAGTAAATCTTAACAATGATCTAATTGACACAATAAAGACATGGGCTGTCCTCAGATACTTCTCTTTATCTGGGGAATATTCAAACGTTCAAGGCCAAGTTGCTCTTGACCTTTTGATCTTTAACTGATTAACTCATTGGGTCTTTCCTGGATTTCTTGTGTTAACTGGTTCTCTGAGTCCTTTCTAGGGGGCTTTACTGACCTTGTTCTCTTTCCATTCTGCTCGTATCTGTTTTAATGCCTAACTGTGTCAGTTAGATCATTGTAAGATTTACTCTAACCTGCTAAAAGGCACACGTATAAACAGCATAATAAAGACAGGGAGATCCCAACTTAAAGCCAAATTGCATTTTAAAAAATCCAGGAAGTTAAGAAGTAAGATTCTTAACATACCAGTCATCAAACAAATAATAATGGGCCCACTCTGGAGGGCAGGGCAAATAGTCTTAACTGATATGCCCAAAGACCAAAAAGCTGCTATTATGGGAATAAATCAGCAGTAAATTTCTTATGTTAACTTTGCAGAATTACCTGGAAAACTAATCAAAAGTAGGATGAAATGACTCATCAAGGATAAACATTCAGGGACCACTTAACAAGTCCACACGCTTAGGGCTTTTAAAATCCTCAACTGCCTATAAATCCCCAGACCATATAACCTTGAGTGCACCATTTCTCTGTGGTAGCCCACACTCTCCAATCTCTGAATTGCACCTTTTTGCTTTAAATAAATCTCTCACTTACAACGTTTTATCTCTGCGCCTTTCCAGCAGTAAGTGCCTTTGTCACTTTGCTTTTTCATTCTAATCACCTTATACTCTGACTTCCCTGCATCTTCGAACCGATTTTACCCAAACCCTTTTATTAACTATGGTTTTTACATCATGAATTTTGATCTATGCTTTTAAACTGAATTCCAAATTTGCTACAAATTATGGTGTTAATATTTCTGTAAGACCCTACTGCCCCCACCACAAATCACTTTTAGTGAACTACACTGATGATTGCCTCATAGCCCATTAGTTTCTTTTATTTTGCCTAGATCTCATCTGAGGTTCCCTTGAGAAGAACAAGACATGCCTTTGGGTTCCTAAGATCCATGTAATGCCAGGTGAAAATGTATTCCCAGCCATGAGCTAATAAACCTCAAACCTCTGAAACTAAAATCAGTTGAAGGAAAAACTAGATGAAGAAGGCCTTGTATAGCTTACAAGAATTCTGGCTCCACTTGTTTCCTCCCACGCACCCATGTCTCTCCTTGTCCTGTCTGGCAAGAAGCCAAAAAAAAACTCTCTGATCTGGTGTGTTCACCTTTTCCAATGCCATTTGTAAGTACCTATTCATAAGGAGAGGGCTGTTTCTCACTACTCCTTATAAACAACTATTGATATGAATATGGACTAAGGCCAGGCAAGAGATTCTGAAAATATTGCAGTTTTACCCACAATCCAGTTTCCTCTCTTTTGATTTTTTTCAGCAGTTAAAACCATATGATTTTATCTCACAGATACTTCTCAGAATTTCTGGTACACTATAGAAACACTGCAGTATTTTCCAGTGTTTGCATGACTACATTCTAAAAAATATATAACTTGTTTAGACCTTTTGGGGACATGGGAGGGTATGGATTTAAGCATATTGCTGTCCAAACCTTGACATAAATCTTTTCTATAAAAAGTTCTTAGCTGTAGCTCTATACTTAAAAGAATAAAATTTTAATATTTGCTTCTTTCCCATTTTCTTCCACACATGTATGAACTCATGAGATCATTTAATTTATATTAATATTTACCTTAATGTTCATTTGAACTTCTCAGTTTGGATTCTCTTTTCTCACCACTAAAAAATTAGTTCCTCCAACAAGTGTTTATAGAAACAGGGTTACACATAGTCAAAAACAGGTGAAAATTAACAAATTCCATATGAAAGTATGAATGACTAAAATATCCATATGATATTTACATTTTTCTCTCTCTCCAAAAACATTTATTACATTTGTTTGCAAAAGTATTTTGTTCTATTTGATAGTATCTTCAGTTAAAATTGGGAAATATATTTGTCTCTCTTTTTAGGCAGCAAAGAGATGAATTTCCCAGATATTCCAAAAAAGGGTTTTGTTTCTCCCTTTGAATTGTAAGTCTTTTAATTTTTCCAGTTCTTGCTCTGGAGATTCTGTGTGAATCTAAACACTTGCTTTGTTTCTTTAGGCAAATATGACTCAATGAACGTGGTGCTCAAGAAAGTCTAGATCCTTTGATGCTAATGACCAGAGGTAATCTGTGTGTTGGTAAGTGTTTAACAACAACCAGTTATCAGAAAAATCTGCACAGACGTATTTTAATTTTCTAATATAATTTACAAATAATAAAACAAAATAAATGTAACTGTAATTATATACATCATGTTGACTTTCAGAGCAATATCATTGCTTTTTAACAAACTCATGTACCCAATCAGCCAATGTTGCCAAATCAACCATAATTTGACAAATAAAGCTGAATTTAATACTGTGGTTTCTGAATGCACGTTATAGTCAGAAGTTTCAAATCCATAATAATGGATTAAAAAATGTTGAAAAACTGGTAATGGAAAATGAACTTTATTTACCAAATTGATCTAATTGACATTTTTAGAATATTCCACCAAACATTAACACAATACTAATTTACTCCAGTATTACCAAAACCTTATAATAACAGAACATTACTAGGGTAACATAAAAGTCACAAACACATTTGCAAGATTCAAGTCACAGATATTATATTTACTGAACATTATGCAATTAACTTATGTATCAGTTATGAAAAGATATCTGGAATATCTAATATTTCAAACTAAATGACATTACTATATAATCAGTGGGTCAAAAAAAACCATAGAAAAAATTAAATGCCATTTATACAAAGTAGATATGAAATTACAACATAGTAAAGTGTGTTGGATGCAGCTAAGGCATTATAAAAAAGCTTAAGACTATCAAATTATATTAGAAAACCAGAAAATCCTGAGATCAATGACCTCAGCTTTCATCTTAAGAAACAAAAAAAACAAGAAAACAGGAAAACAAATTTAACTCAGAGTAAAAAATGAAAATGAGTAATAATCAATGTGGAAATCAATGAAACAGAAAAGAGAAAAATAAATAACAAAATATCAATGAAACCAAATCTGTTTCCTTGAAAATGTCATTAAAATTGATATATTTCTAGACAAATTCATGAGAAATCATACAGAGAAGATACAGTTACTAGTATTAAGGATGACCAAGGTCATATCCATTGATATTCTAGCTCTTAAGTGGATAACATGGAAAATTTTGAACAACTTCATGACAATTAATTAAAAAACATAAATGAAATGGGAAAATTTATTGAAAGACATAAACAATAAAAGCTCACTCACAAAAAAAATAGATACGGTAAACCTATATCTACTGTACAAATTGA
Organism: Smutsia gigantea; assembly: GCA_032199065.1. Taxonomy (NCBI): domain Eukaryota; kingdom Metazoa; phylum Chordata; class Mammalia; order Pholidota; family Manidae; genus Smutsia; species Smutsia gigantea. The sequence goes on from JAVSCE010017577.1 coordinate 60,756, forward strand.
ACTTATATTTAAGAAACACCACAGAACCTTTGCATTCAATGGTTAATGCTAAAAAGTACTTAAGGAAGCAATACTAGTAATTGTACAGAAACTCTCCCCAAATATTAGAGTAGGAAACACTTTCCAACTCATCCAATGAAGACAGAATTATCTTGAGAGCAAAATCATAAAATAGACATTATTAAAAAAACAGTGACCAATCTCACTCATGAAGATAGCCACAAATATTCAAAAATAAATGGCAAATAAGTCTAGTAATATATAAAAAGTTTAATTCACTTTGGTCTAGTGGAATTTTTCTTAGTTGTTAAAGAAAAATAACTGAAAATGTTCTACATGAATGTCTGATAAAAGCCCTTAGCAAGTAGACTTAACATATGGCAAATATTAAAGGATATCCAAAACATGCTTAAAAAGAAAAGACACACAAACTACAGCTAACGTCTGTGAGTAAAATTGTAAAATTTTCAGAGTCACTTGCCTGGCCTTAGTGCATCTCCATATCAGTAAGTGTTTCTGAGGCGTGGAGAGAAGGAGTCCATCTCTATATCAATAGGTAATTACAAGGGGGAGCAAGGGCATATCTGGACCAGAGAGACTGGGGGCATTGCTTTTTGCAGCCTGGTAGCAAGAGATGTGAGAAGTGGATGACTGTTTGTAGGCCATAAAGTTTCTCCCACTTTTTTTCTCCCTTTGTCTGATTTTGGTTTCAAACATAATTTGCACTGGGCTGGGAAAAAATTTTCCCCCCGAGTTAACAACATCTTACTTCTCTGTAAAGACTGAGTGAGCTCCTTCTAAGGGAAAGAATAAGGCCAGGATGCCCATTTCTGCTACTTCTCCTTAACATTATACTGTAGATTTTAATTAATGCAATAAAGTTTAAAAAATAGAAAATGTGTTCATATGAGAAAGGAAGAAAATTGATTTTATTTATGCAGACAGCATAAACTTCATAGAAAATCCTACTGACTTCCTGTTTCAGCTCCAATATTTAAGACATTGGATGTCATCACTTGTACCTTTTAGCAAGGAAAAGTTGTAAAAACTCAATATTAATAACTTGAAGCCAGCAGATATGTGAAATTACAGGGTCATGGCCCCCTGAAATCTGGACCATCTGTCATAGTTGAGATCATTATACCTGGAACATAAGTCACTGGAACCATAAGTAGGTAGGGATACTACAATAATAATTTGGGCAAATTTCTGGAGGCTAAGAACATACTGATGCAAGAGTGAGATGTCACTGAGGGTTAACATAAGAGGGGATCCCCACACTTTGGTAGGTTTTGGCTCTACTAACCTGAGCAGGTTTTCAAGCTGAAGAACCTCTTCCTTGCACAGACAAGGATAGGGAAGAGATAATCTTTCTGAAAAAATCCTAGAATATTCTTCATACTAAGGCCTCTAGTCCAGGAGAAAAGATCTCACCAGAAACATTTATGAAGGCCCAGGAACACTAAAAGACAGATTTAACTACAACAGCATAGAATGCTGTCTCTGCCACACATTACAACCACAACAAATACCAAAGTATTGCCCTAAAATTACTTAATAATTTAAAAGGGGCATCTTTATGATGGACAGACTTGGAAGACACCCACTGACCAAGTTAACAAAGTTAACTTCAGTAATAAGACATATAGATATTCCATAATACACTGAAAAGGACATACCACATCTGCAGTTTTCTCCACAAAAATGTAAAACTTCAGTAAAATCATGAAAAACATTAGACAAACAAAATTGGAAGGTGCTCTTCAAAATACCTGATTAGTACTTTTCAAATACATTAAGGTCAAAAAAGGAAAGACTTGGAAACTTTCACAGATTAGAGAAAACTAAGGAACATGATCTCTAACACAGAGAGTAATTCAGGGTTTGATGCTCAACAGGGAAAGGACCTTGATAAAAAAATAGTAGAAATCCAAATAAAGTTTTAATGTAATTATTAGTATTGTATAAAAGCTAATTTCTTAGTTTTGATAATTATCCTGTTGTTATGTGAGATGTTATATTTAGAGAAAGCTGAGCAAAATATATGAAGGAACTGTATAAAATTAAAATTACTGAAAAATATAGGGCTTTAAAAATCTGGTGCCCAATCCCATTTTCCTAAATGCAAGCAATCATCCTGTTAGCCATGGATCACCTCATAAAAATGGTATGTGTTGTAACTGTAACACTTCATTATTTAAAGACATATCTGCTGATTACTTGTCAAGAAAGACAATTTATTTATGTAATTACAAATACATAGTTACTTTATTTCTGACCAGCTCACCAGTTTTAACATCATTTTGAAGGGCACTGTTCAATAATTCTCCATCCTACATAATCAACTATGATTAAATTACATGAGCCCCTGAGAAATACTTCATTTTAGAGCCAACAGTAAAACTGTCTCATACACATATCTTGAAGAATCCATTGTAAAGTAGCCGAGCCAGGATTCCAAAACACATTATATTAGCCACTCAACAATTTTGGTTTTTTTGGTTATAATTACTTTTAATATATACTGCTATACTGAAGTCAGGTCGAAAAGAGGTCTATGAATAATAACATATAGTTTTAATTTTTCCCAAGTTTGGAATCCCTAAGGTAATCGGATCTGACAACGGGCCCGCCTTCATTGCTCAGGTAAGTCAGGGATTGGCCAAACAACTGGGGTTTGATTGGAGATTACATTGTGCATATAGACCCCAAAGCTCAGGACAGGTAGAGAGGATGAACAGAACTCTAAAAGAGACCTTGACTAAATTAGCCTTAGAGACCGGCGGGAATGACTGGACAGCTCTCCTTCCCTTTGCCTTTCCATAAATCTAGAACAATAATTACTTGAACTTCCTTAATGACATTTTGTTGGATAAGAAAATTCTGTAAATTCTGAGCAAGTTTCTCCTTAAGGTTATTTATCCTCCCCATATCATACCCATATCATATATAGATATATGATGGATGATACAGATAGAAGATAGATGATAGATTTATAGAAATATATCAATAAATATATTGATAGGCAGATGATAGATATAATTGATGAAATTTCCTCTTGTACTTTTTAGAAACTTTCTCTTTCCACCAGAGAATTAACATTTATTTGCATCCTCCAAAGCAGAGATGTTTAAGAAATAAAACAATCCAAAGGGAAAATATTTGTATAAGACATTACCTAGTTTGTGGGAGAAACCATTTTCATGTGCTAAGGCATGTTGTTTCCTACAGAAAAAAAAGTCAAAATAGACAAACATACAATTTAGAAAGAGACTTTATAAATATGATATAAATGTCGTATCCATTATTTCCTGGGTCTACATATTATCTGTTTAAAAAATCTATTTTATTCTTTTTTAATTCTCAATACCAAATATACAAATATTTAATTTCCTTTACAATGTATACCAGGTAACCATATTAGAAATACACATATTATGTCATATTTCAATTGATTAAAAAGAAAATATGGTCCTAGTTGTGAATTTTAAAGTACACTAAACTATGAGAAAAAGGGCCTTATTATCAAACTATATGGCATAAGATATGTTTTAGATAATCTTTAATTTTTGATGGGTTTATTCTTAAAAGGTTATTATAATTCACTTGCTTGTATTCCATGGTTTTAATTTGTATTTCTTCAATACTTCTTGAAAATAATGATATAAAATTAGAGCTTCCTAACTATTAAACAATATATAATGTTACCTTCAATTGAGATGTGCATGATTGCTTAAAAATTTTAGAATTATTTGTTTTAGGCACAATTATGGAATCATTTGGTCTAACTCCCAAATACCATTATGCTGATTTAAATGGAAACCTCTCTATACACAAAGTTCGACCCACAGAGTAAAAGAACTTTATTATGTTGTTGGCTAAAATGGTATTCAACCTCCACCAGAATTGAATTTTTAAGTATGCATGTGACAGCAACTTCGCACATATCTTTCTATAACAACATCTCCTAATGTGTAATTTTAAATATGTGGACTTACGTGTATCTATTATATAAATATTATAACTAAGTTCTTATTACAACGTGACAACTTAAACATATTTATAACGTTTACTCCTGTTTTTGACTTTGACTATTGAAATGTAATGATATGATTACTTCTGGGAAGATGGCAGTGTGAGCAGGGTGGCGGAAATCTCCTCCAAAAACCACATATATTTATGAAAATACAGCAAATACAACTATTCCTAAAAGAGAGACCAGAAGATACAGTACAACAGCAAGGCTACAGCAACAAATGTGAGGACTCAGCGCATCACAAAGCAGGTAAGATACAAAGCCACAACCCGTCAGACACAAGCACTCCCCCACCTCAGTGCACCAGCAGGAGGAAAAGATTACGAGTGTGGAGGGAGTGGAAGCACAGGCCCGCCAAATAACCAGCCCTGGTGATCTGTGCCAGGAGCACTGACACACATCGAATGGTGTTTCAGATATTGGAGATAAAGAAGGGCAGGATCTGAGACAGACAATGCAACCGGCTCCTTTCGGTCAGCTCCCTGGGATAAAAGAAAGGCCTACACTTTGTTAAAAGTCTTAAAGAGACAAGGACCCCACAGTGGAACAAAATCCAGTGCACTCAGCCCAGCAGGCTGGGAGTCCTGGGGAAGTTCGGACCCCTTGCCCAGTGGCTGGGTAAAGCAGCTGCACTGAGGTGTCCCACAGACATCAGCAGCCTGATAGGCCACGCTGAGGCTGTCCCAGCACACAGGCAGTTCAGGGGATTATCCCAGAGACAGCCTCGTGGTGTACAGGAATACAGCTGAGGCAGTGGAGAAGGGCAAGGAGGAAAACAAGCAGGAAGGGACTTTGTTCGCCAATCTGACAAACATGGTGTCTACCAGCAACCACTTCTATCGCCATGAAAAGACAGAGGAAAATGGTACAAACAAATTTCACCCAGACAACCCCAGAGAGGGAGCCTGATGGGATGGACATGCACAATATTCCAGAAAAAAGAATTCAGAATAAAAGTCATAACCATACTGATGTATCGACAAAGAAATATGCAAGAGCTAAGGGAGTAAGTGAGGGAAGTGAGGAAAGACAATGCAGAAATGAGAAAACCAATTGACGGGCTTAGAAGCAGACGGGACGAGATGCAAGAGACTGTCAATGGAATAGAAATCAGAGAAGAGGAATACAGAGAAGCGGAGGCAGAGAGAGATAAAAGGATCTCTAGGAATGAAAGAATATTAAGAGAACTGTGTGACCAAACCAACGGAGCAATATTCGCATTATAGGAGTGCCACAAGAAGAAGAGAGAAAAAGGGATAAAAAGTGTCTTTGAAGAAATAATTGCTGAAAACTTCCCAAAGCTGGAGAAGGAAATAGTCTCTCAGACCATGGAAACCCACAGATATCCCAACACAAGGGACCCAAGGAGGACAACACCAAGATACATAATAATTAAAATGACAAAGATCAAAGATAAGGACCGAGTATTAAAGGCAGCTAGAGAGAGGAAATGTTCACCTACAAAGGAAAGCCAATCAGACTATCATCAGGCTTCTCAACAGAAACCCTACAGGCCAGAAGAGAATGGCATGATATATTTAACATAATGAAATAGAAGGGCCTCGAACCAAGAATATTGTATCCAGAATGATTATCATTTACATATGATGGAGGGATTAAACAATTTCCAGACAAGTGAAAGCAGAGAGAATTTGCCTCCCATAAACCACCTCTACAGGATATCTTAAATGAACTGCTCTAGAGTGAAGAACTCCTAAGGCTGAAAAGATGTCACCAGAGAAAATAAAATCATAGCAAAGGAAGAAGACGGTACAAACACTAACTAAAGGCAAAGAATAAAATACCTAGTAAATAAAGAATGGAGGAGGAAGAATAGGAAGGGAGAGAAATAAAGATTCATCAGACGGTGTTTACAATAACTTAACAAGAAAGTTAAGTTAGACTTCTATATAGTAAAAAAGCTACCATTGAACTTTTGGTAACCACGAATCTAAAGCCAGCAATGGCAATAAGTACATATCTATCGATAATCACCCTAATGTAAATGGACTGAATGCACGAATCAAAAGACACAGAGTTACTGAATGCATAAAAAAGCAAGACCCATTTATATGCAGCTTACAAGAGACTCACCTCAAACCCAAAGATATACACAGACTTAAGGTGAGGGGATGGAAAAAGATATTTCATGGAAAAAACAAGGAGAAAAAAATCAGGTGTTGCAGTACTTGGATCAGACAAAATAGACTTCAAAACAAAGAAAGTAGAAAGAGATAAAGAAGGACATTACATAATGATAAAGGGGTCAGTCTAAGAAGAGGATATAACCATTTCAAATATATATGCACCATACACAGGAGCACTGACATATGTGAAACAAATACTAACAGAAATAAAGGAGAAAATAGAAACCAATGCACTTATTTTAGGAGAGTTTAACACACCATTCACTAAAAAGGACAGATCAACGAGAGAAAATAAGTAAAGACACCGAAGCACTGAACAATGCACTAAAACAGATGGACCTAACAGACATCTACAGAACTCTACACCCAAAAGCAACAGGATGAACATTCTTCTCAAGTGACATGGAACATTTTCCAGAATAGACTACATAATAGGCCACAAAGAGAATCTCAGGAAATTAAAAAATATTGAAATTCTACCAACCGACTTCTCAGAACAAAAAGGTATAAAACTAGAAATAAATTGTAGAAAGAAAACGAAAAGGCTCACAAATACATGGACATGTAACAACTTTAATCTAAATAATCAATGGGTCAATGACAAAATTAAAGAAGTGATCAAAGAATATATGAAGTCTAATGACAACAATAACACAAAGCCACGATTTCTGTGGGACGAATAAAAGGCAGTTCTAAGAGGAAAGTGTATTGCAATCCAGGCCTATTTAAAGAAGGAGGAAAAATCCCAAATGAATAGTCGAAAGACACAATTACTGAAATTAGAAAAAGAAGGACAAATGAGGCTCAACGTCACAAGAAGGAGGGACATAATAAAGATCTGAGAAGAAATAAATAAAATTGAGAAGAATAAAACAATAGAAAAAATGAATGAAACCAAGAGCTGGTTCTTTCAAAAAATAAACCAAATAGATAAAACCCTAGCCAGACTTACTAAGAGAAAAAAAATCAACACACATAAACAGAATCAGAAATGAGAAAGGACCCCACAGGTATTCAAAGAATTATAACAGAATAGTATGAGAAACTATATGCTAACAAGCTGGAAAACTTAGAAAAAATGGAGAACTTAGAAAAATACAACCTTCCAATACTGACCAAGCAAGAAACAGAAAACATAAACAGATCAATCACCAGCAACGAAATTGAAGCAGAAACCAAAAAACAACCCAAGAACAAAACCCAGGTGCAGAGGATTCACACCGGAATTCCACCAGACATATAGAGAAGAAATAATACCCATGCTCCTTATACTTTTCCAAAAAATAGAAGAGGAGGGAATACCTGCAAATTCATTCTATGAAGGCAGCATCATTCTAATACCAAAACATGGCAAAGACCTCAGCAAAAAAGAAAATTGCAGAGAAATAGGCCTGATGAACATAGATGCAAAAGTTCTCAACAAAATATTAGTAAAACAAATTAAAAAACACATCAAGAGGATCATACAACATGATCAAGTGGGATTCATCTCAGGGATGCAAGGATGGTACAACATTGGAAAATCCATTAACATTATCCACCACATAAACAAAAAGAAGAACAGAAACCACATGATCTCCATAGATGCTGAAAAAGCATTTGACAAATTTAACATCCATTCATGATAAATCTCTCAACAAAATGGGTATAGAGGGTAAGTACCTCAACATCATAAAGGCCATATATGACATACCCACAGCTAACATCATACTTAACAGCGAGAAGCTGAAAGATTTTCACCTAAGATCGATTGGGAATAAGACAGGGATGCCCACTCTCTCCACTGTTATTCAACATAGTACTGGAGGTCCTAGCCACGGCAATCAGACAAAACAAAGAAATACAAGGCATCCAGATAGATAAAAAAGAAGTCAAATTGTCACTATTTGCAGATGACATGATATTGTACATAAAAACCCTAAACACTCCACTCCAAAAATACTTGAACTAATATCTGAATTCAGGAAAGTTGCAGGATACAAAATTAACACACAGAAATCTGTTTCCTTGCTATACACTAAAGATGAGCTAACAGAAAGAGAAATCAGGAAAACAATTTCATTCACAATTGCATCAAAAAGAATAAAATACATAGAAATAAACCTAACGAAGAAGGGAAGACCTATACCCTGAAAACTATAAGATGCTCCTAAGAGAAATTAAAGAGGACACTAACAAGGGAAATTGATCCCATGCTCTTGGCTTGGAAGAATAAATATTGTCAAAATGGCTATACTACCTAAAGCAATCTACAGGTTCAATGCAATTTTATCAAATATCAACAGCGTTCTTCAATGAACTGGAACAAATAATTCTAAAATTCATATAGAACCACAAAAGACCCCAAATAGCCACAGCAATCGTGAAAAGGAGGAATAAAACAGGGGGAATTATGCTCCCTGACTTCAAGCTCTACTACAAAGCCACAGTAATCAAGACAATTTGGTATTGTCATAAAAACAGACCCACAGACCAGTGGAACAGAATAGAAAATCCAAACATTAACCCAAACATATACAGTCAATTAATGTATGATAAAGGAGCCTTGGATATACAATGGGGAGATGACAACCTCTTCAGCAGATGGTGTTGGCAAAACTGGAAAGCTCCATGGAAGAGAATGAAACTGGAGTACTGCCTAACCCCATAAACAATAGTAAACTCAAAATGGATCAAAGACCTGAATGTAAGTCATGAAATCATAAAACCCTTAGAAAAAAACATAAGAAAAAATTTCTTGGACATAAACATGAGCGACTTCTTCATGAACATATCTTCACGGGCAAGGGAAACAAAAGCAAAAATGAAAAAGTGGGACTATATCAAGCTGAAAAGCTTCTGTACAGCAAAGGACCTCAACAGTAGAACAAAAGACATCCTACAGTATGGGAGAATATATTCAGAAACGACATATCCGATAACAGGTTAACATCCAATATATATAAATAACCCATGCACATCAGCAAACCTAAAGCAAAAAAATCCAATTAAGGAATGGGCAGAGGACATGAATAGACATTTCTCCAGAGAAGAAATTCAGATGGCCAAGAGACACATGAAAAGGTGCTCAACATCGCTAATTGACAGGGAAATCCAAATTAAAACCACATGAGATATCAACTCACACCAGTAAGGATGGCCAACATCCAAAACACAAACAACAAAAAATGTTGGCAAGGATGTGGAGAAAAGGGAACCCTCCAACACTCCTGGTGGGAATGTAAATTAGTTCAACCATTGTGGAAAGCAGTATGGAGGTTCCTCAAAAAACTCAAAATAGAAATACCATTTGACCCAGGAATTCCACTCCTAGGAAGTTACCCCAAGAATGAGGCAGCCCAGTTTCAAAAATCCATATGCACCCCTATGTTTATCGCAGCACTATTTACAATAGCCAAGAAATGGAAGCAACCTAAGTGTCCATCAGTAGATGAATGGATAAAGAAGATGTGGTACATATACACAATGGAATATTATTCAGCCATAAGGAGAAAACAAATCCTACCATTTGCAACAACATGGATGGAGCAAGAATATAAGCCACGTGGAAAAACACAAGTATCAAATGATTTCACTCATATGAGGAGCATAAGAGCAAAGAAAAAAACTGAAAGAAAAAAAAACAGCAGCAGACTCACTGAACCCAAGAATGGACTAGTTACCAAAGGGAAAGGGACTCGGGAGGATGAGCAGGAATGTTGGGAAAATGGGGAAAAAGAGGCATTACGAGTAGCAGATGTAATGCTGGTGGGGCACGGGGAGGGCTGTACAACTTAGAGAATACAAGTAGTGATTTTAGAGCATCTCACTACGCTTATGGACAGTGACTGTAATAGTTTTGGTGGGGGGGATCTGATGAAGTGGGTAGTTTAATAATCATAATATTGCACATGTAATTGTAGATTAATAAAAAAAGAAAGTAATGATACATTTTGAACTTAAAATATATTATGCTTCACCATACTTTCTTCATATGCATAATTATATACCTTGAAAAACTGTGTTTAATATATATTTATTTGCATATTTTATATATATATGTACATATCCTGCTTTAGTTTTTTGCTTTAAAATTATACTTGGAGGAAACATGCTGGATATGAAGATATTTGATATAAAAACAAATTAAGAATCAAACAATGTCAATCAGGAAGATATTAATTTTTGTATTAATGAAATTCAAGTCACATTTTTTTTAATTTCATTATTAAATAAAAAATAGAATTAAAGCTTGTCTTATGACAACAAAGCATTGAGAGGCAGAATAATCTTTAATAGTTTATATTTTGCTTTGAATCCATTAATTGCATAAATGCTTACATAAAATAATAAATAAAAAACTATGCCCTTAAGAACAATTTCCTGAATATGAAACTTGTTTAATTGTGGTTAATATTTAAAAGAAAGGTAATAGCATATAGTCATCTTTCTATAAAATAATTCTTAGAAGACCTAGCATCATTTGGCTTGGTAATCGTGCTCTCTGGGGACCATTACCCAAGACTGTGGTTTATAACTCTATAATCATACAACATCCTAGCTAATAATATTACTACCTCTCTTTTATAAATTTTCTTAGTGTAGTTTTTGTAAGAATTAGCTACTGCCGTATGTGGGTTTATATTTTTGTCACTGCACATAAAAAAATAAAACGAGATGAAAAAAAAATCAGATTGATTTGGAAGACTTGTAAATTCCAGATAATTCTCCTTATTTCAGAGCCCAGAAAGAGGGTTAATGTGTGCCAAGACTTACTGTTGCTCAATCTCACTCTTACATGCTTCTTTCCTCCCTGCTTTTTCTCTAATATATATTTATGTGTTTAAATTTTCTCTCATTCTCCCTTAATGCAGATACTCTTTATCACATGATAGAATTGCACTTTGCAGCATCCAATTTGCTCTTTTCAGTTCATGAATGTAACAAGAGTGGTTGGGGGGGTGCAGAATATGTTCACAGCCTGCAGCAAATAACTTTTGAAACCAAAATCAGTCAAAGGGAGAAAAAAAGTGGAATAAACCCATTGATTACATTCAAGAAATCATCTACTTTTGCTCATTCATGTCTTTTTCAACCAGGCTGCCCAAAGGGACCCCATAAAACCTCTCTGGTCCAGATATGCCCTCACTTCTCCCACTCTTTAATCACCTATTGATGTAGAGATGGACTACTTCTCTCCACTCCTTGGAAAAACCTATTGATATGGAGAAGTTAGAAGAGAGATTCTGGAAATATTGCAAATTTGCAATTTTACCCCCAATGAACAAAGGGAAGAAACTCCTGGCTACCAGCTCCAATAGAAGTGTCAGTTTAAAAGAAGTGACTGATCCGTCTGTGGGTGTTAATCACTTACCATCTCTTTAATCCAAAAGAATCAGTTACATGATTCTCCACCAAAGAATATTGATTAGTTTAAGTTTGCTGGTGTTACTAGATCACTAGGTTTGTACTCTGATTCAGTCTTTTACAAATTTGAGAATTTACTTGTCATACTAAAGGTGGTGAGTAATGTTATCTATTTTTATTTTTATTGTTATCATAGTTTTATTGCCATATCTATCTGAGTGCATCACATTCTTTATTGACAGGTGGAACTCAAGTCTGGCAGCTCCATCGGTTTAAAAATGTGATTGAAGGATTGGATTAAAGATGGCAGCATGACAGGTGAGACAGAGGTTGCCTCCTAAAACTGCATATAAAATGAAAATATAACTAATACAACTAATCTTGAAAGAGCAACAGGAAAGAGGACTGCAACAAACTGCATACACCTGAGACAAGAGCAGACCCCCATGGAAAAGGGTAACGTACTAAAGCTGTGGTCCTCTGGGATCCAAGCCCTACCCCCAACACTGCTCACAGGTAGGAGGAAGAAGAAAGGAGCAGGGAGGGAGTGGAGTCCTGGGACTGCTGAATACCTAACTCTGGAGATCTGCTCTGGGAGCACAAACCTACATTTCATGGTGCTTGCATGATACTCTCATAATTAGGGGGTTAGAAAGCTAAGACAGGCAGAATTCCTGGAGAGACTAAGATTCCAGCTATTTGTGGAAAGCAGGGATACATATCCAGGTGCTCTGGGACAAAAGAAGGGCAGGCAGTCTGAGAGACTTCCTAACAAAGAAGCCCGTGGCAAGAGGGCTGCTAAAGGGGCAAGGATTGCACAGAGCTTACTGCTCAGGAGAAAGGACAAGTAAACAAAATTGGCTGGGTGCACTCTGCCCAGCAGATTGAGTGCTTTCACGATCTTCAGGTGCTCCAGCTCCCTGGCTGCCTACACAGCTCCAAGAATCCCTTCTGTGACAGGCAGACTACTGTGCCTTTCTCCTGGCCTGCCCCACGAGGCTTGCAAACTGTTAAACCCTACCCTGGTGTTAGGCCAGCCAGAGGGAAGATCTGTCTACAACAACTAAAAACGCAAAGCACAGAGGCTTATACCTGTGTGCTCAGCCCACTGGGTCAAGCAGTGGAGAAAGGCATTGCAGCCAGGAAACAGGAAACAGCTCTATCCTTCTCCAAGGCACCAATACCACTCCCCTGCAATCCCCGACACTGCTCCAGACTCTGAGCAGCTCCAGAGAGTAGAGCTTCTGGGCACTAGAGGGCGCCATACACAAATGTGAAATGCCAAAGGAACCTGGTCCAGAGTAAAATTATTAATACAACTCCTGAAAAAGATTTAAATGATATTGACGTCATGACTCTCCCTTAAATGGAGTTCAAAATAAAAATCATTAACATGCTCATGGAGGTATGGAAAGATATTCAAGAACTCAGGAATGAATTACAGAACGAGATTCAATCATTGAAGAGCACAATGGAGGGTAATAAAAGCAGATTGGATACGGTGGAAGAGACAATAAATGAAACAGCATCTAGAGAAGAGAAATACAAAGAAGCTGAGGCACAGAGAGAAAAAAAGGATCTCTAAGAATGAAAGAATATTCAGAGAACTGCGTCACATTTATAGGGGTACCAGAAGAAGAAGAGAGAGAAAAAGGGATAGAAAGTGTCTTTGAGGAGCTGATTGCTGAATACTTCCCCAATCTGGGGAAGGAGATAGTATCTCAGGCCATGGAGGGGCACAGATCTCCCAACAAAAGGGACTCAAGGAAGACAACATCAAGACATATAGTAATTAAAACGGCAAACTTCAAGGATAAGGACAGACTTTTAAAAGCAGCCAGAGAGAGAAATAAGACCACATACAAAGGAAATCCCGTCAGGCTATCATCATATTTCTCAACAGAAACCTTACAGGCCAGAAAAGAGAGGCATGATGTATTTAATGCAATGAACCAGAAGGGCCTAGAACCAAGATTACTTTATCAGGGAAGATTATCATTTAAATTTGAAGGATGGACTAAACAATTTCCATATAAGCAAAAGTTGAGAGAATTTACCTCCCAGAAACCATCTCTGCAGTGTATTTTGGAGGGACTGCTCTAGATGGAAGTGTTCCTACAGTTTAATAGCTGTCACCAGATGTAAAAAAAAAACCTCAGTAAAGAAAGGTGAACAGCTAATTACTAAGAAAATGCAAAATTAAATTATCTATCCCCAAAATCATTCAAGGGATAGATAAAGAGTACAGAATATGGTACCTAATATATAAGGAATGTTGGAGGAAGAAAAAGGAGGAGAAAAAAAAAAGAACCTTTAGATTGTGTTTGTAATACCATATTCAGTGAGTTGTTAGACTCTTAGATAGTAAGGAAGTTAACCTTGAACCTTTAGTAACCACGAATCTGAAGCCTGCAATGCCAATAAGTACATACCTATCCACAATAACCCTAAATATAAGTGGACTCAATGCCCCAGTCAAAAGATATAGAGTCACTGAGTGGATAACAAAACAAGACTCATCTATATGCTGCCTTCAAGAGACTCACTTTAAATCCAAAGACATACATAGACTAAAACTGAAGGGATGGAGAAAGACACTTCATGCAACTAATAGGGAGAAAAAAGCAGGAGTTGCAGTACTTGTATCAGACAAAATAGACTTCAAAACAAAGAAAGTCACAAGAGACAAAATGGACATTATATAATGATAAAAGGGTCAATCCAACAAGAAGATATAACCATTATAAACATCTATGTACCGAACACAGGAGCTCCTACATATGTGAAATAAATACTACCAGAAATTAAGGAGGAAATCGAATGCAATGCATTAATTCTAGGAGACTTCAACACTCCACTCATTTTGAAGGACAGATCAACCAGAAAGAAAATAAGTAAGGAGACAGAGGCACAGAACAACACATTAGAACAGATGGACCTAACAGACATCTACAGAACTCTACAACCAAAAGCAACAGAATACACATTCCTATCAAGTGAACATGGAGTATTTTCAAGAATAGATCATACACTAGGCCACAAAAAGAGCCTCGGTAAATTCAGAAAGATTGAAATTGTACCACCAGGTTCTCAGACCACAAAGGAATGAAACTAGAAATGAATTATGCAAAGAAAATGAAAAATCCCACAAACACATGCAGGCTTAATAACATGCTCCTAAATAATCAAAGGATCAAAGACCAAATAAAAACACTGATCAAGCAATATATGGAGACATATGACAACAATAATTCAATACTGCAAAATCTGTGGGATGCAGCGAAGGCTGTTCTAAGAGGAAAGTATATTGCCATAGAGGCCTTTCTCAGGAAAGAAGAAAATTTCCATACGAGCAGTCTAAACTCACAATTAACGAAACTAGAAAAAGAAGAACAAATGAGACCCAAGGTCAGTAGAAGGAGAGACATAATAAAGATTAGAGCATAAATAAATAAAATCGAGAAGAATAAAACAAATGAAAATATCAACGAAAGCAAGAGCTGGTTCTTTGAGAAAATAAACAAAATAGATAAACCCCTAGCCAGACTTATCAAGAAAAAAAGAGAGTCTACTCACATAAACAGAATCAGAAATGAGAAAGGAAAAATCACTACGGACAGCACAGAAATAAAAAGAACTATTAGAGAATACAATGAAAAATTATATGCTAACAAACTGGATAACCTAGAAGAAATGGACAACTTTCTAAAAAAACACAACCTTCCAAGGCTGACCCAGAAAGAAACAAAATCTCAACAGACCAATTACCAGCAATGAAATTGAACTGGTAATCAAAAACCTACCTAAGAACAAAACGCGTGGACCAGATGGCTTCACCGCTGAATTTTTCAAACATTTAGTGAAGCCCTAATACCCATCCTCCTTAATTTTCCAAGGAGAAGAAGAGGGAATACTTCCAAACTCATTCTATAAGCCCAGTATCACTCTAATACCAAACTGGGCAAAGGCATCACAAAAAAAGAAAACGACAGACCAATATCCATAATGAACATACATGCAAAAATACTCAACAAAATATAAGCAAACCAAATTCAAAAATACATTAAAAAGATCATCCATGATAATCAAGAAGGATTTATTCAAGAGATTGAAGGATGGTACAACATAAGAAAATCCATGAACATTATCCACCACATAAACAAAAAGAAGGATAAAATCCACATGATCGTCTCCATAGATGTTGAAAAACCATTTGACAAAATTCAACATCTATTATTGATAAAAACTCTCAACAAAATGGGTACAGAGTGCAAGTACCTCAACATAATAAAGGCCATATATGACAAACCCACAGCCAACATTGTACTTAACGGTGGGAAGCTGAAAGCTTTTCCTTTAAGATTGGGAACAAGACAAGGATGCCCACTCTCCCCACTTCTATTCAACATAGTACTGGAGGTCTTTGCTAGAGCAATCAGACAACACAAAGAAATAAAAGGCATCTATATTGGCAGGGAAGAAGTTAAACTGTCCCTATTTGCAGATGACATGATACTGTTCATAAAAAACCCTAAATAATCTACTCCAAAAATATTAGATCTAATATCTGAATTCAGGAAAGTTGCAGGATACAAAATTAATGCACAGAAATCTATGGCATTCCTATACACTAACAATGATCTGGGAGAGAAAGAAATCAGGAAAACAATTCCATTCAAAGTTGCCTCAAAAAGAATAAAATAGCTAGGAGTAAACCTAACCAAGGAAGTGAAAGACTTATACTCTGAAAACTACAAGGCACTCATGAGAAAAATCAAAGAAGATACCAATAAATGGAAACACATTCTGTGCTCATGGATAGGAAGAATTAATATTGTCAAAATGGCCATCCTTCCTAAAGCAATCGACAGATTGAATGCAATTCCTATCAAAATACCAACAGCATTTTTCGATGAACTAGAGAAAATCATTCTAAGATTCATATGGAACCATAGAAGACACAGAATAGCCAAAGCAATCATTAGAGGGAAGAATAAAGCTGGGGGATTATGCTCCCCAACTTCAAGCTTTACTGAAAAGCCACAGTACTCAACACAATTTGGTACTGGCACAAGAACAGACCCATAGACCAATGGAACTGACTAGACAGCCCTGATTTAAACCCAAACATATATGGTCAATTAAGATATGATAAAGGTACCATGGACATACAATGGGGAAACGACAACCTCTTCAACAGCTGGTGCTGGCAAAACTGGACAGCCACATGCAAGAGAATGAAACTGGATTATTGTTTAACCCTATACACAAAAGTAAATTCTAAATGGAACAAGGACCTGAATGTAAGTCATGAAACTATAAAACTCCTAGAAGACAACATAGGCAAAAACATCCTGAATATAAGCATGAGCGACTTCTTCCAGAAAGTATCTCCTTGAGGAAGGGAAACAAAAGCAAAAATGAATTCATGGGACTACATCAAAGCAAAAATTTCTGTACAACAAAGGACACCATCAACAGAACAAAAAGGCATCCTACAGTATGGGAGAATGTATTTGTAAATGACATATCCAACAAGGGGTTAACATCCAAAATATATAAAGAACATATACACCTCTACACCCAAAAAGCAAATAATCTGATTAAACAATGGGCAGAAGATATGAAGAGACAGTTCTCCAAAGTAGAAATTCAGATGGCCAACAGACACATGAAAAGATGGTCCACATCACCAATCATCAGAGAAATGCAAATTAAAACCACTGTGAGATATCATCTCACACCAGTAAGTATGGCCACCATCCAAAAGACTAAGAACAACAAATGCTGGCAAAGACGTGGAGAAAGGGGAACCCTCCTACACTGCTGGTGGGAATGTAAGCTAGTTCAACCGTTGTGGAAAGCAATATGGAGGTTCCTCAAAAAACTAAAAATAGAAATACCATTTGCCCTGGGAATCCCACTCCTTGGAATTTACCCAAATAATACCACTTCTCAGACTCAAAAAGACATATGCACCCCCATATTTATTGTAGCACTTTTTACAGTAGCCAAGATATCAAAGCAACCTAAGTGTCGATCAGTAAATGAATCGATAAAGAAGAGGTGGTACATATACACAATGGAATACTATTCAGCCATAAGAAGGAAACAAATCCTACCATTTGCCACAACATGGGTGGACCTGGAGGATATTATGCTCAGTGAAATATGCCAGGTGGAGAAAGACAAGTACCAAGTGATTTCCCTCATTTGTGGAGTATGACAATGAAGCAAAACTGAAGGAACAAAATAGTAGCAGACTGAGAGACTCCAAGAAGGAAGTAATGGTTACCAAAGGTGAAGAGTGTGGGAGGGTAGGTTGGAAGGGTGGGAGAAGGGGATTGTGGGGTATTATATTTAGTACACATGCTGTGGGGAATTATGGGGAAACAGTGTAGCACAGGGAAGGCAAAGAGTGAATCTGTGTCATCTTACTACACTGATATACAGTGACTGAACTGCGGTATGAGTGGGAACTTGATAATATGGGTAAATGTAGTAACCACATTGTTTTTTCATGTGAAACCTTCATAAGAGTGTATATCAATAATACCTTAATCAAAAATGTGAGTGAAATAATTCTTGAATAAAAACACTAAATTTATGTCACTCAACTTCATTTGGCCCATTTGTTTGTACAAAAAGCATGCAAACCTGCAGATGCAGATACCCTTAGCAGGTAAAAGCCAACTAAGCATGCATATCATTACTCTTTAAACAGTGGCACCCTACTGGTAAACTTATGATAGTGAAGGGCTACACCTTTGCCTTGTCCAAGTGACATATTTGATCAGACCTGCGTTCTGCCAGTCATAATCAGAAGAGTGTATAATACATAAGTCACAATATAAATTTAATCACTTACAAAAGGTTACTAGTGCCTGGGAGGCTTATATAGGGAATCACATTCTTAGCATCAGCATACTAAGGAACTGAGGACAATAGGATGATATAGGTAATGAATATTATTGTTTTTTTCTTTTTCCCCTTGTGTTGTATTTTTTTAACCTAGACATGAAGATACATGATGAGGTATCCCCTCCCTTGAAAGCATCTGGGGCAAGTCTAAATGCTCCAGACACAGTGTATTTCATCATTAGATTGCACAAAGTCTAAATTCTGATTTTTCATGTCTTTTTTATTGAAATATAGTTGTTATTCAATATTATATTTGTTATAAGTATAAAACACCATGGTTCAGCAATTACACACATTATTAAATCTTCACCCCAGCTATTGCCATTACTATCTGTCAGCATATAAAGATGTTACAGAACCACTGACTATATCTTCCTTGCTGCACTTCCATTCCCATTACCAACATATATTACAATCGAGATTTTTGTGCCCATTTACCCTCTTATCCACCCCAACCTCTCCCGCATGGTAATCATGAGTCAGTGTCTATGACTTTGGAATTTTTTTTGTGTTTTTATGATATAGTTCAATACACCTGAGCGTCTTACATTAAATTCATCTTACCTCTCAATTTCTTGGTTTTATTAACTATTAAACTGAAAGGTGATTTTTGATTGAGACCTGTGCAGAGTTGTTATTGTAAGTCTGTGAATCTTACTTAGACTTTCTGTTTTTGCTGGCTTCCTCTGACACCAGTCCATCAGGTAAGGTGGGGATTCAGCCTTGTGACACCCAGAAGAAGAGAGAAGTGCAGCTCCCCTTCTTGGTCCCTTTGAGAGGTAGGGGAAGTGGGGATCCTCATTATTGCTGGGCATGGGTAGTATTTTTAGGTCTCCACTGGCCTCTGCCGATATCACAGTGGGTGGAGGGGTAGAAGAGCCTGTCAACATTCTCCCAAATGATCTCCACTGACACATTGTGGAGGTGGGGGAGAGTGCTGTTATTGCTGCTGGACAGTGAGATAGTTGGACCCTCCACAAAGCCTTCCTTTTCTAAAACCACCCCAGTGAGGAGAGGAAAGGACGTCTTGTCACTGCCACAAGAAGATGTATATCCACTGATATCACAGGGGGGTATTGCTGGTGACCATACAGTAAGGATGGAAGTCCTGGATTTCTGTTCAGTGTCTCTGACCCCAGCCCAGAGGAGGCATCATGAGCCTCATTAGGGCCTCCTGGCATTGCAGTCTTGTCTCTCCATTCAGCCATTACTGGTACAACTGGGGATAAATGGCCGCAGGGTTTTCTGTGTGTTTGGCTGCAGTAGAGAAGTTATTGTCTGTCTCCGGGCTGTTCTTTTCTTGGTGTTCTTCTACAAAAGGCAGGGTTTGAATTTATTTCATTTTATTTTGTCTGTACCCGGTGGTGTCGTGAGGTTGCCAGCTCCACACTTGGGATATGTAAGACAGAAGGAAAACCCAGAGAATTTGCCCCTCTATTACTCCTTGGGTCTCAAGTTCTCTAGCTAGTCTCCTTCTTCCCATCTTTCAAAGTCTTTGTGATTTTTTTGCATTTACAGTGCAAAGAATTTTTAGTAGTACTTACTGGGAGAAATAAAGAAAAATACCTTTATTCCATCTTATAAGCAATAGTTCCACAATGATCACTCTGAATACTAAACCTACTTGATTTCTAGAGTAATTCCTACTTGGTAACAATTTATTATTCTTTTATTTATTGCAGTATTTTATTTGCTAGTATTTCATAAATAATATTTTTGTAATTATGATGAGTACTAGTCCATAGTTTTCTTTTTTTGTAATGTTATTATCTGGTTTTGGTATCATATAATGCAAGCCTTAAAAAATGAGTTAGGAAGTCTTCCATCCTAGTCTACTTTCTAAAAAGTGTTTTGTAAAATTGGTAATTTTTCTTCTTTAAACATTTGAAAATAAGTCACAATATTTTGTGCAAAAATTTTTATTAGAATGAAATTCTATTATTGATATAGAGCTATTCAACTCTCTTTTCTTGAGAAAGTTTTGGGAATTTGTAAATTTCAGAAAAATTATGCATTTCTCCTAACTTGTAAATTTGATTGGCATAATACATTTTACAACAGCCCCTAAATATCCTTATAATCATAACTGAAATATTTGTAATGGTGTCTGTAATGCTCAACCTCAAACTGTGAAAGATAATAATTATTGTTATTTGAAGCTAAAAGTGTTTAAAAAAAACCTCATGTTGCAGTAGTTAACGTGTAAGTGTGGCTTAGAGGTAGATTTAAGACATACTGGATCAAATAGATTTACAATGTTCTCCTTGTTAGCCTCTCACAAGTGCTCACAAACGTGCTCCAGAGAAAACCATCTCTCTCCTTGTCTCCATCTAATACTTCGTATAACAGTCATCTCAACAAAAATACTGTCTCACTTAAAACCTACAGAATAACTTCTTGTGTTATATGTGTCTAAAGAGAAAAAAAGGTTATGGCAAAGGACAAAGAGTAAAAATAAGTGTTTTTATTTCTCTAGGCACAGAAACAACATTTATATTAATAAAATTGACATTTTAACAAATTTCTAAAATTCTTTAAATGAATAATTGACTGTGGTTCAAAAGTCACTACAGAATCTGTACACTAACTTTGGGGAAAATTAGTTACCGACATAGGATTTTCAAAGACAAACGAAAAGGTTGCACAAAAGTAATAATCAGGTAACAGGAGATAAGAGGACAATGACCCCACCTGTACCTTTCAGTTCAGTTATTTTAGTTTTTGTAAATTAACAAATGTTGCCTATTAATTTGAAAAAATTAGACTATGTGACTATGTATGCAAAAACAACCCAAAATTACACAACCTCAATATAATTCCTTTGTTAAATATTTGGTGTATCTTATTGTGGATTAGAGATGGATAGATGAGAGAGAGATACCTGTATATATTGTATTACTCCACATCTATCTATTGAGATAATGGTGTGGTTTTCTCTTTTTGTCCTTTAATTTGATCAACTCATAATATATTTTCTCTCACTAAATCTTTTATGTATATTTTTCTCTGCCCCAAGATGGTTTATCTTCACATCCATTCACAACCATATTCAGTGTTTCCAGACATCTTTGTTTATTTCACATCATTAGATCTTCAAATCCTTACACTTTTTATCTTTGTGAGTTCATCATCTGTTTGAAAAAGAAGACTGCTATCAGTATTTGATCAATATCATATTAGACTTCCCGCAACTTTTCTTTGTGAAAATTTAGAGTACTTTTAGAGTAACTTCGTTTTTCATATCACCTAAAAGAAAAAAAAATCAATATGGCACATCTCTTCCTACATCTGATTAACATTTTTTATTTTGTTCTGATTTGTTATTTCATAATATGTTCAAATAACCCAGCTCCCTTTTTTAAAAACTTAAACTTTCTTCTCAACATGATCTTACTCTTTCTTTAACATGTAGGCATGTTAAAAATATTTGTTCCATCAGTGTGTCTTTCTGCTTTTTTATTTATCTCTCCTGCTGTCAAGTTCTGCAGATCTCTACATTATGGCTCCAGACATCAATGTTCTAGAACCTTAGGCTTCACTGATTTTTTAAAAATTTTGCCAGTATGAAGTGATATATAATTTGACTGAACAGTAGATTTTTATCTGGTTTATATGCAACAGCTAACACTTACAGATACAGCAACAAGGATATCTTTCAGTATGTGAATGTGTAAATTTTGTTATGTCTAGACAATTAAATACTATATGCACCAAAAAGAAATGAGATATCCAGACATGAGAAGACATAGAGGAATCTTAAATGCATATTTTTAAGTGAAGGAACACAGTGTGAAAATGCTACATAGTGTGTGACCCGAATTATATGACATTCTGGAAAAACAAAAACTATGGAGATAGCAAAAAGGATAGATGAGAAAGAGATACCTGTATATATCACCCCTAGCCCCAGTGTTTAACTGGGGCTAGGGGTGAGGAAGGGAGGAAGCAGTGAGAGGGGGAACATAGGGATATTTAGGCCAGGGAAATTATTCTGTATGATACCACAATTCTGGATATGTGTCATTATATTTTTCAAAACTCATAGAATATACAACACAAAGAGTGAAATCAATATAATCTATGGAATTTGGTTGATCATAAAAGGATAATAAATATTGCTCTAACTAGGCATAAATAATTTGGACATACCATAATGAAGAACATGGCATAAATAATATTGGCATATCAAAATGAAGAATCCTTATAAAATGATTTATTTATATATTTTACACATATTAATGTAAAGAGAAAGTTAAAAAAAATAAGACTAAACTGAAAACTAGAATATCCTTTGTAGAGATTGAGGTCCATCTTTAAAGATGACAATTTTCTTCTTCAACTTTATTGATGTATAATTCAGAAATTAAGTTGTATATATTTAAAATGTACAACATGATGATTTGATGTATACAAATATATAGATTATACAAATAATCACACAATAAAAAATAGTTAACACATCCATCACCTCACATGTTAGTACTTGTTTGTGTATGTGATGAGAACTTTTAATATCTGCTATCTCAGCAAATTCCAAATATACATACAGTATTATTAACCGTAATCATCATTGTTTGGACCACAAAATGCAAGATGCCAATTCTTAACAGGGTTAAGGGAATGTGGGATTTCACATGAGTATATTCTCTAACAAAAACATACATAAAGCATCCTGAAGGGGGCCAAAAATATACCAAACCTCAAATTGTCTGTGTGCATTTCATATGCAATGTATTACACTGTATAAAACATAACAAAACATAGAAAGAAATAAAAGCATATTATTTAAAATAAGTAAATAAAAGATTACCATCAATGTAGAAAGAGACTCATAGCAATACAAATATTGGTATTTAAACAAGGTCTTTACATTTTCTGTAGAGAATAATAAAAGGGTTTTTGGCTGAAAAATTCTAAACTTAATGAAGCAATGAGAAGTGACAGACTCAGAAGTCACTAGCAACACTTCATGAGATAAAGACAAAGAAATGCAGTAAAACACATGATAAAACTGATGAAAACCTAAGACAAGGAAGAAATATAACAAACAGCCCATGCAAACACACAGATTACCATCAAATGGCAACTATAAAAATGGCAGCTAATATCTCCACAAGTGAAGTGAAGAGTGAAGAAAATGAACTCTCTCCAAAATGCTAAAAGAAAATGAATATAAACTCAGAATCCTATTATATACTGCATTAAAATACAGTTTAAAATTAAGTGAAATAAGACATTTTAGAGCAGCAAAATATAAGAAATTTAAAATGAAAGTTCTTATCAGTTGACCCACACACAAAAAAAGAAAGGAAGAAATGACCAAAGGAATAAATAAGGATTCAGGTGTTGGCACATCTAAATAAATATTGATCATCAGATTAATCAAAACACTGAGTGGCTTAAAAATATCTAAAATTAAAATACATTTAAAAAATGTAAAAGATTCAGGAGTTGTGTGGCAAATGACATTAAAGTATGCCAAAGTCCTTGCATTGTCCAGAAAAATGTAAAAGTAACCACACAACTTACAACAAATTCATGTCAAGATAAAGGGCATTACATAAACATTCTAATAGCAAAAGCAAAACAAAACCCCACCTATTATCAAGCAGCTATGTGGGAAAAGAATCATATGAAAGACAATGTATATTCAAAAGAAAGTATGAAATAAGATACTGTTTTGAGCAAACACATTAAATCAAATAATAAAATTATAGATTTAAATTCAAATATATAGGCAATAGTATTCAATGTAACAAAAAACACAGTGACTCTTCTGAAGCTTAAACAAACATTCAAATACCGCAAGACTGGAATATCCACAGCATTAACTCACAAGTACTATAAACAGGGATCTCACTGTGGCAGAATAATAAGCAGGTGTTTCTCAGTCCTTACAACACACCTAACCTCCTCTCCTTTGGAACTCCGCTACAATAATATGATGATTCTCATGGATCAGTGCAGACCTACCTAAGCTTAGAAGCCCCGTCCATCCCAGGAGTTAGTCTCTTGTAATAATCTGTGAACATAGATTCCATGGTATCTACAAAGGACATGCCAAGTGACAAGAGTCATCACACTCAGGGAAGCCCAAAGCTATGGTCACCCAGTAGGTATTTTTAACTTGTTCACAGTCCTCCAGTACATATGTATTTTACCAGTCAGGGTGAGAACTGCCTGATGTTGCCTAGTAACACAGCTGTTAGAGCACCATCATTACCTAGGAGTTTGAAACACAGTGTTAGTAAATTTAACACACAGTTCCTTTTGTCTCATACAAGGCCAAAATTTTTGTTTAAACTGTTATTGATAAATTTATATGGAATACAGTGGCATCTTACTACACTGATGGACAGTGACTGCAATGGGGTGTGTTGGGGGGGACTTGACAGTGGTCGTGAATGTGGTAACCATATTATTTCTCTTGTGAAACCTTCATAGGAGTGTATATCAATGATACCTCAATAAAAAAAATTGTAAACAAATTTCTATGGAATAAATGCTTTCCTTAAATACAATCCTGGTCACATAGATTTTTTATAAAACACATATATGTTTTCTTACAGACATATCAAAAATATGTGTAAAGATTTCAAGTAAAAGCATGGAAAATATACAAATGTAAACAACTACAGATGGAATACCCATAAAGTCAATTATCCTTAAGATCAAATGAAAAAAAAATCAGTAAGTATAAAGAGAAAGATTTCATTAGGATAGAATTTTTCACAGCTAAATAATTCTCAATGTTCATATCCCTAGTAACAGAGAATCAAAATATGTAAAGCAAAATCATTAGAACTTTCAAAAGAAAGAGACAAATTCATAGTATTTTTACAAGCCACTCTCAGTAACTGATAAAGAAAATAGACAAAAACAAATGTGTAAAATGTAAGACATATCTGATAAGGGGAAAATCCCTAAAATATTTAAACTCAATACCCCCCAAAAAAGTATCCAGTTAAATAATGGGTAGAGGACATAAATAGACCCTTTTTCCAAAGACAGATGGCCAACACTCACATAGAGATGCTCAGCATCACTATTCATCAGTGAAATGCAAATCAAAACCACAATGAGAATCACCTCACACTAGTCAGAATGGCTGGTATCAAAACAATAAGAAATAACAATTGTTGGTGAAAATGTAGAAAAAAGGATACCCTCATACACTGTTGGTGAGAATGTGAACTAGGCGCAGCCACTGTGCAAAATAGTATGGTACTTTCTCAAAAACAACAACAGAAAATACCATATAACCCAGTAATTCCACTTTTAAGAATTTACCTAAAGAAAACAAAATCATTAGTTGAAGAGAAATATTCACACATATGTTCGATACAGCATTATTTACAATAGCCAAGATATGGAAGCAACCTAGGTATTCATCAATAGATGAATGGATAAAGAAGTGATAAATATACAATGGAATATTATTCATCCATGGAAAAGAAAGAAGGACATTTTGCCGTTTGTGACAAAATGGATACATCTAGAGGATGTTATTAATAAGTCAGACAGAGGAAGACAAATATCATATAATTTCACTTATATATGGAATCTAAAATATTAAACAAAGAAAACAGCAAGAGACTTATAAACACAGAGAATAAACTGAGAGTTGCCACAGGGAAGAGGGGTGAGAGGATGGGTGAAATAGGTGAATGGGAATAAAAAGATTAAAACTTCCAATTATAAGTCAGTCAGTGAGATGGAAATACAACATAAGAAATATAGTCAATAATATTATAATACCTTTGTATGGTAACAGTTGATAACTACTCCTATTGTGTTGAGCATTTAGTAATGTATGCAATTCTTAAATCACTATGTCATATACCTGAAAATAACATAATACTGTGTATCAACTACATTTCAGTTTAAAAAAATGAGAACAGCCCAAACTTGGTGATGATACTTTAAGGGGCTCACAAAAGCTAAACTAAGTAAAATCCACAGGAAAAAGTATCTGTGCATATAATCTAATCTATTCTTGTCAGCCTCCCAGACAAAGAGCAGGATAAAGAGGAGTACAAAAAGAAAAATTGTGGCCCCTGAATTAATATATTAGGGATAAAGGGGAATGTGATGTGATCAGAGATTGACAAATAGGAGGTTTCCATGGTACAGGTAATGTTCGGTTCCTTAACCTAGGTTGTACATACCTCTAAAATATACAAGCTATATTTCTTTATACAAGGTAGATTTCTTAAAAAATATAAAAGTTTTTAAAAAATATATTTAATAATAAAAGTCAATATTATAAATCTCATTGATGAATCCATGGACAAATTATTATAACTTGCTCAGAATATAAAGAGATGTTTGATAAGTCTAAGAAAATAATATGGAAAATAAAGATGACTTGAGATAGAATATATTTATTAGAATT
>JAVSCE010017578.1:0-66131 GCA_032199065.1 Smutsia gigantea
AATTCAGTAGTGCTGTCTCGTATGGACTCTGCCCAGCCTGGTCTCACCCTCCCCTCGCCACTCCCGCTCCTGGGGATCACCTCCTACGTATCTACTTTCAGTCAAGTCCATGCCGTTGTTCTGCTTGCAGAGAATCCTTAAGAGACTGTCTCTGCAGGGCGCAGAGCTGTGATTGATGCCAGGTGTGATTCTGAGTGCATTTCTCTGCTTTGCCTGCTCTGCGGGGGAGGAGACGTGTTAGAGACCCCAGTTGTGGTCACACGGCTAAACTGTCTTCTTTCATCTGGCCATTTCAGTCATGAAGTTGAGTTTTTTTAAAAAATCTCCATCTCTTTGGCTTCTGGACCTGCTTCTCAATTGTTCCTGAACAGAGAGAGAGAAAAGAGGTGTGCTTAATTAGCACTCCCCAAACCCCAATATTTATACAAAAGTTATGACTATCTTTTAACTTTATTATTTTTAGTCAACTTTGTTGATATATCCTTTACATACAATAAAGTGTAGTTTGATGAATTTCAACAAATTATGTACATGAGTGATCACAACCCCAAGTAAGTTAGAGAATATTTCCGTCACCCTAGAAAGTTTCCTTATGCCCTATTTCAGTCAAACATCCACACCCCAGGCAGGCAAACTTCTAACAGATTTTATTCACTCTAGAATAGTTTTGCCTCTATTTCATGTGCATGGAAGCACATAGAATGTTCTCTTCTGAGACTGGCTTCTTTCACAGATGTTCTTTCCTTTTTATTATGAGTCATGTTCTATTGTGTAAGTTTCATGCAGTCACGTGTTTTCATTTCTCTTGGGTAAATACTGGGGAATAGAATTGCTAAGACATAGGGTAGGTTTATATTTAACTTTGTAAAAATTGCCCAACTGTTTTCCAAAAGCGTCACTCTACTGCACCCTCCTAGGAATCTATACGAGTTCTAGTTACTCCCTATCATTTCCAGCACTTGGTATTTTCAGAATTTTTACTTTTAGCTGTTCTTATGGATGTATAGTGGAATCTCATCCCTATTGTACATTCATATCTTCTTTTGTGAAGTGTCTGTTCAAGCCTTTTGCCTATTTTAAATATTAGGTTGTTTGATTCCTTACTATTGAGTTGTAGGTGTTCCCTCCATATTCTGGATACAAGTCCTTTATCAGGTAGATGTATTGCAAATATTTTCTTCCAGTCTATGCCTTGCTTCGTTTTTCCTTAATGGTGTTTTTGGCTGTTGTTGCTTTAACAGTTAAGAAAAAAGCTCTATTTCCTTCTGGCATTTTGTTTGTTTTATTTTTTTTAACCGCTTCATCAAGGTATACTTTGAAAATCTTAAATCACTTATTTTTTGGTGCATGTAAGTGCTGCATGCATTTTTTTCCTTTCACTCTTCAAAAAGTTTGCGAGTTATTTAGAGGTCCAATCCAATGTTCTTGCCCATGCTTTTTCTGGAGGAGTGGAGGATTGCTAGTTTCTTAGTGTATGATTTTAATAGAAATATCTGTTCAAAATCATAAAAGAAATACATGCTTCTTATAAAAAAAAATCAAACAATTTAGACAAGAATAAGTTAAAGATGCACCAAAGGTCAACTTGGGCCTTTTGGTAGTTGGCCCAAATCTGCTGTTTGTATTCATCTCTTGCTTTGCCTTCGGAAGGCTGAATAGTTGATGCCAAGTTCAGTATCACCTCTGACATCCTCACACTTGTGTGTGATCACCAATCATGTGATTGCCTCACATCTAATCATGGTAACAACAGCAGTGATATGGGTAAGGTGTGGCATTCAGATTTCTCAATGGCTAAACATTGATTTTGAAATATAAGCAAGCCTGTTAGAGGTAACTTGGAGTGGGAATCTCCTTGGTACTTTATATGTTGACATTCTGTCAATCAGTTAAAGTAAAAATGTGCATTTATTATTGTATAAATGTGCTCCAAAAGCTATGAGTACAAACGTGGCACAAAAGTTACTAGGAACTTTCAAATAGTTAAACAAAGAGAGGAATAGCAAATACTGTGAATGGTGAGAGAGAGTGTGTTAGCTAGACAACTTCAAGGAACACATTATATCCTTATATCTTTTGGGGGAATCAAAATATTATAAAAATCTACCTTGGTTGAAAGTGACCATCTCCTTAGTGACAGGGGGCCCTCCAGTAGAGGGGCCACAAAACATCCCAATAAATGATGGTCTTAAACAACTATTTCTGCACTCTATGTCAGCCCTTTCAAATTTAATATAGTTTTAACACAGAATTGTAATAATGAATTTTTTATATAAAATTGTGCAAGGCTTTGGTCTCCTCTTTGACTGAAACTTAAAAAAAAAAGACATTATGTTTTAGAACAGTTTAAAGTCCACAGCAAAATTGAGCAGGAGGTATAGAAATTTCCAATATACCTCTCACCCCAGTGGTGTCTTTTTAAAAGCAGGTTTTATTTATTTATTTTTTTATATTAAGGTATCATTGATATACACTCTTATGAAGGTTTTATATGAAAAACATTGTGGTTACTACATTCATCCATATTATCAAGTCCCCCCATACCCCACTGCAGTCCCTGTCCATCAGTGTAGTAAGATGCCACAGAGTCACTACTTGTCTTCTCTGTGCTACACTGTCTTCCTTGTGACCCCCCTACACCATGTGCATCAATCATAATACCTCTCAATCACCTTCTCTTTCCCTCTCCACCCACCCTCCCCACCCCTTCCGTTTGGTAACTGCCAATCCCTTCTTGGAGTCTGTGAGTCTGCTGAAAAGCAGAGGGTTTTAACTTAGGTCCAACAGATCATTTTTTTCCTTTGATGTTTAGTACTTTTTGTATCTTCAGAAACCTTCTCCTACCCCAAAGAAATTTCCTTTTATTTTCTTAGGCATTTTATAGTTTAAGCTCTTACATTTAAGTCTGTGATTTGAGTTGAACTTTGCATACGGTGATGGGTACTGCTTCTAGCCTTCTCAGGCACTGGGATATCTATACAATGCAAAAAATGCCTCATATGAATTCGTATTCATACTGATGTTTCTAAGTCAAATCAGGACTATAGAGTTTGTTTTGTTTGACTTAACTTTTCGGTAACATCTCTGTCTTCCTTCTTGCACACTGAGCATCCTGCTTATTAGGACACAGGGGATGTGAGAATAAAAATATTCCATAATTACTCATTTGTGTGATCACATACACACAATAGTCATGATAATAATTTCACACAACCACCACCCATTATGATACTGACAACAGTTTAAAATGTTTTATATATGCTCCTTCTTCTTAACCCTTTGTTTTGTTGTCATACCCTATCTCCATTGTCAGAACATATGGCCAATGTATCTACAAGTAAGTATGTATTTAGTGCTCTCCACCGTCCCTCTGTCGATGCCTCTGTTATTTTGGTCACCTGCAGCTCATTCTCTCATAGATTTCTTGGGAAGGCATCAAGGGTACAATTTCTTTTGCTTGCTGCACGTCAATGACAGTTTGTGTCATTTCATATCGTCTGTATTTGAAAAGCAGTTTTCTTGAATATAAAATCTTTGGCTCACATTTTCTCCTCTTATGGATCTTATCTAAGTAAGTGCATCTTCTGGCATCAACTGTTGATACTCTAAAAAATTGAAAATAATCCAATTTTCTTTACCCTATACATCACACACTCTTTGTGCCTAAGCTCCCAAAGGATTTTTTATTTTTCCTCAAAATCTGTGTTTTTTAAGACAATGTCTTAGTGTTGGCTTTTCTTGGTCAATATTCTAAGCTACACAGTATGTTCTTTCAATATGAAACTTCAGATCTTTTTCTTTCAGGAAAGTGGTCTTGAATTATGGTTTTTAGGGTTTTTTCCCCCTATTTCCTTACTTTGGTTTGCTTTCTAGAGCCTCCCATTATCCATGTATTGGATCTTCTTTGTCTATTTTCAGTATTTATCACTGCCTATCAAATCTTTGTCTCTTCATTTTTAAATATATCTGCTTTTCATTTTCTATTTCTGTTGTGTTGTTTTTAATAGTATTGTTTTCATTTCTAAAATGTTTTTTTTCCTTCTATTTCCAACTCTTGAGTTCTATCTTGTCATTTTTCTTAGCTTTTGAAATATAATTTATGTATTTTTGTGTGCCTGTATCATATTTAACACCTTTTAGCTTTTTTTAGAAAAATAGTAGATGCCAGTTTTGATCTGTTTTGTGAGCATGTCTTTCTGTCATGCTTCATTGTCTGTAGGCATGTGATTTTGCTCCTTACTCTCTTTTCTTTTATAATAACTGGGTATAGGATTTTCCCTGATAATTTTTGAATGTTCATTTTAATGTTAATTTAGCTCTCATGAACTTTTTCAAGGAGATTTGCCTCAGGGAACTCTTCTAACTTAGCAGAGCTTTTTCTGTTGTCTTCATGTAATATTAAAAATATGGTGTCCAGCTGTCTGAATTTGCTGATTCTGCCCTTATCCCCAACTTTTATCTGGCCTTCTCTTCCCATTGCTTTGATTGTTCCAATATTAACCTGCTTTCATTCCCTTTCTAGCAGTTTCTTCTCAGTGTGCGGCCCAATCCTGTGTTCTTCCTCATACACATCTGGAAATGTATAACCCCCTGAATTTGGAATTCTTTCTAGGAATTTCTTAGAGTTATTTCTGCAGGCATACATGTAACTGACAAAGAAAAGACTGAAGGCAACTGTTTCACTATGTATGTGAGACTTTCTTCAAATGAGAAACGAGAAGACAACTAGCCCACAACAGGGAGGCACCTTCCATCCAGATGTGGGACCAGCCACGATTTGACTTGGGCTCTCACAGGAAATGGGACTGTCCAAGCACAGCCCTATAGGTCAGTGTCTGTCCTGAGTCCCATACATCCTGGACTTGAATTGTTTAGGGCTTCTATTGACATAAGAATGAAAGTGCATTACGATTAGCAGACGTAATGTTGGGGGGGCATGGGGTGGGCTGTACAACTCAGAGAAGACAAGTAGTGATTCTATAGCATCTCACTATGCTGATGGACAGTGACTGTAATGGGGTTGGTGGGGGGGACCTGATGAAGGGGTAGTTCAATAACCATAATATTGCACATGTAATTGTAGATTAATGATAATAAAATAAATTATATTTAAAAAAAGAATGAAAGTGCATTGTACCTCCAATATGTTTGCCAAACTGACTATGATGGTTATAATTATGGTTTAATTCATCCATTAGGCAGATATTGGGTGCACACCTGCTACGGGCCAGGCCTTGTGCTAGAGGCTAAGGACACAGTGGCTGACACCACAGACAGTGTTCGCTCAGGGGAATCCCAGTCCTCCTCTCCTGTTCATAAAAGTGAAACTTTATACACCTCAGTGAAATATTTCCAAGCCTCTAAAGTCACGATATTCAATGTCGGGAACAATGACTGAGTTTAGCCTTGGTGAAAGTCAAATTGTAACAGGAAGATATTTGCATTTGTCTCTTTTCAGTACACATACAAAAAAAATCCCTAAACAGCTAAAACAAAATATGGTATTCATGTCTCTGTTTCTGGCTTTAGTTTTCTCTTTTGGGGCCCCAATCAGATTTGAATTTCTAAGGAAATGTTATCAGTGGTGGAAGTGGAGTCAGGGTTTTATTGCAAGGAACTCTCCCGTTTGAAGTCCTATTTTAAGTGGGTGTTATCTTCTGCTTTTGAGCAGATGTTTCCACGATCTCCAAACTGGCCCATCATTGAGGCCTGACTCTATCATGAAACATGGTAAGTGAGGTCCATGGGTCATCTTTATTGTTCAAGAGAATGCTAAAATTTCACAAGAAAAACATTCACTCTCTGAGAACTTGTTGGCAGGATTTACAGCCCTTGGGGATGCTGAGAAGGGTTATCAAGGTTCAATATCTTGCTTTCCCTACAATTAGGGAAGCAGGAGGCTCTGAAATAGGATTAGTTGATTGAATTGTGTTCTCTGAGTGGTTTGTCTCCCTGAGCTGGTTCAATACACCAGCCATTGTTAAGCTCCATCTCTGTGCAGGCATGAGGCTGCGTTCTCCTGAGTGAAGACAGGCCCAGCTTTTACAAGCAGCCTGAGGGAGAGGAGGAGGCTCACACTGATTGATGACTTGCTCTGGGCCTGGGGGGCTTCACTTAGCAACACACGGCAACAGGGCAGGGATGTAGGATCCCAGGGGTCGTCCCAGGTCGAACATGAAGACGGGACTTGGGCTGGGTCTCAGTCCATGGCTCCTACCCAGAAAAGATATAAGTAAAAGGGAGGGAGCAGAAGCCTTGTCTTAGTCTCAGCTGTCTGTGAGCATGCTGGGGGCAAGTGAAACCTCGTAGCCGATCACTTGTCTGTGGCTTTGGGGAGTCTGAACAATCCAATAGATTTCATATGATTAAAATGAATTGAAGGTTGGGGAGTCGTGGGAAAGGATCATGACCTGGCAGTATGCATGGATTGCTTTATAGCAAAAGGCAGGGAGAGACCCACCGCCTTTACAGTGTCTGGGAGTGGGACTCAGTTCCCTCCACCTGTCTGGGTCCCCAGATCTGGGGTCCGGCTCCCCATCCTGCACCTCTCACAGTTTCTTTGACTTCACCCCAGCCCCTCCTGTTGTGAGCCTGGTTCTGCCCTGGGGATGTATGCGTTGGGAGGGAGGCTGGCCTGGCCCCTGCCTCTGCCCTGGAAAGGGTGTTTGCAGGGAGCGCCAATCTTCCCTCCGGCTGGTCTGTGAGCCTGAGAGTCACATTTTATTCAGAATCTGAGCTTACCCCCATTCCTCTCTTGCCTGGACTGCAGGAATAACCTCCTAACAGGCCCCGTGTTGCCTCTCTTGCCCCTACAGTGCCACTCCCCCAGCCATAGCAGCCGGAGGGGCCTTGTCAGAGCAGAAAGCTGATATCAGGTACCCTGCTTGGATCCCTCCGATGGCTCAGGCCTGGAATGTGGAATAAACCAGACACCCTCCCTGTGGCCTACAAGGCCCGCTCTGTCTCCCGCCAGCCTCCCCAAGAACAAATCCTGGGGGGCTGTTGAGTGCCAGGTGCTGTGCAGGGCTCTGGACACTCTTCAGTGAGTAAAACAAGGCCCCGTCCTCCCGGGGCTTACAATCCAGCAGGAAGACGGAGGAAGAACAGAGGACCTGGTGGGCGAGGGACAACATGAGCAGTAAAGAAAACCCTGCACACCTGGGAGAGATTGGGGTCTGCTGTGTGATGGCAGGGCTGTTTGAAAGGGGTGGCTAGGAAGGCCTTGGGGACAAAGGCACAGGGGGGCAGAGACCTGCGTGAGGGGCCAGCGTGAGGATGGGGGAGCGGCGGACCCAGGGCCTTTCTGCTCTTCCTCAGGTCTGCTAAGCCGCCTTCCCCTGGGGGCAGGACGCAGCTACTCACCCCTCCTGCACACCCTCCCCAGAGCTTCGCACGTACCGGCCTTCCTGTATTTAGGTCTTCGCTGAATCAGCGCCTCATGGGGGACCTTCCCCGTCCACCTACTCATAGCCGTTTTGCAGATAAAAAAACTTAAGACTTCAAAGATTGAAGAAATCAGGTCAAATACGGCACCTGCATGCATTCAGGAGCCAGTGTGGGACCAGCCCCCGGTGAGTGCCGTGGTCTCTGGAGTCCAGCATTCTCATCCATCCTAGGCCTGCCTTTCTCCAGGGCATTCAGGGGCATGCCCTGACCCCAGCCTGTGGCTCCTGGAAGCCCACCTCTCCCTTGGCCACCCGCTCTCCCGAAGCCCTGGGACAGTTACCACGTTGGCAATGGCCGATGCCCCTCTCCGACCACAGCGTCCTATCCATCAGGACCACAGTCTCAGCATAAACATGCTCCCATGCTTATGGAGGAGGCAGACAAGCCCCAAGACCTGCCGTTGGCAAGCTGGGCACCGGGGGGGGGGGTGGGCGGGCAGTGGCGCCTTCCAGTTGGAGGGCAGGAAACCCATGGACCAGTGTTCCGGCCCACTAGGCCAGCAGGTGAGGTTGCCTCTCATTCAGCCTTTTGTTCTATGCGGATCTTCCAGTAACTGGAGGAGGCCCACCCATGTTGGTGATCTGTTTTACTCAGGCTACTGACTGGAATGCTATTATTCCAAAACCCCCTCACAAACACACCCAGAAGGTTTGGCCAAATGTCTGGCCCGGTCAAGTGGACACAGAAAATTAGCCATCACCTCTGGGCCCCGCAGGCCACCAGCCTGCATCCAGTAGGGGCCAGTCCGAGTGTCTTAGCAGAGTGGGAATGCGCCCTCCAGTTTGGGGCCGACTCCTCCCTCCGGGCTCTGGATCTGTCTCCAGGGGCAAATCAATACACTGCTCCTCCACTTACAAGGTGGCAGTGCGGGCAAGGCCCAGTGGGGCAGGGGAAGGTGATGGTGCTCGGAAGGAAGTGTAGAGGGTGGTGTGAGGCCTCAGCTGGATGGCCAGACAAGCATTTCTGAAAAGCGCCCCACCCGGAGATCTACGCCCAATGCGCCCCCAGACAAGGCCCCCCTGCAGCCCCTTGGGGCACACAATCATTCTTCCTTGGACCCCTCCAGGCCCCCTGGGGCTGCCCTCTCCAGGCAGGCCTCACTGTTTGAGCCCCTTCATGTCTACCAACATTCCTGGATGGAGCAGGACTTTCTCACTCAGGATGCAGAATCTCAACTCTAACTCAACAGGGTTAAATGAAAACGAGGATTTGCTGGCTTGTGTAACTGGGGAAGTCCATGAACGCGGCTGGCCCAAGGATGAAAATAATGCCACCAGCCTCAGTTTCCTTCTGTCTGTCTCTCTCCCTCTCTCTCTCTCTCTCTCTCTCACACACCTCTCTGCTTCCCTCGGGCTGTAGACCTAGATTTTCCAGCTCCAAGCCAGTCTCCCCACGCAGTGGTGGAGAAAGTGGCACCGCTGCAGAGAGTTCCAGGTGTTTGTCATCCCAGCTCAGCCGCCGCAAAGGTATGGTCGGCCTCCTGTCTCCCAGCCTCCGCACGGAGCATCCAGGCCTGGGACTGGTCAAACTGGGCCAAGGTACTAGGCAGGCAGCTGTGCGAGCGTCACACACAGGCCAGGCAGAGCAGCTCGAGGAAGGAAGAACCTGTCTCAGGAAGATGTGGGAAGGGAAGCTGGGCGAAGAAAATCTGCCCATGACCTCCTCACTGCCTGGTTTGGGGGTGCAGGTGGGCAGGACTCCTGGGTTTCTCGGCAAGATTTATTTAGCTGCCTCATCTTTTTATTCCATTTGTACTTTCTCTGACTGGTTTCATTTCTGTCTTATTGTCTGGTGAATGTTCTCACACCTTACCCACCGCCATGAAAGGAACCAGGGTATAAACAGAGGGAATACAAAGGCAGACAGTGCTGCCATATTTCTCATGTGGGGTCCACACTGCCGCCCTCCAGGCAGGGCTGGGAATACATATAGTCCCCACCTCTCTTTTCCTTTCTCTGAAGTTTGTTGAGTTTCAGATTCCCTTCATAGTAATTCAGCCACTGCTAGGAGCCTGGGGCTTCCACATTGGTCATCTCGCCTAATCCCTGCGTTGCAGCTGAGGAAGTGAGGCTG
Source organism: Smutsia gigantea (assembly GCA_032199065.1). Taxonomy (NCBI): domain Eukaryota; kingdom Metazoa; phylum Chordata; class Mammalia; order Pholidota; family Manidae; genus Smutsia; species Smutsia gigantea. The sequence goes on from JAVSCE010017578.1 coordinate 9,520, forward strand.
AGAGAGGTGAATACTCTTTGTCCTATTTCCCAGGGCTGCTGTCACAGATGACCAACTGGGCGGCTTAAAAAACCAGAAATACATTTTTGTAGAGTTCAGAAGGCTGGAAGTCCAAAATCAAGGTGTTGGCAGGGTTGGTTTCTTCTGAGGGCTGTGGGGGAGAAGCCATTCTGTGCCTCTATCCAAGCTTCCAGAAGCTGCCAGAAATCATTGTCATTTCTCAGCTTGTAGGTGATAAGTCCCACCTCTGCCCCTGGTGTCACACGACCATCTTCTGTGTGTCTTCATGTTGTCTTCTCATAAGGACACCAGGCACATTGGATTAAGGACCCAAACTACTCCAGTGTGACCTCATCTTCACTAATCACATCGGCAGAGACCCTCCTTCCAGAGAAGGTCACTTTCTAAGGTAGGTACTGGGGATTAGGGTCTCAACATGCCTTTAGGGGAGGGGGCACACTTTAACCCCTAAGACCTATTGGGCAGTGAAGCCAGACTCAAAGCCACGTCTGACTGCCAAGCTCACATTTTCTCTGTCTGAAGGTGCTGATAAGAACAACTGGCATCTTCAGGGTGCTGCTGTGTGCAGGCAGTCCTTACAGTCACCACTCTAAAATCACAACAGCTTTGCAAGGTGGGCATCGGCCCATTTTATAGGTGAGGAAATTAAGGCATGGAGAAGCTGAATGCTCCAGGTCATGCAACTACTTAGGAGCAGAGTTGGGGTTTGAGCTCTGCCTTCGTGTCCAGCTTGCTCATGGCTCTACGTTGCTGAGATAAGGGCACAATATTAATGTTGATAAAGTGCCAAGGGAAGCCTGGGAAGGCAGAGACCCCTGCTGCCTGTGGATGTCTGGGGTAGGGCTGGCAGAAGGAAAAATCTAGAAATCCTTCCCAGAGGCAGTGATGTTTTATCTGGGTCCAGAAGGATGGGCCAGATTCAGTCGTGCAGAGATGGCAGGGAAGGATGTTTCCAACAAGAACCTGAAGGCAGGAAAGCATTTGAGTGAATGAAGGGTTAGTTCTGTCTGTCTAGTCCAGAGCCCACATTATCCCATGGGTACAGAAGGAAAGAGGGTCTCTTTAATTGGGTATGCAAATGGAGGGTCGTATTTACCCTCTGGGAATACCGTATTTACTGTTCAGTGGAAATCTACTTCTAAAGCTGCTTTCCAGCAGAGGAGAGCTGGGGACATCCCAAGAAGGTAATGGGAGCTGTCACAGATGGGGCCAGCCAAGGCGGAAGCCGTCGGCCTTCTCCTTCCCACAAACCCACAGCCGACACTATCCATGCCCAGAAACTGGAGAGCTGTGGAGGCTCCTGTCCATTCTCCAATACCAGAAGGCCCAGCTGAGATCCTTTTTAATCCACCCAAATGAAAAGGTTTCCAGTGTGTTTATCCGGTTGCCATGGGTTTACATTCTGCATCAGGCGCTCTGTTCTGTTTTTCAGACACACAATTGAATAACATTTTTATTTTTAGGCATGGGTCACCAAGTCTTTTCGTTCTCCTGCCGGTTTGCCCCCACACTGGAACTCCGGGGAATTGGGCCTCTGGATGCCTGGGACATGAATAGCTTCAGCAGGAAGCCGGGTGGGTGGTATTCTGTCCAAGCTGGACATAGTGTCCTGGTGTGAGAAGCTCTTGTCTCAGCGGGGACCCTTTTGTGTCCTGGCAGAACATGGTGACAGCAGTTGGTCTTGGTCCAGACCTGGGTGCAGTGGGGCCCATGTGGCAAGGCCGGCACAGTGGGAGGGCAGGTGGGTGGGGTGGACCCGCTGCAGGTGGGTGGAGGATGACACATGGCGATGGTGGCAGGGAGCAGGGGACCACTTGGGCAAGTAGTTAGGATCAACCGTGCACCACAGGCTGCCGGGTTGCAGGCACAAGTGCGGGCAGGGATGAGCTCTCAGGGGTCTCATCAAAGTGGAGGGGTGAGGGATTCAGAAGAAAGACCCTCATATCAGGGGCCAGCTGCATGTCAGGCCAGAGCAAAGCTGGATCCCAGGCTTAGAGCAGAGATCCTCACCCTCAGCACCTGTACTGCTGGCGGCAGAGCCACGCTCTGTGGTTGGTGTCCTGGGCATTAGGAGGGGGGTTAGCATTGTCCCTGGCCTCTACCCACTAGGTGCCAGTAATACTCCCTCTCCACTTGTGACAACTAAAAATGTCTCCAGACATTGTTCAACGTTCCCAGGGCTGGCTGAGGCTAGGTGGGGTTGGGAGGCCAGACAGGTTTGGGGTTCCAGAGAGTAGACAAAGATCCCATCACTGGAACAAATGGCAGCTTCTCAGCTTGCCGCTTCCCAGCCTCAAAAAAAGCAAGAGGGTGGAAGCTCTGGCTTAGAAATGGGCAGAACCAAGGTAGCCTCGGTTTCCAGATCTGTGTAGTGGGAATAATAACAGGATGCCTCATAGAGGTGTGGTGGGATCAAGCGGGGTGTTACACATACCTGACAGAGGTAAGCACAATGTAGGAACTAGCTATTCTATTGCCATTACGCCTATTTACATTCTGTTACTTCCCTACTCGTGACCTGGCTGTCCTTTCCAGCTCCATTTCTTGCTACCCTCTCCCTTGCCTACACTCTCCAGCTATCTCAAGGCACTTTTGGCCTCTTGAATGAATGCTAACCCAGTTGACATTTCCACCCTGCTGAAGAAATGTCCATGCAATTTGGTTCGAGGGTCTGCTGATGTCTTTAAAGAAGGAGGCTGGCACTTGGAAGCAGCAGGTCTCCCAGGATAGTCCTCAGAGTTGGGGATGAAGTGTTAAATGCTAGAGGGCTTTCCTGGGAAGTGATTCACCGCCACGGACCACTTTATGGTCAAGAGATCACCCCAGAGAGAACGGGACCTGCTGGCGCCCAGGTCAGAAAGCATCACAAGTGGGCGAGATGCAGCCTTCCTTCACCACACAGAGGTGGGTGTGATGCAGGTGGTGGCCTCTTCTCTGCTTTGAACTTAGAAGAGGGGAAAAATCTAGGCTCTGGGGTCTAAGTGCTGGAGGGAACAAAGTACTCCCTGAATGAGGAGTGGCCCACGGGGTCTTTCACAGCACAGAAGGGAGATTTTAAATGTCATCAGAACCGACACTGGTGTCACCAGGCTGTGGACAGGCACCTGGTGCTCTGGTCACTGGGAAGAACTGTGGCTGAGGACAGAATACAAGGCTCCCCTGTGGGCCGACCATGGGAAGGTGGCCTTGGAGTGACTGCACAGCCGGCAACTCCAGTCAGGGAGGCATGGGACTTGGACCAGCATGGTCTTTATTTTAAGCCTGCTTCAGATTGAATCTGGACTCGAAATTATTATGCAAAGAGTAGTCATGGTGGGTAATTAAATATTTATATTCTTATTTAACAGCAGTTTCCATTTTAGTGCAGAAAGCTGACTGCATCAGTCCCCTCACAGCCCTCACCTCTGCCTGCAGCAGGCCTAGCTTCAGGTGAGCCTAGAACAATGCTTGTCACCAGTCACCAGGGGGAACCCCAGGATGTCAGGTAGAGGGCGGGGTTGCGTGGTGCCAGCTCCAGACCACAGTGGGCAGCATTTGGTGACTGACTGAGAGCTTGTCTTTGACGGTCACAACGCATGGGGTCAAGTGCTGGCTCCACCTCAAACTAGCAACTTCATTTCTCTGAGCCTTGCTTTCCTCATCCGTAAAATAGACATGAGGCTCCCTGCCTTGTGGGGATGCTGTGAAGCTGAAGGGCGCAATGAGGGATAATGGTTCCCAGATGTTACAGTGCACAAGGAACAAGGGAGAGGTGGTTAAAATGCAATTCTCAGGTCCCTTTTTGTTCTTGTTTTTCTGATTGAGTAAAACTAAACTGGGGTTCTCAGACATTCTGACAAGCTTCTAAGGGATTCTCGCCCAGGTATGTCAGTAAGAAACACTGATGCCTGAAAGGGGTTTGGTACTGAGCCCAGCACACAATATGTCTTCAGTACATGTCACCGGTAGTTGGAATTATTATTCTGTATCAGCTATACAGCAATAATGGTGCATGACAAACTATCTCCAAATCTAGATGCTTAAAACAATAAACATTTATTTAGCCCACAAATAGGTGGGTCAGTAATTTAGGCTGGGCTCAGCCAGATGGTTCTTTTGGTCTTGCCTGGCTCATTCGCAGGGGACAGCTGGCTGACAACTGGAACCATGGGGACACCAGTCTTGCATCTCGCACCCTCCAGCAGGCTTGCCTAGGCTGTTCTCATGGAGGTGGCAGTGGCACAATTACTTCTGGACCTCCACTTGCTGTCAGGTTTGCTACCATCCCAATGTCCAAAATAGGTCACCCAGCCAAGCCGAGAACCGAGGCATGGGGAGCAACCCAGCCAGATCAGGAGGGTCCTGATTAGTGACATACCCGAGGGAGGCCATAGAGGAGCGAGGATTTGGGGAAATTAATGTAATCAATCCACCTGTCACAAGTATTGTTTTAGACAATAAGAGAATCGTACCTTCTTTGCCAAATCTGTTTCAGTAAGTATGCATTACATTTTAATCAGAGAAAAGTTTAATTATTTCTACTTTGAAACAAAAGTAGGGCTTAGGAAATGAGAGGGGATTCTTTTGAAGATTAAAGGGGATTGAAATATGACAATGTGTGAGGACATGCCCCGCAAACTGCTGGGGGCCTGGAAGGACCATGTGCAGAGAACCAAGCCCCCAGCAGGGTGTGGAGCGCTCTTCCCCACAAAAGGCCTGCAGTCTGCTCTGGACTGGGCTGAGATGCTCAGAGATCACCTGTGACTTCAGGGTGCTATGATAATACGCCCCTTCACCCGCCTGGAATGCCAGGGCTCCCAGGGCCCATCTCAGGGGCCAGTGCACCTTACTCACTTTGAAAGCTTCTGTTTACCTTCCTTTATTCAGGCCCCATCAGGTTATGTGAATGCTTGCATCTCCCACTAGCCTGACGGCCCCTCAGAGGACATGGGCCCTGTCCCCATAGCATATCATAAAAGCCAGAGTAAAAACAAGAGCAACTATTATTTCTTGAGCCCATACTGTGTGCCAGGCACTGTGCTGAGTGCTTTTTGTATACCAGCTCTGGTGAATGCTCACAGTGACCCTATGAGGTTGTGTGTTAATTCCCTGTTGCTGTTGTGACAAATGATCACACACTTGGTGGCTTAAAATAACACAGATTTATTGTCTCAGTGACTTTCTTAATATGATTAATAAGAAGTCTGAAAATGGGCTACAGTCAAGGTGTTGGCAGGGCTGTGTTCCTTCTGGAGGCTCTAGGGGAAAGTCCATTCCTTGTCTTTCCCAGCTTTTAGAGGCTGTGAGCATCCCTTGGCTTGTGGCCCTTTCCAGCAATGGTGTGAAGGAATGGATGGATGGATGGATGGACAGATGGATGAATGGATAGATGGTGGATGGATGGATGGACAGATGGATGAATGGATAGATGGTGGATGGATGGATGGTTGATGGATGGATGGATGGTTGATAGATGGACAGATGGTTGATGGATGGATGGATGGATGGGTGGATGGATGGATGGGTGGATGGGGATGGGTGGATGGATGGATGGGTGGATGGATGGATGGTTGATGGATGCATGGATGGTTGATGGATGGTTGATAGATGGACAGATGGTTGATGGATGGATGGATGGATGGGTGGATGGATGGATGGATGGATGGATGGATGGTTGGATGGATGGATGGATGAATGGTTGATGGATGGATGGACAGATGGATAGATAGTAGATGGATGGCTGGTTGATGGATGGATGGATGGATGGGTGGATGGATGGATAAATGGTTGATGGACAGATGGATGGATAGATAGTAGATGGCTGGCTGGCTGATGGATGGATGGATGGATGGTTGATAGATGGACAGATGTTTGATGGATGGATGGATGGGTGGATGGATGGATGAATAGATGGATAGATGGTATATGGCTGGCTGGATGATGGATGGATGGATGGATGTTTGATGGATGGATGGATGGGTGGGTGGGATGGATGGATGGATGGTTGATAGATGGACAGATGGTTGATGGATGGATGGATGGATGGGTGGATGGATGGTTGGATAAATGGTTGATGGATGGATGGATAGATAGTAGATGGCTGGCTGGCCGATGGATGGATGGATAGATGGTTGATAGATGGACAGATGACTGATGGATGGATGGATGAATGGGTGGATGGATGGATGGATTGATGGATGGGTGGATGGATGGTTGGATGGATGGATGGATGGATGAATGGTTGATGGATGGATGGATGGATAGATAGTAGATGGCTGGCTGGCCGATGGATGGATGGATGGATGGGTGGATGGATGGATGAATGGATGGATAGATGGTAGATGGCTGGCTGGCTGATGGAAGGATGGATGGTTGATGGATGGATAGATGAATAGTGGATGGATGGATGGATAGATGGATGGGTGGATGGATGGATGGGTGGATGGATGAATGGTGGATGGATGGATGGATGGGTGGATGCATGGATATACAGAAGGTCTCTTGCCTCCCCTAGGTTCTTATCACCATGGCTGAGACAATTGCAAAGCATCTCTTTCTCATCCCGTCCCTAGAGCTGTCATTTTATTCTATCTCCAGCAGCATCAGGACACATCTCACTCGGCCTCATGGGTGAGAGCCTGTTCTCTTTCCAAACCTCCTGCAGAACCAGTCCCCTCCATTTGTGAGAAAATAAATGTGTTGCTTAATCACCATATGTTAGTCAAGGAGACATAAAGGGATTAGTTCTGCTTTTATTTGTTGGTACAATGGAGAGCATGAAATATTTAACAGCATCGTAATGCACAGCAGATGGGAAAGATACCACCTTTCAGGGCCTCTCCATCTCTCTCAACAGCTAAAACTAGGCGGTCCTTTAGGACAGTTTATGGGCTGGAAGGCAGCCAAGGGCCTGCTTGCCCAGGGGCCTCAGGTCCGGCCCTGCCCTGATAATGCCTGCTGGGTTATTCATTGAAGAGGATCAAGTTACAATCCTTTGAACCCTGGAAATGTCACAGTAGATCTAGATGTGACATTGGGTTCAGGTCCTCACCAGCTTTAGGCGGTTATTGGTGTTCTGAGAGTGTTTTTCCACTAAGTGGAAAACTGAGAGTGCTGACGATGTCATGGAATTTCCACCTATAAAACCCAAAGCTTGAAAAACCACCAAGGTGTAAATTTTGATTTGGTTATGTGCTATGCAACCTTGGCCAAGTCCGTAACCTCTCTGAGCCTGTGTCTTCAGCTGCCTTAAAAGGGGAAGAGCCAGCTGGGAAGAGTCACTGAGAAGCTTGAGTGAGACATTATATGTAAAAGCCTGGTAACAGGCACATAGTAGGTGCTTAAACGGAGCTGAGGGCAAGTGGGTAAGTGACCAGGTTTAGAGCAATTGGTCCATGGAGAAATCATGACATGCATATGGCCTCTGGGTCTGCATCTCACACAGAAAGTTAGAATTTTTGAATTGAAGGGAATCTTGGAGATTTAGACCAAAGGATGCCAAGCAAAGGCCTGTGGGCCACAGCCAGCCTAAAGACACACACACACACACACACACACCATACACGCACACACAGTTTGCACACACAGGTATTTTTTAGCTATTCAGATTAGTTGCCCCTTAACAATTGATCTGATCTCAAAATTGTCAGACATAGTAACCCAAAGCTCACAGACCCACATGGCAGCAAATGCACAGAGTTCCCCAAACCTTCCTTCACAGTATTCCTTACACTTTCCCTAGTCTCTCATTTGTGTTTCCTGTCTTGGTTGTGTGAGCGTCTGAGCTTACGGGACCAGATTGAGAGCGAGCCCCCCACGTTTTAGATACAGAAGCTAAGGCTAAAGGAAGGAATTCCAACATGGCCCCCTCCACAGCCGCCAAGGGGGACATCACTGCAAGATCTCGGGGCTCTTTGCTTCATTACAGCCTCAGAGTCCTTCTTAACACAGTTCTTTGGGCAGTCATTCAGGTAACCTATCAGGCACATCTGGGCTAAGCGATTTGGTTTGATATTTTCTAACTCTGCTCTATCGACCCTGAAGCTATGTTCTTTCTTCTGCACCCAAGCCTTCGGGGGATTAGACACAATTATATCTTTGACATCTGTCGTAAGAACCAAACGAGATAATGCAGGTGGAAGTGCCCAGCAAACTGAATATTATTTTATCATTTTATGAAGCCTGCTATGCATTACTCATAAAATAAAGGGCTCCCTCCCTGGCTTCCCCCAACTTGTGGATAAATTCGGGTTTTGATACAGGTTAGCACGTAGCGTGTGGGAGGTGGTCTGGCAACCAGACTACACATTTTGTGTTTGGCCCGCCTGGGACCTTTGATCAGGGTTTCAGCAAGAAACAGGATTGTGAGATGTTTCTTGAAATAAATGCCCTCTTTTTCTTTACAGCCCCGGCAGTCCTGACCCCTCTCCCCGACGCCGACCCCAAGAGGCAAGACTTGCTGGGCTCAGAGGCTGGCTCTGGTTGCTCCGGGCCCCACGTCCTCTGACCTCAGCACCAAAACGCTCATTAGCCCACACAACAGTGTTTTTCTTTGTAAGCCCAGTTTAAAAAAAGAAAAAAAAAGTCCATTCTCTTTTCCTTGGCCAGAGTAATCCTCAAATTATGCACAATATCCGGAACAGAGAAGTGGCCCCAAATTTAATTTTCTGCCTTCTGAAGAGCTGTCTCAGTCAGGCCAAGAGTCTAGGAGGGAACCCCCAGGGATGTGCCGCAGAACTTGGTGGGGAGTCCCAAGTTAATGACCCAGGAGGACTCTGTCATGAAGGCTGGACAAAAAGGGCTGTGTGCATGTGTCTGTGATGTGTGTCTGTGTGTGGTGTGCGTGGTAAGGAGGTCTGCCTGTGTATGTAGCGTGTGTTTGATGTGTGTATGCTTGCAGGCATGTGGTAGACATGTGCAAGCATGTCCATGTGTCTGTGGGATGCAGCGTGCATCTGTGTGACGTGCACACGCACCTGCATGGCTCATCACCCATGGCCCCGGCATGAAGGGTTAATCACAGGCTCGGTCCTGTGGCTCCCAGGCTGGGGCACTGTTCTCTCCACGTGCCCTTCCTGGCTGTGTGAGCCGTGATCTAAAGAGGGTTGATGCTGCTGTAGGAGATCTCCAGAGTGACTCCCATCCAAGCTCCCCATCTGACAGTGAGGAAATCCGAGGAGCAGAGAGGGGACTTGAGCTACCAAGAGTCACAGAGCAAGTTGGTGGCCATTGCTGGGTCTGGATGCAATTTCTCCTAATGCCTAGTTCAATGTGCCTTCTCCCTGGCCCCCTTCAAGGGGTTAAAGGCCAGCCTGTCATGGAGCTGGTCTTGCAGAAGGACCTGGTGGGATCTGGGGGTGAACAGCTTGGCTACAGGAACAGTTAGGCAGGAAATTGTGTAAGCAACCCTCTTGAGCAGGGCTGACAAATGCTTCTCTACAGGGCCAAATAGGAAATATTTTAGGTCTGTATTGGCTAAGGGGCAAAACTGAAGTTATTAGGTAGGTCCTTAGATAACCATCTACAATGTAACCATTTAAACATAGAGCCATTTAAAAATTTTAAAGCCATTCTTATCATCTTGGGCTGTATGCAAATGGGTGGCAGTTGGATTCGGCCGGGGATGTGAGCATCAAAACAAACAGACAAATCTGAATTCATGGGACCAGAAACTGGAGCAAAGGCAAGAGGGTGGGAGCCAGTGGATGAGAGTGGAAGAGGGATCGATGGAAGACCAATGGGGGGCATTGCGTGAGAAGGTGGGAAACAATGGTCACCAACTGGCATTCCAGACTTGGAGGTCAGCGTCTCAGGTGGATGAAGGTCGATCACGGGGTGTAGTCAGAGGGGGTCTGTGTCCCAGGAACACCAACACGAGTCAGTGGAGAGAAATTCCAAGGCACGGTGAGAGGGTGGTGCTCTAGTGGTCAGGAGCTGTGCCTGCCAAGATCTCACCATGCTTGTCCAGTCTTTCCATGAGTGGGACCTCATGTTGCCTCACCCCAGTGCCATGGCCCAGTTGCTGGTTGAGTGTCCAGGCCTGAAGACTCTGCTGCTGTCCCATTCGGCCACCCTGGGAGCTGCACATACAGGCGATTCACACCCAGGGGCACCTATCCTTCTCCACAGCCCCCTCCCCCTCAGCCCGCCCCCAGGTCCCCCGTGGAGTCCCCCATGGCCATGTTGTCTTAGGAGTAAAGACCCTGAGCCTAGTAGGCGCATGGATGATATGATGAACCCAGCTGGAAATATAGCATCTAGGATGGTAGCCCTGCTGAAGGCTGGCAATCAAAGACAGTGGGATGGAAGTCCCCCCAGGGGCTCACTTTGAGAGGCACTTGGTTGTCTGTTGTGCCTGAAGAAACTGGCTTGGAGCGCAGAGTCCTCCCTGCATGGGGTGGTAGGCGGTAGCCAGCACTAGGAAGTGAGCTCCAGGGAGGCAGGAGCCTTGGGTTTGTGTTTTTTGACCATTTTATTTATACCTGACATGCGGGAGGAGCTAAATCATATTCTTTACTTGAATACTCTTTACTTAACTCTTGACTTAAGGATGGTCAAAGTCTTGAAAAGAATAAGACTGGATTGATGACAAGGAGGTTTGAGGAAGAGATGGGCATGTAGCCCTTCCGGAATGGATTTCTGGTGTCCGAGCTTGTGTAGGCTCCATGGATGCTCACCAAAAGTCCCTCTAGGCAGAGGAACCTCCTGATAGTCAGGTGGGAAAGGACAGTCCGCCCTGTGGGCACCACACAGCCTCCTTCACCAGCTACTCCGATGCCTGCTCGAGAGCAACATGGGCATGGTGGCTGAATGGGGGTGGTTCACCTTAAAATTTAGTTGGTAAACTTCAGGACATCAAGTTAAGATTATGAATGAACCCTAGGAAAACTGACAGAGCATAGCCATGGACTCACAGACTAGTAAGACGCGGTAGCTATGTGTACCTGTTTGTACACAAGGTCAATACATTAGGGTGGGAGCTCTTCATTTCCACTACTGTTTTCATTTAGAAGTTTAGATATAGAAGTAGGGGTGTGCAAGGATATTAAGTACCCAAAGATGCAGGCTGTTGCAGGGGGGCGGGGGGATACTGTGGATTTACTCACTTTTCACCTTCCAAGACGCTTCCTGTAATACGGAAAGAGTAAAGCTGAGATGACATTTCCTGACTCCTTGGCTGCCAAGTTCTGGACATGCCCTAGGTTTTGCCAACTCACATTCTCCTGAGCGATACTTGGGATAGAAGGGAAGCACACGAGGACACAGCCTGACATGGTGCCTGCCTTGTTGCTGTGGGTGGCAGTGAATGCGAGCCTCTTCGGTCAGCAGTGGCAGGTTCCTGGCTTGGAGCTTCGGACACTGGCGGCAGCTTCTTCTGCCCTCATGGAAGAGGCAGAATGATCCTAGGGCCAGAGTTCTTCCTGGAATCTCAGACTAGAGTGTCCTCCTTCAATCCTTCCAGCAGTTTTGTGAGCTGCCTAACACCCTATAATAAATCCTCTTCTCCTTAAACTAGTTAGAGTGGACCTTGTCTGCCACTGAACCCTGACTGATTCCAGAATCTCCCCCAACAAGTGTCCCCTTGTAAGCCCATAGGGGACACTCCAGCAGTAGTTGCAGGGCAGAACTTGGGGATGAAACAAGTTGTTTCAGAAACTCCAAGCTCAGATGGCTAACACAATATTTCTCCTGAACCTGCCGGGCATGACTGAGGAGGCATTGGGATCTTCAGCAGTATTTAGCACTATGCAGACCCTTGACACACACTGTCTGCTGTGTCCTCACAACCACATCCCTTTAAGTATCACTCAGGAAGACTGGGGAACTTTCCCAAGCTCCTCCTCCCCTTAGAGATGTGGTTGCTGGCAGCCCAACACAGGCCAGGCTGACTCCCAGCTGCTCCTACAGCAGACTCATCCCTATTTTTGAAAGAGCAAGTTCAGGGGAAGAGAAAACCCTCACATTTTTTTCCAAGGCCATAATAAAATACATTTTAAAAAATAAAATTTTTATCTGGAGTAATTTCAGAAAAGTTGGAAAAGAGTGCCAAATTCCCATAAACACTTCACCCAGTCTCCTCTGACGCTGACATCTCACATAACCCTGGGACACTTGTCAAAATCAAGGAATTTACACTGGGTCAATATGATTAAGGAAACTACAGACTTCATTTGTGTTCCATCTGGTTTTTTTGCTCATGTCCTTTCACCGTTCCAGGATACCATGTTGCATTGAGCCTTTTTAAAAAAAAATCTGCTTTTCTTTTTGTCATTCCGTCACCTCATTCCAAAGCAAAAGGGCCTCAATTATTCGCGCATGCTCAGGGCCAGGCAGCAGTCGCCCTGCCAAAAGGCCGGGTCGCAGGACAATTTGGAGCGATTTCCCTTGCCGTCCCCTGTAGAGGAGCCCTCCCAGTAGAAACTGGCAGCAGAAGGTGACCGTGAAGCCCAGGTGGGAGCTGGGAGCAGCGACCAGGGCGCACGCCAGAACATACTGCACTATGGAAGCCAAGCAATGGAAGCCCGAGCAGGCCAGGGTGCGCGTCTTGAAGGATAATCGAGGGAAGCAGGGTGGAGAAAGGTCACCACAGGAGCCCTGGGAGCCAGGGCCCGCGACACGGTGGCAGGAAAGGCCAAGCAGCCGAGTAACGTTTTCACCAAGGGATTTCCACCAAAGATGATGAATCTCTCCAGCAAAGCATGCCATAGCTGGGCATGGGAAGCAGAGGGAAGATGAAAACAGAGGCAAGATAATTACTTCCCTAGCATACCTGGTTGTGAAAAAAATAATAGTCATAAAAATGAGTTAATCAGCCAGCCAGGAGTATGAGAGAAGCTCCATAAAGATTTTCAAACTGTAGCTTTCCCACTGAAATTATGTGTTGATGCTGAAGTTCCTGACCCAAGGTTTGATGCCTCTGTTGTACAAATAAACGTGTACACCATGTTTAGTTCCTAGAAATGATGCACAGCACACTTTTATGTTATAGGCATTAAGGTGTCTTATCAGCTGAACGCCATGAGTGATTCATGTATGCCTAAAGGGCAGAGTGTCCCAATGGCCAAGTTCTGTCTTTCTTCACAGAATATGCTTTACTTTTTTGGACAACAGATTAGAAGGCGAGGCACCTCCTTATCCTGGGCCACAAGATTCACCAGGTTTCTGCAAGGGCACTTGGCACGACTCAGACTTTAGACAGTGGGCCCCAGATGCCTGGCCGACTCACTTCTTTCGGTTGTAAATTTCTTGTACCAAATAAATGTTTTTCTTGCTGTAGCCTGGTGGAGATAAGGCTTCTGTCCTTGATGCCAGCAACTGTGTGAGTGCAGCCCCAATGACTTCCTCCTTGTACTTGACCTTCAGCAAGGCTGACCTGTGGCAACCAAGGACCCCATCCCAACAGAACACGCTTTTCCATCTTTCGCTCAATTGTGGAGCTGTTCTGCCAAATCAAAAACTCTGAGAGTGACTTGAAGGGGGTTGAGCTGCAGGGCATGTGCCGCAGAACCGGATCCCGGATCTAAGGTGGTTCAAAGCCTTTCTCACTCACAGTTCTGGGTGCCACTTCAATGACCACGGAGTCTAAAAGTTGTCTCTACCTTTCACCAGCCACTTAAGGGGTGAGTGTTTACAGATGTGCTGCTTGCCTGCGGGGTTGCACTCTCTCTCCTACCAAAAGGTGGGCAGGGCTTTTAAGATAACAGATAAAGAAAGGTATTACATGCATTCTTAAAACAATGGCACATTTGGAGATTTGGCAGTGGGGGATAAGTTACACAAGAGGCAAAGCCTTTCCATTTTAAATCCTTCTGAGAGAAAGTGCTCTCAACTCAGGTATACACTTCTGTCCCTTTGTAAGCAGAAAGCTCTGGACATACATTGACCTTTCTTTGGCAAGCCAGGGCCATTGTCAGGAGACTTCATTACCATGTGGTGGGGCCGGGCTTCCCTGCTGGCTACTTAGACCTCTCCTTGAACACCGGGACAGTAGCCCTCCCTCTCTGGAATCTCACAGTGTCCTCTCTGTCTGCAGCTTCCAATGTACAGTGGGCTGGGAAACCAGATCCCCAAACCCAAGAATTGTTTGTTAAACAAACCATCATAATGGGGCTTTGATCCTGGCAGGGTCTCTGGTGCCTGCAGTTGGGGCCATCTCTCTACTCAGAGGGCGCTTGGAATTTTCAAAACCCACTCCACCTGCCACCCACCACCGAGCCTGTGCCCCGGGAGGTCTGGAGAGATGCCGGCAATGGTTTTGGAGATGCTTCCCGGGCGATCCTGAGGTTCATGTGAATTGAGAGCTGTTATTGCCTTGAGTTGAACCTCTGTACAAACTGGGAGCTAATTCTGCTTGGAAGTCAGAATTTAAAACCCAGTTGGCCTCAGCCAACTGTCTTCAGAAAAAGAATGTCCAAACCATGCAATGTTTCATAGACCAAAATAGATACTTTTATTTCTTAAACAGAAAGCAGATGTGTTTTTAAAAACATAAAGTAACAACAGAAATGCCAAGCCATCTTTGAGAACACTGCTACTTCCAGCTTGAGCAGCAGGAAGGGGATGAAAATGTCAATGTGACTTTCAAGCACAGCCCTGAGAAGAAACTAAAAGGGTCCTTTCGTCCCTCCATCCTGAGCTGGGAAGGAGGGAAGGCTTATGGCGTTTTGGACTTGATATGAACCAAGATAAAACAGACATGTTACAAGACATTTGGCTCTGACACTGCTTGCCTTCCCAGAAAGATTAATTTATTAGAAATGCATGTTTCACAATCACAAATAATATGAGTGGATATGGTCCCTGTACATACTGGTTACATAATAGAACATTTTAAACAATGAAGTGTGCTTACTTTTGGCACCAAAACCCACTTGTGTAGCGTAGCGCCTTCTCACACTCACTCACCCGACCATGTCATCACTGGGCCTACACCACATCCACCGCACCAGTCCAGCCACATGAGTGCCTGGTCAGTGTCACCAGGTCTTTGGGGGCAAAGATGGAGTGATTTTGCCCTTGTGGACATGGCTGAGGGTAGAGAGAGTGCAGGGAAGCTGCTGATGCCTCCATGTTCTGGGGAGGCATAGGGCCCTCTGGCTCCAGAGCCCTCCGTGGGGAGGGGTGATGAGAGAAACTATCAAATCCATCAGGCTCGTGGGCTCTGTAAGGAGAGGGCTGGTCTTTAGACTTGAAATGGAGGGGTACTCATTCCTCCAAAGCTGATACTAAACACTTGCCATTTTTCCTGCTTCTGGCACCTGAGGTGCTCGACAAATTCTAGGAACATCCCTGGTTTCTAAAACACAAAGACACACACACACACGCACGCACAGAGCGGGAGACACACGGGAGTAGGGTGCCCGGGGCTAAGTCCTCATCATAAGCAGGTTCTGTGTTACCCAACAAAGAGACGGCATCATTGCAGAGAGCCCAGGGGTCAACTGACCTCCTCCTTTGTGTGGAAAATGGCAGTGGGGACAACGAGTTGCTCCCGTCATGGAATCAGGGGACCTGTCCTGGGCCAGCGTGGTCATCCTGAGGTTCCCAGAGACTGTGGTGTCTGTTGTCTGGAAGTGCAGGGCTGCCCAGCTGTGCTTCTGGTGGGGATGAGTGTATAGTACACACACATATATGTGTGCACACGCACACCACACTCACACATACGCACATACACACACAACTCTTCTGCCCTCTTCTTCCTTGTCAATAAAACTTCCACAACATGCACGGCCACTGCCTGGAGAGAAAATGCCTTTTTTTCTCCAGTGGAAGGAATCAGAGCTGCCCTACAGGCAGCAATGTCACGAAGCCTACTCTGTCCTCACCTGCCCTGCAAGAGGCAGCTGTCTCTGTCCTTCCTGAGCACTGCCCCCACCCTCTGGCACTCACGCTGGTGTTGCCAACTCCCAGTGCCAGTGGGAGCTGACAAACGCCCTGGAGGGAGTGGGCACAGGGAGAAGGTCTCAAGCCTGGTTCTGAAATGTCACCCTCAGGTGACAGCTACCAGGCCGCAGAGCAGCAGCAGCCCATGGCCCACAAAGGGAAGAAAAATAGCAGAAGCGTGAGTTCCATGGAGAGGCCTGGAGCCTGCCATCCCTGGGTTCAGGTCCCAGATCGATCCTTCATCGACCAGCTGGTGGCTTTTAGGCCAGCTGCTAGCCCTTTCTGTGCTCTGGTTTCAATATCTAAAAACAAAGTCACGAGTCTGTAGCATGGGCTTTTGGAAGGAGTCAGGGCTGTCGTGTAGGCCCCTCCATTGGCGTTTCTTCCCCTCTCTCTTGCATTAGCACAGGAAGAGGGGCTGCAGGCCTGTGTCCTGGTGGCTAATTAGAAATGAGCACTCCTGAAAGCAAGCTCAGGGCCCTTTGGGGAGACTGAGGTCCCTCTCTATGATTATTGTCCTCTGTGCAGACAAGGCGGTTGGGCACCAACCTGGGAGCCGCTGTGACGTTTCCGTGACAACCGGAGGCGGGTGCTGGGGGATGCCGGATCGGCTGACTTTTCCTTACAGCTCTGGGTGCTCTGAAGTAAGATCTGTTTTTAGATCATGAGCTACGCTTTCAAATTTCCTTTTAAACACAAATTCCTCCTTCTTCTTACTTTGACAGGCAAAAGGCATTTCTCTGGTAATTAAAGCCAAGGGGGGAATGACGGCTGGCTTAAATCCTCTGCAGCTGGCCCTCTGCGGGAGGCACCCACGGGCTCTGCCAGCAGGGTGATGGGGGCCACCTGTGGGCACTTTCCCTCTTGAGGCCTCAGTGGACTGCTAGAAAATCAGGCTGGCCTGGAAAAGCTCAGAGCCTCTCTTTCCAGGATTTTCACCCAGGAGTAACTCATGTTCCAGAAGAAAAGAAAGCAAGTATGAATTTCCTGAGCTGAATCCAAACGCAAAGGTGTTCAAAGGCTTAGCCCTGGGCTGACACAGCAAGAACAGAGGAGGAGCTGCCTCTGCACACCAGCCACGGGCACCTGACTTATTTGCCCGCTTCCAAGTCTTGCAAGGAATGTACATCTGCAATGCCTTGGGAGGGGGACACACTGGAGGGACTCAAGGACCCCCATCAGCTGGTGAGACAGGTGGTGGGTGGCGGTGGAAGGTCATTCTCCCGCTTAGGGATGAACGCCTCCAAGTTCTGCTGGCAGAGTGTGAGACCAAGACAGGGAGGGTCAGGGTGACTGAGGCAGAGCGATCTAAATGCCAGCTCAGCCCACTCTTCCCTTCCTTCTTGCTAACAGACACCCATTTTGGGGCAAGGGGCATATCCCCAGACACCTTGCAATATGGAGGAACCATGTGACAGTTCTGGCCAATGAGTTGACAACAGAAGTCTCTGGATGGAGCTTCTGGGAAAGCTCCTGGAAAGGATGGCAGGTTCAGCTAGCTCATTCCTCTTCTTCCTACCTGGAACCCAGATGAGAAACTGGAGGTAGAGCAAGTATCCTGGGCCATGAGGCAACCCTGAGGAAATGGAAGAGCAGCAGAAACTTGGCTCTGAGATCCTTGAGCTGAGGAATGATGCTGACAACTGCCTAGCTCTCAGGATGGGAAAAGCAAATTCCCTAATCTGAGCCAAAATTGGCAGGGTGTGTGTGTGTGGTATTCTGATACTTGTGGCTAAATCTAGAGATTTCCCCTTCAGACAGGAACCCAACCATCATCTTCTTAGAATAGCTACCATTTAAGGTAGCATGGGAGGATCCAGGGCTAATTTTACGAATGGTTGGGGGACAGTGGCAGGGAACTCAGCAGGGGCATACAGCTCTGTCCCCACCCTGTCCATCCCCAAGGGCTGTCACTCTGTTCCCCAGTGGATGCAGACATCTACCTCCACTTCTGAATTCATCACCCTGAATTCGCTGGGTGAAGAGTTGCTGTCAAAAGTGCCAAATGATTTCCCTCATTTGTGGAGTATAACAACGAAGCAAAACTGAAGGAACAAAATAGGAGCAGACTCAGAGACTCCAAGAAGGGACTAGTGGTTACCAAAGGGGAAGGGGTGTGGGAGGATGGGAGAAGGGGATCGAGAGGTATTTTGTTTAGTACACCTGGTGTGGGGGATCACGGGGAAAACAGAGTAGCACAGAGAAGGCACACAGTGAATCTGTGGCATCTTACTACACTGATGGACAGTGACTGCATTGGGGTATGGGTGCGGACTTGATAATATGGATAAATGTAGTGACCACATTGTTTTTTCCTGTGAAACCTTCATAAGAGTGTATATCAATAATACCTTAATAAAAAAAAGAGGTGCTGTCAAGATCTCAGGTTGCCCACCTGTAAAGTGGGCACAAAGTAGGAACAAGACAAACTATAAGAGCCCTCCCACCTCTGACAGCCTGAAACCCTGGTAATTAGCATCTCCTACTCCATGTAGCTTCCCCTAAAAGTCTTATCTGGTAATTCATCCATTACCTGCTTTGTGGCATTAGCTTGTCTTACTTAGGTACCAGACTAAGGAAAGGGACTTTTGATTGGGAAGTAATTTTAAAATTTAGAAAAGAATAGGAGGAGGCCTGAATTGAAAATTTTCTGAGGGCCTGGTGTCTGGTGCAAGGGCATCAAACAGGTTTTTCTCACGTGACAAATGTAACTGACTGGCAACAGCTTCATGGAGTGGTTTTGAGAAGGACTGTGAGGTCCATCTGGGATCGACACAGGGAGGGGAAGAGCTCAGTGGTGGATTACCAATGTCTGCCATGGATGCAGTTGCGGGTTAAATGCCCCCATATTCAATGCTGGGTTTGGGGTCACAGCTTGCAGCCTCACCACCTCTTCTCTGTTGCTGACCCAGATTGGGTGAGAGTTGCAAGGGGAGTCCCCCGACCCAGATCAGCTGAACTCCCCTGAGAGAGGGGATTAAGGATAATCCCAACCGGGCCAAGAAGTAGGAATCTCGCTCAAGGCCAGTGTGCTGCAGCCAGTGAGAGACATTCCGATAACAGACTTCGGAGGACTCACAGAGCAGGATCCCTACCCCACCACACCAGGCACAGGCTCCCTGGGGTCCCTCAGCTCCCCTGCTCTGGAGGTAACAGCAGGCAAGAGGTGGGGCCAGGGGGAAAAGGTTATCCTAATTCCTGGCCAAACTGCTCACTGGAATGTACACTATCAACCCAGAAAATATCCAGTGGGGAAGAGTGGGTTTCTCAGTTTAGTATTTCCAACCACAGAGTTTTACTCTGAGCCGTGATTATGATTAGTGACTGTGCTGGGAATAGAAAGAACAAGAACAAACACGCAGTGTGTGAAGACTTGCACAGCCATGGCCTCAGCTTGGGCCTCCCCGCCAAGCTCCCAGAAGCCCTCCCCAAGACACAGCCCAGCCCAGAAAACCTCCCCCGGTTCCTGTGGCCCAGCAAGGCTGTTTCTCCCCATCTCCTTCTGCCACCACCCCGACACCCCTCCCCTGCAGTTTGGTTCATGGTTGTACGGCAATCTCCAAGAGGCAAGAGGACCTGCTCATGCCATGTCCTGGGCCATCCCAGGGTCTCCTGTTACCCTTCCAGCTCCCAGGACAGTAGGTGTGCCGTCTCTAGGAGGAAAGGTGGGTGAGTCCAAGGACAAGAACTCAGTTTGGTTTGGCATCGTCCATAGCACAAATCCTTCTCCTGGTCTGTGAGCTCCTTGGGGGCAGGGCCTGGACTTTATTCACCCTGAACCCTTCAGCACAAAGCCTAGCACACAAGGCTTGTTGCACTGGATTAAAGGAAAGGAGGCAGAGGGTATTTCTGCCCACATACCCGGGCAGAGGAGGCCACAGATGCCAGGTGGTACATAAATAGCCAACATGCACACAGAGCTGATGGGCACCTGTTTCTTTCTCCAAAGGCCACGGCTGCAGGCTCCTGGCCTCTCCGAGCCCTGTTACTGCAAAGTGCACTCCCTCCAGGTTCCTCTTCCCCTTCTCCCCCTTCTCGCTCCCTGACAGTTGAGCGCAAAGCACTCACTCCTCAAGCTGCAGGCTCTGCTCTCCTGACCTTCTCTGGCAGGGGTTTCCCGACTCTGGCATTTCAGGTCCTTCCAGCAAGAACACTGCATTTGGGGAAAACCAACATAGAGCTGGCAGCTTTCTATTAGGTCCACTGAGGACTCTGAAAACAAAGCGTAACCCATAAAGGAGAACTTGGCTATCTTCTCCCGACCCTCTTTTCCTAGAGGCCACTGAACACCCAATAAAGAGGAAGGATATAGTCTCAGAATAAATAGCTGCTGCTTAGATGAAATAACATCCTGTGTAAAGTAAACCTCTGGGCATTTGTCCTTATTTCTTTCATTTTGTCTTTGGTCAGTGAAAGCTTTGCCACTGGCCCTTGCCCTGATTCCTCTCTCACTCTCTCCCTTCCTCTCTCTCTATTGCAATTAATACACACAACACAGAAGTCACCATCTGACCCATCTTCTGGGTACAGTTAGCTCAGTGGCACCCAGGCCGATATCACCTCTTGCTGTTGGCGCTCATTTGTCCCCCACGCCCTCTGTCCCTCTCTATCTGCCCTCTCCGACCACATGAGCTCCAAGGCCTCTGCAGGTCCTCTCTGCCGCCTGGGTGTGGGTCTGGCTCCACATCAGATCACTTCCTAACTGCTGGGCAGCCCACGCCATTCTCTCTGTGAGGCAGGTGTGCCAGCGCCCTCGGCTCCCAGTTTGCAAGCAGCAGTACACCAGGGGCCCTCGGTTGGCACAAACTGCCAGCTTTGGGCCTTTTCCGCCCTCTGCCAATCATTCTCCTTGGCCCTCAGGCTGCAAAGGGTCACCAGCTTCCTTCCCCTGAGGGTGTCCAGGGGGGAGCTTCCTTGGAGCCCCTGGTCCCTGCTGGGAACTCCAGCCAGCTGCCTGAGACAAAGGGGTCATGAGGGATGGGTGTGGGTCCCATCACCCAGGACCCATTTCCTCCACATCCTGTAGGGGAGTGGGTGTCATCAAATACACTGGTCTCGGGGGTTTTTCAGCAATCCAACAAAGCACAGCTGATGTTCCTGGCCTGTGCTGGGCACTGGGGCTGCAGCTACATCAGGCAGACATCACAGGGAGACAGAATGGCGCTCAGCTGCCTGGTGGGCAGAGTCCTGCTTCCGAGTCATGTGAAGTGACCGATGTAAAGTGAGGGCATCCATGACCCTGCTGCTGGGAACTGGGGTGACTTCCCAGAGCTGAGGGCCAGCCGGGCAGTGAAGCGGATGTGAAGATCCAGCCAGGCCCCAAACCACAGAGCAGAGGGCAGGGCCTCTTGCTCATGGAACTCCATCCCCAGAGGCTGCACCCTGGCAGAACCAGCCCGAAGCCCTCCTCCCAGCATGGGCGTGGGGTCAGACAACCTGGCTTCGAATCCGCCTGCTGCGTGGGCAAGAGTCTCTGTGTGCTTAGGCCTCAGCTTTTTCATCTCAAACATGTAGGTAAATTTAATACCAAACCCTGAGAATTGTTGTGGGGATTAAAGACAATATGGCTTCTTTAGTGGCCCTGGAGGGGCCAGGCTCCCCCAGCACCACATGGAAGGCCCTTGCGTGTCTAATGTCATCACGGCCTCTGCCCCCAGCTGCCCAGCTCCTCTGGGAGTCTCCTGGCCCTGGTGGCTCCCCACACCCACACAGCCCGCCCACTCCCACCTTTTCTCTGTAAACACCTTCTGGAACCCCCCCAGCCTCCCTGCAGTCAGACAGCAGACTAAGAGAAAATCGCAGGGGAGCGAGAGACAGCTAAGCAGGGTAACCAGCAGCTGGGGTCCCACTGGCTCGTGTTTCTTTCCTCCTCTCTCTGTCTTGGTCTCTCTCTCTCTCTCTCTCTCTCTCTCTCTCTCTCTCTGTCACACACACACACACACACACACACACACATACGCACACACACACGTACACAGCTGGGCTAGGCAGTGATATTTACATTTCTTACCACGCTCTCAGTCTGGGGACAGAGGAACAATGAACACACCTGGGTGGTGCCGCGGCACTTTGTGGCAGCTGTTTGGGAAGCTAGAAAGTCATACAAATCCTAATGAATGTGTGCATTCACTTTAAGCAAAAGAGATTACACTTGGAAATCACCAGTAAATGGGTTGTTATATCACAACTGTATTTATATGAAAGTAATGAAAATATCATTTTTTTAAAAAGGGTATGCAAAGCAGACTTTATAGCGTCATTATCAAAGTTTAAGAAATACATGTAGACGTTCCCACCCGCCAGCCACATAGAGCAGTTTCTCCTTCCCTGACACATAGTAAGTGTGACACAGTGCATTCGTGCTGAACGGCTTTTTCTTTTCAAAGTTCCTGATGGGGGTGGCACAGGGGTAGGGGGCCAGCTGGGGCAGCGGTGACCAGGCTGGCTCTGGCCCTGCCACCTCTCACTGTGTGGCCATGGGTAAGTCACTTCCCCTCTCAGGGCCTCTGCCCTCGCACCTATGAAGTGGGAGAGTAGGAAGGGAGATGTTCGAAGGCCTCTGCCACGCCCTGGCCTTCTGGGGCTGGAGCCACACAACTCAGTGGGCATCTGCGCTTGGCTGCCTGGGACTGGGGTCTTGGGTCAACCCGCCCTTGATTTTCCAGAACAGTGGTTACCTGCGGAGAATGATCTTGTGACTTGGTTTCTAAATATCTTGAGAAAAATGTGCTTTCTGAGTTAGCGCCAAGAGCTATTCTTGGCAACACCATTTTCCGACCCCATGAATGTCCAGCTCTTCCTTGTTCCAGGGAGGCCTGGGTCCCCATGGTGAGAGCTTTGCCCAGGGTGGACCTGAGGCTAGAAAGGGAGGGGTAGACGTGTACTGAGAGGTGGGAGGGGCCTGGTACTGTCAGTCAGGACCCCAGGGGTCCTCAGTCTCCACTTATTTAAAGGACCTTTCTGGGTTTATAACACTTCATGATCCCAAAGGCCTGAAGAATCCCCTCTTGGTCTCCTATTTGTAGCAAAACAGAAAAAAATCAATTTGTAGAATGGGCACTAAGCATTTTTTAAAAGAGGAAACTTAGTGTTGATTTAGGTAAAACATGATCCAGTTATACAGCACTCAGGAACCATTGCAGAATTCCCTGGGGAGGAATGGATGTGTTTCTGGCCTCTGGACCCAACACAGAGGACACCTAGCCCCTTCCCAGGTGCTGCCTGGAGTCCAGCTGCCTAGCCTGGGACAGAGAGGGCCTGGTTTTGGGCAGCCTAGGACAGGGCTCTCTTGTGGGGGGACACATGTGGGACATTCTTGGCCCCAAGCACCCACCTGTCTCCCAAGCCCCTTCTGGGAGGTGGGTAAGGAGAGCCCTTCCGATAGACCAAACCCCAAAGCCAAGCATCCATCTGTCTCAGGCCCTACATCCCTGGTCCCTGGTGTGGCAGGTGCTGCCCTTCTGTCCCTCCAGCTCGAGATGTAGAGAATGAATAAGTGAGCCCAAGAGCGACAGAAGGAAGGCATCCTCCTGGCACTGTCAGCTGATGCTGCACACAATAGGCTCACCCACCATTCCGCACACAGAGCGTAGCAATTAAGTCTCTCTTCTTCCCTGCTCCCTGAACAGAACACACGGAACACAGTCTAACTACTTCCCGAGGACTCGGCGTCATGACCACGGGTGCTCATGCCGGTGTGCGCTCAGAAGCTGAGCCGCAGGCGTCAGGGCTCCCGCACGCGGTGCCCCGTTCTGCTGTGCTTTTTGAGTCCTGGGTCTGCTCTTGGTTCTTCCCTTCCTCCCTAGACGTCACTCTATCACTTGTCACTTTTCACTGCTGTCCCTGGGCCTGCCTTTGATCATCACCATTTCTGCTTCTAATCCATTGCTTCTAATAGGCAGTCCCTGAAAACACTAGGCGAGCACGTTTGTCCTCACTGCGCCTGAAGCAAGGGTCACTGGGATCTGAGTGAGTGCCTGCGTTGCCCTTCCAGGCGGGGCAGCTCAGGCCTTTGCACGAACATCTGGGTTTGGGGGCCAGCTTGTGGGGAAGAGGTTGCCATAAAAGTGATACACTGTTCCTGCTTTCCAGGGCTGACCGCAGACCAAGGCAAATAAGCCCCCAGACCTCACTGGACAACCAAACTGCTCCGAATTGTTCCAGCTCCAAATAGACGTCATCTATGAAATACACACACCGAGCACTTGCATACAGAGTATATAAAAATCCTATACATGACTCCCTAGTCACACAGAGGACACAGTTAGTATAAATAGACTAACACTGTATAAAAAGTAGTTTTGTTCCGGGAACATTGATACAGGATTTATACTGATGCAGCTCCTCCCCTGCTTCCAGTTTCCCGGGAGTCCTCAGGAGCCCCGGGGCGGGCGGTCCCCTGCGCGCCCCCACTGGGCTAGGTGGGCGGGGGGCCGTCGTAGCGGAGCATGAGCATGAAGGAGCGGGCGAAGTTGTTGGCCAGGGCGCAGCTGCGGCCCCTGTCGCCGACCGGGAGCAGCAGTAGCAGCAGGAGCAGCAGGAGGAGCAGCAGCTGCAGCGGGAGGGCCACGCAGCACAGCTTCCGCCACAAGGGGCCGAGTCCGCGCCGCTGCCGGGCCTGCGGGGCCAGACAGGGGGCGTGAGTGGGCGCCGGGCTCGGAGCGCGGGCCGCGGTCTCCCCACCTGGGAAGTGGGGCTCCTGTCAGTTTCGCCAGAACCAAAGATCTCTAGTTTTCTCAAACCATTCAAGGCATGAAAAGAAGAAGAAGAAGAAGAAAAAACAAAGTCCCAGGATCGAAAATGATAACATAAATCTTTGCCTGGGGTATTGAGAGTCCTGGGCATGAATCGTGAGATGGCCGCTCAGCTTTCTGAAACGTTAAACTTCTCATTTAAAAATTGGGGTAGTGATGGTACCTACCTGGCAGAGTTGTGAGGATTAAGTGAGAGAGCCCAGCACACAGTAGGTACTCGAAGCCGTTGTTATTATTAGGTATCATTGATATCATCACTAAGCCGTGGTCACCCCCACACCACCCTTATCTTCATCATCAACACCACGTCCACCACCGTCACTGTCCCCTCCTCCCCTCCTCCTTCACCACCATAGTCACCACGGACCCCATCAATATCCCCCTGAAGGGCATTCTCATGAGTCCACATGCCTAACTGGCTTCTTTGCTGCGATGTCCGGGAAAGTGGCCAAAGGACATTTCCTGAACTGCAGAGAGACTGGCTGGGTTTGACTTCATGGGAGGGCCTCGTGCCAAGGAGTGTGGGGCCAAGGGCTGGCCGCCCAGGGAAGTGGAGGCCCCCGTGGACCAGCAGGGCAGGGGCCCAGCTCTCAGGCGGACTAGGTTCTAATGCAGACTCTCTACGTATGGGACCCGGGCAGGTCCATGACCTCTCTGAGCCTGTTTCCTTCTCTGCAAAATGGAGATAAAACTCCTACCCCTATTTGCCAAGTTATGGTGAGGACTCAAAGCAAAGTGTATTTATACAATTACAAAGTACACAAGCTTTTATTCATATCACTAGTATTGTAGACTATATCTGCTGGCTCCCTGAAGAAACAAAGATTCACCATCCAGGGCACCAAAAGCTACAGTCAAGTGATGATGCTGACTGTGAGAATGGTGGTGATGGTGATAAGGAAGCATTGCTAAATGCAGGTATTCCTGGGAGGTTCTGACCTGGTGCTTCCGTCTACCTCTCATACCTGGGTCATCTCACTCACTCTCCTATCCCAACTATCTCCTCCAGCCTGATAACGCTTGATCCTACACTTCCAGCCTCAAATTCTCACTCACCGAAGTCCTTGGACATTGATTTGGTAAAAACAGACTCCTAACCCACACCATGAGGGAGCGCTCCCGGCCGCAGTTATTTCAGCACTGACTTTGGGAGCAGGGCACGGTAAGTTGTTTAAGCAGCTGAATGAACATGAGTTCCCGCACAGTTGCAGGGCTGGGTCAGACCCGGCCGGCACACGCTCTTGCCCACCCGCTTGGCTCACATAGGGCTGCCCCAGTCTGTGGGGAAAACATCCAGCAGGTCCAAAGTGTGTTTGCCTTTGCAAGTGTTGATAAGCGGTGGTCTTTTTCAAAGGATTCCTGCTGCCTGCCTGTTGGCTGTTCACTTAGAGCTCACGTCTTAGCTTTGAAGGAATGGAATTTTAAAATGTTCTTTAAAATAAAAGACACAGTTTAAGATGATTCTCAAATGCTCAGAAAATACACACACACAGGCATGAACTACCTTCTAAGAAGCCAAAAAAGGTGACAATCTCAGCCCTTCTCATATCTGGGAGCTTCTCTGTGCCTTGGTTTCCCCACAGAAAGTACTACCAGCATTCTACACAGAACTATCAAAGAGAGATGAGGCTTGGCTTCCTCAGATAGTTGCAAGCTCCCCATCCCTGAGGGTGTGGAAGCAGAGGTCTCGGAGTCCTTCAGATCTCATAGGAACTTGGAACTCTAGAGTCTTGAGTTCAGACAAGATGAGTTTATGACAGTAAATGTGACCTAATCTATCACTGACAAAAGGAGATGCAGGGGAAAAGAAAAGCTTTGGAGTTCTGGATTCTGACCCAGCCTCAATTACTTTGTAACTGAGGACAGGTCACTCAGGATCTCTGAGCCTCAGTTCCTTCACCTGTTGAGGAAAAGGGGAAATGATACCTGCCTACCATTACGGCTAAATGAGGCAATGCATGCTATGCTTAACACACATAGTGGAAGCTCAATGAATGCTCATTCCCTTCCTCCTCTAACTGGTGGATATTGGGGCAGATGGGCAGCAACTACTAGCCCTGCTAGTTTCCCCCTCCACCCGGATGCCAAGGATCAGGCACCCCCATCCTCCCCAGCCCCATCAGAGAGAAAAGCACTGCCCTCATTAAATGCCATCTTCTGGCCCCTTAAAGGCCCTCACATCCTCCTGCCACAGGGCCTTTGCACAGGCTATCCCTTCTCTTTGGAATATTCACTTCTTTCTCTAGTGCACCTAGTTAATACCCACTGATCACTTTAATCAGCTTGTGAGTCACTTCCTCAGGAGGACCTTCTCTGCCTCCAGACCAGAAAACCCTATAATACATTCCCACAGTAGCCAATACCTTTCCTTTGAATGAATTTAATATTAAAGTCTGTGCTCCCGTTGGCCCCTTGGAGGAAGGGTCCACATTAGTTTGGTTCATTGCTGTATCCCTAGCAGTGCTCAATAAATAATTGCTAAATGAATGAAATAATGAATAAGAGTGTCCTTCCCTCCCTGTGCATCTGGCTGGCTGCTCCTTCCTGGGTGTCTGTGATGAGGCCATGCAGACACTTGCTGACCACTGTCTGAAAACTGTTCTTACTGTCCCGATGGTCCCCCAGGATATCTGGGCTCCCCGAGCATGCCCCTCAAGGCCCTGCACTCAGGACTTCCTGAGCTCCTGCACAGCTGTGAGGTGGGCTTCCTTATGCCCATTTCACAGAGGAAGAAACTAAGCCTATGGGGAAGGAACCAGCCTGAGGTCCCAGACAGGCTCATATCACCAGCACCACTCTACAGCCAGGCTCTGTCCACTCTCCCACATGGCGTTTCTCACAAAAAACAGCTAAACAACAACAAAACTCACTGTGGGGCTCTGTCAGTCATCCTAGATGGGCTGCAGCTGGCCCCACCCTGCCCTGGGGCCCTGAGTGTGGAAGCCATGCGGCAGCACCACTTGCCCTGCAGGCTCTTCTCCGGGAGCTGGTGGGGCCTCATTCTCTACCACGAAGGTGCTTCCTGGCAACACCAGGAGCCCAACGTGATGGGCAGGCACCATTCAAGACGGGCTGGCCCCGATGCCCTCATGAACCTCTTAGTCTCTGACAGTTCCTCTAAAGGGCTACAGACCCCCATGCTGGCTGGCTTCCCCAGAATCCTCAGAAGCGGGCTGTATCTGGGGGCCCACCGCATTTCCCCAGCGGCTCCAGAAAGTCAGGGTGCCCTGGGCATCCCTTCACTGAGTTCTCGGTGCTGCAACACTGAGTTATAACGCAAGCCTCACTTCCTGTGAGCCCACAGAGGCTCCGGAGAGTGCCGAGCTGGGACCTGCCGGCAGTGGCTGCGGTGGGGCTGTGTTCATCTCATCTCCTCACTGCGGTGGCCCTGCACATGATGGTCACACCATAGAACCGTATTTTTCCAGAAGCCTGGGTTGGTTTGGGAGAGGGATGGGGGATGAGAACCAAGCGGGCCGTTGGGAAGTGGCTGGGTAACTGGTGGGACGCTCCTCTGGCTGGAAGGGCCGTGCTAAGGACTGATTGTGTCACCACTCAAGCAAGCACAGAGCCTCATTTGGGGTCAGATGGGTGGGCCTAAGTTTGCCTTCCCTTCCCTGCCTTCGCTCGTCTTGATCACCTGAGATTCCCTCCATGATCAGGCTCTGATCCGAGCCTAAGTCTAGGAACCAAGGTTGGCAAGCATCTAGGATGACCCAGAGACAGCTGGCTTGGGAGAGAGGGTGGTCATGATTTTCGCTGATGTGGGGACGGGGGCTTGGTTGCGTGTGAGCAGACAATGAGGTCAGCTTCAGACATGCTGCATCCTGGGGGTCTGTGGGACTTCCTGGTCGACAATCAGCAGGTGGTGGGCCTTTGGGACTGAAGCTAGGAGAGGCCAGGACTGGAGATGGACCAGAGAGGCTGAGAGGCCTAGAGTCAAGGAACAAAGCCACGGTAGCAGAGGAAACTGCCAGGGCGGGAGGGAGCCGTGAGGGGGAGGGAGGCCAAGAAGACCCTGAGCAAACAACCGTTTAAAGAAGGGGCACTGTGTTTCCAGTGTCTCTCACCAGTGCCCCATAGATGACTTAATAATTGCAGATGAAATGATGGCAGCTTCACAGGGCAGAAAGAGGGCTGTCCCACCATAATCACACGATTAGCATCACCAATGTGGGGGCATAGTGACTGTGTGGGTCTCCCAATGGGCGGCACTAAGAACACAGCATCTCTTCCATGCCATTCCTGCCAGCAATGCAGAACCCAACTGTAAACATGAGGAAACATCAGCGAAACTCAATTTGAGGGGCCTTCTGTAAAATATCTGGCCTGTACTCAAGAAGGTCAAGGTCAAGAAAAGCTGAGGAATAGTTCCAGCTGAGAGGAAGCTAAAGAGATGTGACAAGTGCATACAAAATGTGATCCTGGAATGGATTCTGCACTGAGAAAAAAAAAATTATAAAGAAGACTGTAAGTGGTCCATTAATACAATGGAATATTATTCAGTGATAAAAAGAAATGAGCTGTCAAACCACAGAAAGACATGAGGAAACTGACATGCATACTGCTAAGTGAAAGAAGTCGATCTGAAAAGGCTATGTACTGTATGATTCCAGCTATATGACATTCTGGAAAAGGCAAAATTATAACGTAAAGAGATCAGTGGTTGCCAGGAGATGGGGATAGGGAGGGGGAAGGGGTGAGTCAGGGGAGCACAGAGGATGTTTCCGGCAGTGAAACGACTCTGTATGATACTGTCTGTAATGGTGGGTACATGTCATTATGCATTTGCCCAAACGCACAGAATGGACAACACCAAGAGTGAAGCCTGATGTTAAACCGTGAACTGTTTAAAGTTCACAATGATGTGTCAATATCAGTTCATGGATTATAGCCAATATACCATGCTACTGCAAGATGTTAACAATAATGGAAACGTGGGAAAGGGTGGAGGAGAGGAGGTATATGGCAACCCTCTGTATGATCTGCTCAGTTTTTCTGTAAGCCTAACACTGCTTAAAAAAAAGAAAGTTTATTTTTTCTTTTTTAAAGATGACTGAGCAATTCTGCATATGGGCTCTGGATTAAATAGTGATATTTCATTGACCCTGAATTTTCTCCACCCTGATGTTGATAACTGGAAAAAATAAAACAGAGAGGTAGCAATGACCAAGTCTGAGAAGGGCAGCCAGAGCATTTGCGAGGGGGGACCGAGGCCATCAGCCCCAGGTTTGCTTAGAGGCCAAGTAGGTGGGAACAGAAATACATTTACGGGGCTTAGTGGACAGGGAGCTACTGCTCCCTCATTAGGATGAATTTCAGAGGAGCTGAGGGGTGGAAGGCAGGTGGGCCGAGCAAGGAAGCATGAAGAAATAGAATGGACACAAGTAGATAACACTTCTCTGGATCTTTATGGTCAAAGACAAGTTCCAGGAACTTGATATTCAATGTGTTAGCATTGACTGTCATAAATTGGCAATGGACTGCCACTTCTGGGCTTAGTAGGTGGGCAGACAGACTGGGCCCCAGGGGATATGTAGCACAGGGTGTGAGAACTGTACCTGGCTTTCTTTTGTTTAGATC
Organism: Smutsia gigantea; assembly: GCA_032199065.1. Classification (NCBI taxonomy): domain Eukaryota; kingdom Metazoa; phylum Chordata; class Mammalia; order Pholidota; family Manidae; genus Smutsia; species Smutsia gigantea. The sequence goes on from JAVSCE010017578.1 coordinate 39,738, forward strand.
AGAGACAGCATGCCCCCAGCAAAGCCCAAAACTCTGACCAGGAACAGCCAAATGTGATTGGCCTCCAGAGTTGCAGACGGAATTAGGGGAACTAAGTCATGCTAGGTTCCCTCTGCCACCACCCCAGCTGGGCCTGTCGCCACATATGGAGAAAGTGCCAAGCGGCCCCTCTACTCCCACAAAAAGGAGACGGTGATGTGAGCGTCACAGACCAGGCACATGGGGATTCCAGCACAGTGCCTGGAGCACAATAGAGAATTTTATAACATTACAGTATTGTGACAGAAAGTTACTATGTAACGTGGAACACTCACTAAGCCTCTCTGAGATTTGGTGTTACAGTATTTCATCCCATCTAAGATGCTGATTATAAGATGCACCATTATTTTACATTCCACTAGGGAAGAAAAATAACCAACCATCAAGGTGGAGCATCTGATTGGAGACCCCACAAAAAGCTCGGATGCCTGGGGGCTGCATCTCAATGTCAGGGGAAATGAGGAATAATCCCACTTCACAGGAAGGGGAAGAAGGAAATTGGAGGTCTTAGCTTGGCACTAGGTGAAGGGAGGGAAACAAAACTCTTCCCTGAGATTTTTGAACTGTGGGCCAGAGCTCCAAGAGGGTGGCCGCCTAGGTTCACACCATCAGTGTGGTCCTCAGGAAAGCCAAACAAAACAGCTCGCTAGCAAAGACTTTAATTTAGAGAAATCTCAGGAGGGTAAGTGTCCTGGGTGGTGGAAGGAATCAAATGCAAATCCTCACTGAAAGAACTAGATTGTAATAAGACATCCAAATCCCGGAGATGTGAAAACACAAAATTAGGAGTCTTAACACCTATGAAATACGGACAAGTAAATAAAAATGGCCACTCTCAAGTTGCTTAACATCTGGATCTGTCTCCCAAGAGGCCACAACATGCAATGCCTACAAGGTGCCTGCTCTCCACTCCTGCCAACTAGCACATTGGCCCTGCCCTGGTTTACCCAGGCAAACAGAAACATTCGCAAATCTGTTCCTCCACTAACTGTCCCAGGTAAGGACTACACCACTTCCCTGGGTCAAGGCAGGAATTTAGTTGACTCATGAGCCAATTGCAACTTGAAAAGCAATTACATTCCATGTGCCTGAATGCTGCAGGCACACGTATCTGGTGGCACTGAGTTGACAAGTGTGTAGGCAGCTGAAAATTTAATAAACCTTAATTATTCTGTTTATACAAACAAGCAGGCTGAAGCCACTGACACAGTTGGAGCTTTCAGTGGCTTGGTGCATGGAGACAGAAAAAGCATGGAAAACCAACTGCTCGTAAATAATTAGCCTTGGGACAGGTTTTTTTTTTCTCTTCCCGTTAGGACCAAAAATAATATATGGAATGTTTTTAAATTGGCAAGATTACAACTGCTACAGACAGCATCTATTTTCTACCTGTCAGGCTTATGTGTGTATGTGTGTGCAGACCCTTCCACTTGCATATGCACAGACAACCAGCAAAAACAACCTGAGAACCAGACCAAAGGAGGACGCACAAGTGTCACTGTTCCCTTTGTTTTCAGAGAGAGAAGCAGTGTCGGCAGAAGTCTCCAGAGTCCTCGTTTACATGGCCATTCAGAATCTACCTACTGCTCATTGTTACAAGAACTTGGCCACCATTAGTTCCTGTAAGGAGGACCCTTATTTCATTCATTGGAAAACCCTGATTCAGTGACTTGGCAATGGTCACACACATTAATGGTGGGTTCTGGCTTCAAAACAAGACCATAAAGCAGTGGTTCTCAGAGTATGGCCCCCAAGTCTGCAGCATCAGAATCACTTGGGAATTTGCTAGAAATGCAGATTCTTGGGACACCCCAGACCTAATGTATCAACTTCTGGGATCCAGACATCTGGCTTAAACAAGCTGTCATGAAAATGAACCCAAAGTGGCCTCTGTATATTGGTCCCTGGCTTGCTTGCTTCTTCACAGTGGGTTAAGACCCATTTGCTCAAAAGCCAGTCAGCACCAGATTCAAGTTTTCATGTATCCAGTTGCTTTAAACATAGCCTGAATAAGCATATTGTTCAGCCATTTAAAGCCTGTCTCCTTTGCATATCTTATGAAATTGTACCTGACATCTGTCAACTGTAAGTAAGATAAACACTGTAAATAAGAAGACCTGCAAGCTGCTGCTGCCCTTCAGAGCTCCCTGACCCAGAGACTCAGCACCGTGCTGAGCGACGGCAGCTAGATGCGTGCGCCCTCTCTGCCACACCCCCGCCTCCCAGCCAGCAGGCACAGCTGACCAGGGCAGGTCTTTGTTCTCATGGTCACGGATGCATTCCAAGTGCCTAAAACAGTGCTGGGCACAAAGTCAGCACTCAGTAAATACTTGTGGCATGAATGAGTGAATGGACGAGGGGGCAGCAAATGAACACAGAGCTGTGAACACTGCACAAGAACCCCGTCACAGTCTGCCGGGAACCCGAGCCTGCCCTGTAGGGCTGCTGTCAGCCAAAACCCTTTAGTGAGAGCACTTATCACATGCCAGGTACCAGGTACCAAGACATGACTCCCCACGGACTCTGGCCTGGGAGCTGGGGGCTCCCAGCCAGTGAGGGGCTTAAAGTAAGGGGGCTAGAGGCAGCCTGGACACCTGGCCCTGGGTCCCCCCTGTCCCACCAGGAGCCACCAGGTGCTCTTCCTGTCGCTCCTTCCCATTTCATGAGGAGGTTCTTTGTTTTTCTAAATCGGGGGTGGGGGTGGGAGGAACCAGGACTCTCAGAAGAACTACAAACAATAGTTCACATGATCTTCAAAATTAGTTCATGAAGTAAATAAAGTCAGTATTGATAGCTCCATTATACAGATGGGGAAAGGAAGCCCCGAGAGGCAGGGCAACTTGCCCAAGAGCACATAAATGGTTGACATGGGGCTCAGAGCATAGTGTTGGCCTCGAGACTGGCCCGCCCAGCCCAGGGGATACCCACTCTCCCAGAGAGGAGACATGAACATCATCTGGAGGCCAAGAAGAAATCCTGGTGTGCAAAGCATGAAGAGCTCTTGGGGAACGCAAAGTGCTTTGGAGCACCGCATGCTGGAGGCTCGGGTCACTACGGGCTTGGCAGGAAAACAAGTGTATTCCCTTGGAAAGGACAGCACTGGGACATCAATTTACACTGGGGTTTTCCAGAAGCAGGGAGACCCATCGGGCCCCAGGGATGCTTTCTCCAAGACACAGGGTAGAAGGTTAAGATGTGGGCTTTGGAGTCAGAGTCCAGACAGCACTCAGGAGCCTCATGCCTTTGCTGGGTGAGTCATTCCTATCTTGCCGTTTCAGTTTCCTAATGCCAAAAACGGAGGTAACAATGCCTCTTGGGTATTGATGGGATGGTTCAGTGAAATGCCCTAATTACGGTTCAGCAAACACAGAATGGATGGTCAATATGTGGCACCTCGAGCAAAAATAATTACGGCTCCCTATTACTGTTACCACTGCTGCTGTTATTGTTATTGCTTTGGCCTGTAGGCACCGCGGGAGCGGCTCTGAGCACGTCTCAGTGGGCAAAGGCGGACACACAAAAGGCATAACAGCCTCTTCCGCTTTTGTCCCCCACTGAACCCCATATGCCTGGCTACCATTTGGGTGGCCACATGGTCCGGTTTGCCTGAATGGCCCAGGTTTCCCAGGACAGTCCTGGTGTACATTTGTCACAGCCTTATTATGAAGTGTCCTCGCTCGCTGCTTACTCTGGTTTAGACAGAATACTCCAGGGTTCCTCCCATCACATGCCTGTCCTAACTGAGTACATTCTCGGCACCCCTGGGGCCTCCCCAGCACCAGGACCCTGGGGCCCAGCCCAGGGCAGGCCAGAGCTGATTCCCCATAAAATGTTCCTTAGACCTCATAGAACCTTCCAGAAAGCCCAGGAGTCCTGCCCCAGAGTCACAGGCCCACCAACATTCCAGACGCCCTGCCCCCTAGCTATGTGAAGCAGATGGCAGACCATACCTTTTGGAATCCAGTCGGCTCCCCTGCAGGACTCTGGGTCTGTTATTTTAGGAAAGGAGAGGAAAAGGGAAAAAAAAGAAGTTAAGTGAGTGAAACTCAAATCCCAACAGAGCCTGTAATGGAATATTCATTTTGTCAGGGGGGTGTTGCTTTAAAACCTGGTCATCTGGACAGGCTGAACCAGCAGGTGATTCGATTTAATGAGCTTTTTAACGCACTTCGGGCCCAGGTGGGATTCCGTCTGGGAAGGCCTGCGCCAGGGCCCGCTGGGGGCTACAACCTGGCTGGTGCGAGGCTGACACCTAGTGGCCCGTACGCCTGCTTCGGGGCCAGGGACGCTGGAGCTCCGAGCTTGGCGTCTGTGGTCTGAGGGCTACAGGGCCTTCGGAGGCTTGCTTAACCACCCTCCTCCTTGAGCGAGCCTCTCTGCCTCAGTTTCCTCCCTGGTTCTCTGGGAATAATAGTATCTCCTCTATAGGGTTGTTAGAAGGACCCGGCATTTAATAAAGGCTACAGTTATTAGCTTAGCTATTTTTATTATTCTGTAGGAGAAGTGCTTGCTCAAAGTCACAAAGCAAGTTCGTGGGGGGGTGGGGCCAGCAGAAGTAGGGCTCAGGTCCCCAGTCCCGTGCTCCTCTCCGGCAAGCCTACCACAGCAAGGGGGGTTTCGTGCTGGCTCTGCCCCTTACTAGGTGTGACTTGGGGCAATTTAACTTCCCAGAGTCCCAGCTCCCCTCTGGAGACCAAGGTATGATTACTCTGGCAGAGGGCTGTGTAAGGACTGATGGGAAAATGAACATAATGGTTTCAGCTCAGTGGGTAGCAAAGCACAAATGTCAATTGTGATGGTTACTGCTGTCATTACTGGAGCACCAGCCATGCAAGGTGCTGGGGTAGCCAAATGACACGGTGAGAGTCAAGCACCCAGGGCCCAGGAGTCTCCCCCTCTTCTGTGCAGTCAATCCAGTTCGATCTGTGGACGCACAGGGCAAAGGGCAGGAGGGCCTGTCTATGTCTCCCCAGTGAGCTCGGGCTCAGCCGCAGCCCTGTCGCTGAGGCCTCGGGCTCGTGCATCCTCGGCACCTACCAGGAGGTGGCTGGCGTCCTTGAGTTTGGACTTGTAGAGCATCCACCGGTAACGCAGGTCCTCCAGCTCATCCGAGGTCCCCCTGGCTGGCCTGAGACGAAGGAGGCTCTCGAAGAGGTGCTGACCTTCCGGTACCCGAGCCTCTAGCTCCTATGAGGGAAAAGGCTGTGTCATGGGCACCCTCCAAGTGCCCCAGATGGCCCTACCTGGCTGGTGAGGAGGAGCGGTCAAATCTCACTTGAGGGACTGCTGACAGAACCTGTAAAGTGAAAATTTCATCCATGCAAGTTGAAGCCAAGGCAGCTGCTCTCTGGAATGTTATAGAAAGGATTCCTGCATGAAAGGGGGCAGCTCACTGCTGACCTCCACAGGCACTTCCAACTCTGGCATTCTAGAAACAAGTCTTCCAGAGGGCTTGACCCAAGAGTTACCATCATAAAAGCTGTCATCGTCGACCAGGCCTTTCTGTTGGCATGTGTAAGCCTGGCAGAGTGATATGGGGATTGCACATTGTTCTATCAAAATACAGCGCTGTGTTCCTCCAGGGTGGCACCTCTTCATTCTCCAAGACCCCAGTGTGATGTGGGGGAATGAGCAGGGCTCTAAATGCAAGAGTCTGGGTTTAAATTCTGGCTTTGGATCTTGGCTTTGCCCCATCCTACTAGCTGTGTGCGATACGAGGCAAGTTGCTCAATGTCTCAGAGCCCTCTAGAATGTGAGCCCTACAAGAGAAAGTTGTCTCTGAAAAGGCTGTAGTTGGGTGGTGGTGGCAGGAGATGAGAGGAGTGGCCGAATATGAGCTAGGAGGCAGGCAGGAAGGACTTCCTCATCACGGTCAGCTAGGTAACTGGGCCAAACCTCACTGAGGACAAAACACTAAAAACATTTAAAAGGCACCAAGGAGTTAGCAAGAAGACAAAGCATATTAGGTTAAAACCTAGGAAAGCAAGGACACAGAGAAGTGAGCCAGTGATCAGGCCTGCTTCTGCCTATAGGACATTTGCCAATCTGGAAGAAATAGTTGTGAAACAGATCATACTTCTGGCAGTCTCACAGGTCCATGGAGACAAAGGTCCGAGTCTGGGCCCTGCAGAGGCAGAGACTCTGAAAAGCCATTCCCCCTTTAGCTGAGACTCCTAAAGGTGAATCAGAACTAAACTTAGACCTCGTGTGGATTTGCTGCCCAGTTCCAAGTCATCTCAGTAGTCCAGGGATCCTCAAGCTTTGTACGTGGATTCAGTGGTTTCAGAATGATAAAGCCCTCACTTGCCAGGAAGTCACAAACAAAATTGTCCGTGGAGAACAGGTGATCCTACATCACAAATTACTCTTATACCTATTTTGCCAAACACAATGTCCATAATCAAAGCTGTCACATACATGCAAGACACCAAGAACAGAAGAAATACGCAGCAGAAACTTTCCTAAAATGACTTGAGATGTTGGGATTATTAGACACAAAACAGCTATGTTTACTGTATTCTAAGAAAAGACAAGCTTAAATATTTCAGTAAGGATCTGGAAGCTATGAAAAGAGAGCAGTATTTTAAAAGAACCAGGTAGAAATTCTAGAACTGATAAACACAGCATCAAAAGATAAGGACTTAGCAGACATGTGTAAGAGCAAATGAGATACAGCTAAATAGAGAATTAGTGAACTGGAAGACAGGTTAGAAAAAGTATCCAGAATGCAAGGATGAAAAAATACGTAGAGTCATAGAGGCAGTGGGAAGGGGTAACATGTTTAAATGACATCAAGAAGAACAGAGGGGGAACAAGGCAGAGACATTTTAGGACATGTCAGAGAATTTTCTGGAAAGACCCTAGACCACAGATTCAAGAATTCAGATGAATCCAAGCAGGAAAAATAAAAAGAAATCTAAACTCTAACACGTCATAGTGAAACTGCAGGAAAACAAGGAAAAAGAAAGGTAGGTAGGGCCTGGTTGAGAAAGGCTTTGTGTAATAAACTTGGAGGTTGAATAAACTGACAGATTTTTATTAGGGAAAGGACATGGTCATATTTGTGATTCTAAAGGGTCACTCTGGCAGTAGAATGAGCCATGACGTGGATGACCAACAGGAAGAAGGGAGGCCATTTGGGAACCTACTGCCATAATCAAGGTCAAAAATAGTTAAGGGCCGAGATTAAGACACTGGTAGTGAGAGGGGACAGAAACAGAAATAACCAGGAGGTGGAAGCAGGGAGGGCTGGAGACTGATTAGATGTGAAAGTGAAGGAGAAAGAAAATTTGCAGTAGACAGATTGCCAAAATGGCCATGACCTCCCCATCCTCCCTCTCCCTGCCACCGCCATGCCCTTTGCAAGATGACTTTGCAGTTCCATTACTTTATTTGTCCAACGAATCCGGGGAAGGAATATTGCACCAGTTCCTACTCTAGGCCTCAAAAAGCCTTGCATGCTTCCCACTCGCTCTCTTAAATGATGCCTCTGTTATGCAAAGCCCAGGCTGTTTCACAGGAGGACAAGAAAAGTGTGGTCCATCTCATGTTCATCTCCAACAAGCCACCAATCCCCAGAAGTAGGGCCACTCCGTTGACTACAACTGACAGCAAAACAGGGAACCCAGCCAAGACCAGAAGCACTGCCCAGCTGAGCTCAGCCTAAGTTGCCAACCTTCAGAATCATTAGTTAAAATAGATGCTGTGTGAAGCCGCAAACTATTGGGGCGATATATTACACAACAATAGCTAACTGGTATAAGAGTGGTGATTACTGGTGATATTTTCCAAGGTGGGTTTTCCAAGTCAGCTGATGAATGAATGAATGGTTCTTCTAAACTTCTTCTAAAATATTTGAACCAAAAAAATGTTTTAAAGTTATTTATATACAAATGAAAATAGCTCACAAGCCATGCACTCCTTTTCTTGAAGAATTCCCTGGTGGTGAATATGCCTATGGGTACAGACTGTATGGGAAAGCAGCTGTTCCTTGGGGACAGACCTGCAGCTCGTTTCCTCTGGACCTCAAGTCCGAGGCTGTGGCAGCTCTCATTGAGATGATTCTAACCAGCTTGGAATTTTCCACCTGCAGCCACAGCTCAAAGTTCCTCAGGAGCTGGGGGAAATCCTCATGGCCGCCGCCTCCTTCCTGGAGTAGATTTGCCTGCAGGAATGCACAGCATGATCAAAGCATCAGAGGTGGAAACATGTATCCTGGGGATTCCAACCAAGGCAGAGGATACAGATGAGGATGCTCACAGGTGGTGAGGGAGGCCTGGAGGGGATGAGAATGTCTCTCTGAACAATGCTAGGAGCTTACTTCTGGTTCAGGTCCAGGCGTCCTGCATGGCTGGGGTGTCTCTGGGTCTCAGCCAGTGCTCAGGGTGCCCTGGGAACCTGGGGCTGTGCTACAGGACTTCCTGGATAGGTGCCGGTCTAGCATGTGGGAACACTGTACCTTCCCACCCCAAGCAGCTGGAGCTGCAGCACTGGATGGTCATGGTCACCTCCCTGGTCTCCTAGTGGCAGCTACCATCCTCCCTACCAGGATGGCTGTAACTGTGGCCACCCTTCCACCACTCTTGTCCCCTCCAGGCTCGGTGGCCAGAGTGATCTATCCAAAATGCAAATCCATTCAGCTGAGCTCTTGCTTTAATACCTCAGGGGCTTCTCCTGCTCCTGGATGTGGCCTGGGAGCCCCAGGTTCTGGCTCTGACTCCTCAGCTCACGCCCCCTTCCCTGTTCTGAGCCTGAGCCCGCATACACATCTGGTCCCGGGCACTGGTGCTGTCTCCCTCTGGGTCTTATGCACACTATCTCCTCTGAGTGGAACACACACCTTTCACTCCTTTCTCTTCCCGCTCAGCAGTGAGGTTTCATTCCCAGACATTTCATTTCTCCCGGGAGGCCTCCGCTCCCCCAGAACAGGGTCACAATTACTCTCCAGCAGGCTCCCTAGCGTGCGGCCCCTCCGCCATGGAGTCCCATGCTTTCTGTAAACCTTATGTAATTGCCTGTGGTTCCTACTCCTTCCTCAAAATGTGCTCCGAGGCTTAGCAGCCTGGGCACCACCCGGGAGCATAAAGAAATGGAGGCTCAGGGACCCCAGCCCAGTTCTACTGAATCAGAGTCAGCATTTTCATATGATCACGGTACACATCACAATATTTTCAGCTCTGCTCTGGATTCTAAGTTCTTTGTGGGGTCAGAGCGTCTGTTTTCCCCACAGCTGTATCTCAGCTCCGAGGGCAGTGCTTGGACGTAGCAACAGTCCATATGTGTTGTTTGCATCGGGAAATGAAAGAATGAATGGGAGAATGAAGGAGCTCATGTGTTGTATTTGAAGGACATGGAATGAATTTCTTTTTAATGTGGTTCCTTTTTTTTAAAGTCAGGGAAGGGATGGATGACACAATGGAGTTAGTTTAGTTATTTTTACAAAATACAACTTATGGCACTAAAATATACCCATCTTGTGATTTCAGTTTTCCATCTGGGGCCAGCAGGAAGCTTTCAATGCTGACGCTCCTCCCAGCTGGCGGCAGCTGGTGTTTCTGAGGGGTGAGGACTGTTTGCAAAGGGATGCCCGTAAGCCGCCCTATTGGCTTGGGTCTGGGGTCTCTGAGTCCCCCTGTTCAGAGGCACAAGGCACACCTCTGCCACAGCAGGGGCAGGTTCCCTCGAGACTGGAAGTGGCTAAGTCCCCAGCTAAGCAGGTGGCCCTGGACAGGGAGACCTCCCATTATGTGACTCAGGATCTGGCCTCTCCCCAGAAGTCCCACTGGACAGACCTACCTGATGGCGATGCCTGGGAATAGGATCCGTGGGGGTGATGAGAAACCCAGTCTTTGGGATGTCGTTGGTGAAAATCATTTTCCTCCCTGAATCCAGTTCTGTCCTCTGCAGCTGCCGGTTTCTGAGAAGGCTGAGAAGGCAAACTCACCCAGTCACTGTGGGGCTGTGATGGGGACTCACCAGGTCAGGCAGAAGGAACAGAACTGAGGCAAAACCAACTCCTGGCCTCCCGGGTCAGTGCCTGCCCTTCAGGTTTGGCAGAATGTCCCCAAGGCATGTGTATATCCACTTTCTACTCGAGGCTCACATTACCCTGTCACTCAGGCGCACACACCCACTGATGCAGGGGAGACCCAAGCCAGAAGCGGCTGGAGGCTAACTCCCGAGCTGAGGCACTTCCCTGCTCCAGTGGGCCAGACTGGAGGAGGCCGGAACACCTGGCGTCATCCGTGCCTGAAGCACAGCAGAACCCCAGACGTTTGCGCCCCCGGCACTACTGAGCTACCCTGGCTGGAAGGGGGCATGTCTGAGAGCAGGCTCCAAGCTGGGAGACCCTCTCACCTCAGCAGGCTTTCCTCCAGCAGCCTCAGGGCCCGCCAGGATTCCTTCAGTTCCCCCAGCTCCTCCTGGACCACAGCAGCCCCTTCCAGAGAAGACTTCTCCATCACCAGCTGGCCATGAGCTTCAATCAGGGGCAGCTGGGCCTCCTTCTCTGGGAATTCAGCCAGCAGCGTCTGACAGACACACACGCAGACATGCACAGACCCAGAGACACGGACATACAGGGTGGGACAGGGAGGTGCTGGGGAAGGGGTCTCTGCTCCCGCCCCAGTACGGGAGCTTTGACCTCCCGAGCCTGCTTTTGGGGATGATGCACTGGAGGTGAGGACACTGGAGCCTCCGTGAGGAAAGCCATCTTACCTCGACTTCCACCTCTCGGGACTGGGCATCCCAGGAGCCTGCATCCCCCAGGTGTGACTCCAGCTTCTGAGTGACCATGGCCATCCACTGTTGAAGCCCCAGCAGCTCGTGGCTGAAGGTGCAATGTGCATGCACACTCTGCCGGCACCTGTCCACGAGGTCCTGCGGCACAGCCCGGGGGCCCAAGGTGTCCTGAGCTCTGGGCAAGGCGGAGACCCTGGGCCACTCCACCCTATCTGGGCCCTGGGGCAGGACAGCCCCCAGGGCTTCCCAGGAGGAACACAGAGACTGGTCCTGCCTTCTGCAGGATGCAAGGAATTTACCCCAGGAAGACCAGCTCTGGTTTAAAGTGCTTCCAAGCCTGTCTTACTTGTATAGAAAATACCGAGTCTGGACAAGGGTGTGGGCAAACCGAGCTCTTGTCCCCCACTGATGGAATGCAAATCAGCACAACCACTTGGGACACCATAGATCAGGATCTACTAACACTGAGCACAGGCATTGCTTTGACCCAACCATTTCAGCCCTGGGTGTGCACCCAGCAGGGATACATCCCTGCACCAAAAGGCATGTGTGGTGTTGCTTGTAATCGTCCCTAGCTGGAAACTACCCAAGTGCCCATCAACAGCAGAATGGATAAGTAAACTGAGGTATATTCATACAAAGGAATTATTCTATAGAGGAGAGAATGAGCAATCTGTGCAAAAATCTAATTCGACATTATGGATGAATTCACAGCCATCAAGGGGACAGCCGGAAGCCAGACGCAAAAGAAACCATTCTGTCCGATTCAATGAAAACAACATGAAAATCAGGCAAACCCAACCTATGATGTTCCAAGTCAAAGGTCAGGGTTACCTTCAGGTATCAGGAGTGCTCGGCAGTGACTGTAGGGGGCAGGAGGGAATTTGGGGAATGGGAACATTATTCTGCATCATGACCTGGGTGCTGGTAACACAGATGGGTTCAGTTTTTAAGAACTCATAGAGCTGCACACTTAGATGTGCACACTTAGATGTTTGCTTTTCTGCGTGTGATCATACTTTGACACACAGATTTTTTTACATGGTCTTGCTTTTCTTTCCTCCTCCCTGGGTCAGTTGTTGCTCCAAGGCTGGGGCCTCGCTCTTCTCTGTCTCCATGAAAGGAGACTGGTCTACCCAGCAGAGTGGCCATTCTCCAACCTCTCGGTCACCCAGCCTGGGACCTGTCAAGCCCCTCCCTCTCAGCCCACCACCACAGGCCTGTCAGACCCCAGGCTTTGTCCTCCCTCTCTTGTTGAGATCCCCCGCTTAGGTCCATGTGACTCTCGGCCTTCCTGCATTCCACAGACACTGGCTGACCCCACGGGGTGCCAGCCCACTAGGAGCTGGGGACACAGAGAGGATGCACTGTGCTTGCCCACAACACTGATGAGCCTGAAAAATTACCTAAAACTCCACTACTCTGCACTGTTACTACCACCACCCACTCCTGCCCCCTGCGCACCAATGTCAGACCCAATGTCTTCAGTGGTTCCCCCTCGCTTAGTGGGGTATGTGTCCCCGAGGGGACAGGAAGATCACTGGGCAGTGGAGGAGGGACTTAGACATGAAAAGAACTGAGTACTGGCATACTTTTTTGGGCAATACTTCTTTGAAGAAGTATTTAAACAATAAAGAAATACAACAGAATTAGAATATCACCATTTTGCAACCCCTAAGGATGGCTGGCAATGCTTCTTCCAATCATTGACATTTGCTGCTTGTAGGGGCTCTGTGGCTCCTAAAGGGCAGGGACAGTGTTTCCCGCTTCTCTCCTCACCCTGCCTCAGCCTTGAGACCACTAGCTGCTGATCTATCAAGTGGACTTGAGTGAATGCACCTAGACCTTATGCCTCTCTAGCCCAGTGGGCCCCTCTAGGTGTGGTTCCTGGAAACTCATCGGGGTTGGTGGCTGCCACAGCGATGGTGCAGGGGTGAACCAGCACATCCGGTGAGAGCTAGGGGTGCTCCCATCCGCTCCGGGAGGACAGTCCAACATGGGGAACTGCCCCCACCGCCAGGCTGCCTCCTGCCCTACCAACAGCCACAATGGAGAAAACCCTTTTCATCATGATCTGAGTTTAGAGTCTTTCTCCAGTTAACATACAGACAACAAAGAGGTTTTTACAGGTTTTAATAAACATGTTGACTTTTCCAGGGATGCATCTCTTTTATGAACTGGTGGAAACTGCACTCTAGATCCGCTGAAACTTTACCAAAGGTTGTCCACACTTCAGGACATCTCCTCCCTGGAGGTGTCTGTGGCCGCCACACAGAGGGGTGTGTTCAGATCAGCTCCTCACATTTTTGGTGAGGACATCTTGGGGCACTTCCATGTTGAAAGACACTATTCCATTATAATTACCTCCCTTTTATTTCCCTTTTCTATTACAAAAAGGGCATTACATTAAAAATTTAACTTTATCTTATACTATCTATGAATTTTAGTATTGCAGAGGATGTTAGGAATATTTGTTATTAAAACAGGGTAGGCCCAATAGGGTGGAGAACCCCTTTTTTAGACTGTTTCCTTGAAGTCTGACTGCCTGTGAACCCCTCCGGCACTTGTTACAAATGCAGACCTGGCTCTTCATCTGAATCAGCGTCAGGGTGGGCCTGGAGCCTGCATTTCAACCCTAGGCCTCCTTTGAAGGAGCCCCTTTCCCTTCTGGGGTCAAAACTGCAGACACCCAAGATCCAGGTGGCCGCTAGAGGGCACTGCAGACGAGACTGGCCTTGGCCAGAACACTTCAACCTCGCATTCGGGCAGCTAACCAGCTGCATTAGGATCAGAGCAGCCTCTTCCGTTCTTCGGTCTCCGGGCACATGGGGAATCATATTCACCTGTTTGCTTGCTGACTCCTTGTCCATATACCCACTAGTGCATAACCTGGGCGCAGGGGCTCTGTCTTGCTCAGACTGCCTCTATCCTTAGGGCTCAAAACACTGCCTGGCATATAAGAGGTGCTCAGTAATCATCTGCTGAGTGAATAAGGAAAGGAAGAAAGGAAGGGAGAAAGCAAAAAGAAAGGCTGGGAGGAGTGAAGGAAGAAAAGGAGGAGAAAGTCCCAGGAGTGTGGGGTTTCAGGGGCCTAGGGTCTGTCACAGCACACGTCCCCCGTTCGTCCCTTACCTCCAGAGACCTCTGCAGGGCCTGGTAGTCAGCGGAAAGCTGGTCCACTTTGTGCTGGTGGTTGGGGTTCCCTTGGATGACAGGCCGAGCAGTCTCCATCTGTGCCCCCAGGTCCAGCCCCTCTTCCTGCAGCCCCTGCAGAAGAAGGAGTGAGTGGGGCCGTCCTTCCCGCTTCTCGTCTTACGGGCTGATCGGGTGTGGGGCCCTGAGTGGTAGAGCTCAGAATGGTTACAGCATGGTGGGATAGCCCCACCCCAGGAGCTGTGCCACGTGGCCATCCCATAGGCCCACTCTCAGGACTGGTGAGATTTTATAAAGGGGATAAGCATGTCCTAGGACACCACGAAAATAAACTCTGCTAAAGTCCAGACGGCATTGCTGGGGGACAAACTCCCATGTGGGTTCTTACTTGATGACCACCTCTCGTTATGGAAAATCACATCCCAACTTTAGTTTTCAAGCCTCAAATGTACCATTTTTAATGTCTTCCACAGAGCATTCTCAGTTTAGGTATGAGCTATGTTTGCATTTTAAAAAGAAAATTGTATTACATGCACTTGAAAAACCGGACGCTCCTTATCCAGCCAGCAGTTGATGATCAGCCTATGTTCAGTCTACATGTGTTGAAAACATTTATTCTCAGTCCCCAAATCGGTTTATTTAACTGAAGGCCTCTGGACTCATTAGGAAGATTAAACAAAGCCATTTTAAAAACAGACCAACGTTAGACTTCGGAACCACAGAGTAAACAATAGGATAGCTTATCATTCTGTTAGGCTCAGGAATCAGCAGTCTGGAGGTACTACAAGCCCAGCCAAGGCCAGGAACCACCAGGTAAATCAGCAGAGATCCAGCTGAAATGAAAGGTCGGATCTCAAGTGAGGGGCTCCGGTTAGCTGCTCCTTGGCTGGAGTCTGCTCAGGACGGGAGCCGCTACTAAGCGCAGCTGAGCATCTGAACAGAAACCCCTTACCTGCAACCTTGAAAGCTGGGCCTGTTTCCCAGGACAGTCCCGCTGCAGCCCATTCTCAGCTTGGACCCTAGCTTGCAGGTCCAAGAGCTTCCTCTGCAGGGGCTTGAAAGCAGCCCCAAAATCTTTGTGCTTAGCAAGCAGGCTCTGCAGAGACACAGAACAGGCAGCATAGAAATCAATCAACTCCCTCACTGGCATTCTGTCACGCAGCCTGACACTCAGGACCACACTGCTCTTTGTCCAGCCTTCCCCTGGCCAGCTTATACTCCCTTAGGCATTACCCCCTCCAAAAGCCTCCTCCTTGGAGCCCTTGATGGGGCTGGACCTCCCTCCTTAGAATCACTGTAGTGTCTTCACATTACAGGTGCTCTGCCCTCAAGACAGGGGCTGGCAAATTACAACTCATACCACAAACGTGCCAAATCCCAGTCTGTTTCTGTAAATAAAGTTTTATCGGAACACAGCCACGCCCATTCATTTCCAGCAGCTTTCATGCTACAGTGGCAGAGCTGAGTGGCTGCAGCAGAGACCGTCTGCCCTGCAAACCCTAAAATGTTTGCCAAATGTTTGTTACTTGAATTAGATAAGACCGTGGAGGGGATGCTCTTAGCAAGTGCCTGGTCCCTCGTCAGCACCCCACAGTTCATAGCCACTGTCATCACCGTCATCATTAGGTATTCAGCAAGCGTTTGTTACACAAAAGAATAAGGTGTCCACAGCATGCCATGTTCTGTCTTGGATTTAGCGTAGCCATTTAGGAATGTCTAATAAGAGTAGCTTCCAGCCCTATGGTGGTTTAAAGTGTTTACCTCTGCCTTATTTGACACTCCCCCGCTCTCTGTGCAAGACAGTTCAGTGTACTTGAAGGGGAGACAGGGGACCTGCGGGCAGGCAGGGCTTGGAAGCAGCCGGAAGGACCACACAATAATCCTGCCCAGGTTATAGATGAGAAGCCTGTGATTGTGGAGGACAAAGGGATATGCCCAGGGCCGCACAGTGGCAGGCGGTTGGGCCGAGCTGAGAATGCAGGGTGGCCCGCTGGCCGGAAGGGCGGCCCCAGCCCTGGGGCCGGGCTCTCATGCTGAGCGGGCCCCCAAGGCTCACCTGCAGTTTGCTTTTCCTCTGAAGCAGGCTGTTGTGCAGCAGGTCCCGGTCCCGCACAGAAGTCGCCACCTCCTCCAGGAGGGCCGTGGCCCGCTCCTGGCCGAAGATGCTACTCAGCAGGTCCTTCTTCAGCTGCAGCATTGTCAGCTGCTCTTTCAGGCGGGAGCTTTCTGCCAGGGCCGCCTAAGGGAGACAAGGCTTCCACTGTCACAGAGCATGGCAGGGCGGCAGAGGCTCGACAGTGCCAGGCGCACACCCGTTGGGCGGCAGTGGCTCAGGGGGCTGCGCCTTTGTGCCAGCTTCTCAGGACGCAGCAAATGCAAGGCTGGCAGGAACGTGCTGCGGAGGCCCTGAATTGTAGGGTCAACCTTACTCCTTTCTCACCTGCTACATCCATCTTAGTACCGAAGCCTGAGCAAGAATTCTACCTGCTACATGCATCAGACACCCATCTCCTCTCCATGCCCCCTGCCACTGACCCTCAGCCTCACCCACCTGGACCACAGCAGATCCT
Organism: Smutsia gigantea; assembly: GCA_032199065.1. Lineage (NCBI taxonomy): Eukaryota > Metazoa > Chordata > Mammalia > Pholidota > Manidae > Smutsia > Smutsia gigantea. The sequence goes on from JAVSCE010017578.1 coordinate 56,240, forward strand.
CATGGCCCGCTGCCTTGCCTGCTGGCCCTCAGATCGACCGTCCACCCTGCATCTGACCTTGAACTGAGCCAATTTGACCCTCCATTCAATGATTCCCCAACACCGGCAGCTGTGGGACCACCTCCAGGTGGTGGTGGGATAGTCTGAGAGAGCTAAATACAATTAGTGGGAATTCTGGAGGGCTCCCCCGAGGAGATGACAGAGACATAGGAGTGTAGTAGTGATGTGTAGAGGCTCACCAGGTGAAGAAGGAACCTAAAGGGCACTTGTGCACTGGGCAGCCTCCCACATAGCCTGAACTGTGTGCAGCTTGGGCCCCACCTCCTCCAGGAAGCCTGCCTTGACCACATTCTCAGCCTTTACTCACTCTTCCTGCCCTAAAGCCCTGCACCAAGCTTCAGGCTCCTGCTGATTAAGCAGCTGTTTTGAGCAAGCACTGTTATTGCTCGGAGAGCCCAGGGACCTGGAGAGGCCTAGAGGTGAGGTCTGTAGCTGGCCAGTCTTTCCATTTTGAACCTGATGATGTCACTGAGAGAGTGAGCTAGGATGGGGCTGGGAAGGGAAGAACAAAGACCCCAGCCCATGGAGGTAACTGCAACCCAAGACAGAAAGCGATTGTTTTCCTAAGCGAAGTTTTGACCAAGTGCTGTGGATGTTCAAGGCAGAGGTGGACACTTCTGGTTGGGAGAATGCAAGAAGGCTTCTTGGAGGAGGCAGTATTGACAACATCCCTTGGAGGGCAGGGAGAGTCCCTGGAGGAAGGGCAGCATGAACGTGGCTCAGAGGGCTAGAATGGTATAACCTGTGGATGAGGGCATGGGGTTTGTGAGCGGCCATGCAGAGGTCAGGCCTCCTTATGTAGGAGGTCACCTTCACCCCCTTTTCACCAAACCTGGACACAGTATCACAGGGGCTAAGAGTTCAGGCTGGGGAGTTGCAATCATGAGTTTGAATTATATACTAGCTGGGAGGCCTTGGGCAGCTCTGAGCCTCATTTTCCTCATCTGTAAGTGGAGTAGTCATACCCCAACTCACGGGGTTGTCATGAGACTTACATGAGATGATGCTCATGAAGTAAAGCTTTTATCATAGTGCACGACCCACACTGAACACACAAGAGACAGCTCTTCTCAGCTATCAGCATTTAGCCAGCTGTCATTGGTTGAATGGTGTCCCCCCAAAAAGATATGAAATCTTCAACCATCCCCACTACCTTGGAGTGTGATCATAATTGGAGATAGGGTCTTTACAGAGGTAAACAAGTTAAAATAGGTCATTAGAGTGGGCTCTAATCCAGTATGACTCATGCCCTTAGTAGGTCCATTAAATTTGGACCTAGGCATACACACAGGGAAGGTGATGTGAAGGCACATGGGAAGAGGATAGCCATGTGATGATGGAAGCAGAGATTGGAGTGATGTGGCCACAAGCCTGTGAATACCAGAGACTGCCAGCAACCCACAGAAGCTAGAAATGGCAAGGAAGGATTCTCCCCTGGGCTTGGCCTTCCTGACACCAGACTGATTTGGAATTTCCCCTCTGGAAATGTGAAAGAATGTATTTCTGTTGCTTTAAGCCACCCAGATAATGGTATTTTGCGACAGTTGCCCTAGGAAATAATACATCAGCCATGTCTAACTTTGGGGGATCAGAAGACTAGTTTTCGAGAGGTTTACAGATCCACAGGCACTCTGAGGCTAGATGCAGGAGCTGAATGAAGACAAGACAGGGCTGCAAGCTTGAGCCCTGGCCCATGAAATCCAGCCTGCCCAGGGAAGGCTGGTGAGAATGATGTAAGATGCGCTCCCAGCCAGCAAAGAGCTCCATGAACAAACCATAGCCCTGCCGGCTTCTTCCAGCCCACTGACCCTCGAGACTCCTGCACCAGGAGTCCTGAGTCGCATTCTGGAAAGTCAGTACTTCTCCCTCCTGCTTGGCAGAAGTCTGCGTTTGCTTTCTGCCCCAGTGAGAAGGACAGGACAGAAATGCAATCATGACACAGTGGGGAAAGCACTGGCCATGGCGTCAGACAGGCCTGGGTCAAAGCCAGCCATGCCACTTAATGGCTGGGTGACCTTGAGCCAGCGGCTTCCCCGCTTGGAGACATGGTTTCCTAGATAGTCCATGATAATAAAATCATCCTGCCCGCCTCACAGAGCAGCTCCCAGGGCCCAGTGTGAGCGCAGGGACATAGTGTTTCCCACGGCACTGAGCCATTTTACATTGTTGCCACCAGTGCACAAGGGTTCCGGTTTCTGCGCATCCTCACTGGCATTTGCTGCATTCAGTTCCTTGCTAATAGCCATCCTGGTGGGTGTGGGTGGTCCCTCACGGTGGTTCTGATTTGCATTTCCCTTATGATGAGGGCTGTGGAGCAACTTTTCATATGCCTGTTGGCGTTCTGTTTGTCCACATCATGAAGTAGTAAACAAAGTTTGTTTGTATCACCTAAATTGTCTTCTTTCATTTTTTTAACCCAGGATTATGTCTATAACTGGTCCAAGCCAGCCCTGGCCATCCCACCAACCGCAGCCCCTGATTTGTCCAGGGGGTCACGTGACCGGGTCAGACCAATGAGATACAAGAGGAGTCTACTGGGGCTTCTGGGAAGGAGGGTTTGCCTCCCTGTTGGAAATGGTGGATGGAGAAAGCCCTTTCGCCCCCATACTATTCTTTCCTGAACAAGATGTTTGTGTGACGATGCATGCCTGTTGGGGTCGCAGCCATCTTAGGGCCATGAAGGGAGACGTGGCTTAGAGCTGGGAAGAACCTGGGTCCGGGATGATGCTGTTGAGCTATGAAACCCTTAAAGTCTTTCTGCTTTAAGCTACCATTGGTCAGGTTTTCTGTCACTTGTCACAGGCATCCTAATTGATACCCCAGTAAAAGTGATGGCCTAACATGCTGTCCCTCCTGTTTCCACTAGAGGACTGCCTACAGGGGATCTGAAAGGAAGGGGTGTGGGAGGGTCAGTGCTGAGTCCTGGGGCCGCACCAGGCACCAGGTTTTGCTTCTACCCAGGAACTGAGTCGCTAATAACATTTCCTGGGGAGGCTTAGGATTTGGCAGGCAGGTGAAGTGAGCTCTTCCCAGATATCTGGAGGACCCAGACACATGCCTTTCCCTGCAAGAGTGGCTGAAATGCCACACTTAGCTGGCACCCTCTCCCAGCTGCACCAGCCATGCCCCTGGCAGGGGACCGGCAGGCCCATAGTTACCTCGATCTGGGGCAGGAAGGTGTGAATGGAAGGCAGGTCAGGCAGGCTGGCGGTGACATCCAGGAGCCTCTGGGCCAGGGCTCTCCACAGCTGAAGATCCTGCAGAGGCCGCTGGAAACGCTGCCACAGCTGCACCCCCGTGGCATTGCGCAGCCTGGTGCTCTTCCCCTTCATGCTGCATGGGCCACGCAGAAGAAACCAAGACAGGCGTAGGGGGTGGGGGGGAGGTCAGCCCAGGAGTGAGCTTGTGCTGCCCCCCAGGTGGGCTCCCTCCTAACCCTCAGGCTTCTGGAAGTGTCTTTGGGACCTCAGAGGTCTATGCCCTCTGGAAAAAAGGGCAAAGGAAGTTAGCCAGTCCTCAAACAGACTCAGCTCAGCTTCCAGACCAGGGAACCTCAAGCCCTGAAGAGGAATTATAGAGACCCTAGGCTGGTACTGCCTGCTCCCAGGCACCTCCCAGAAGCCAGCAAGAGACCATCATCCTAGGCCCAAATGAGTTCTACAAGTAATCTTTCCATGACAATATCCAGCACCCAGTCATAGCCAGCCAGCATGTGAAACCTCAACAAGAGACACGGAGGCCCTCAGCCACCCTGGCCCATGGCCCGCTTTGCACATAGGGAAGTCAGGTCCCTGCCACCTCTTTAGCATCCCACAGGAGTACCAGGCCCCTGCTCTGATTCTGCAAATGTGGGGCCTGCACACACTGTGGGGTGAGAGACCCCAGCAAGTGGGAAGCCCCCTAAGTTCCCCCTGAAGGGCCCCCTGTGACAGGCAGAGGATGAGAGGGGCTCCCGACATGTAGACAGTTGTGCTGTGCTCAGAACACCGCTGAGGCTCACGCAGCACTAGCCTCAGATTCCACATTTACACTGTGCTCAAGTTACACGTAGGTTTGACCCGCTGGTCTTTGCTGAGCTAGGAAACGGGAGGCCCTTGCTGTGCGCAAGCCCAGGGGCCGAGGGGGAGGGGGAGGCTGGTCTGAAGACAGGCTCAGAGGCCACATCAGCACCGTCCGCAGGTGGGGGAATGGGTTTGTCTATTGAGAAGCCCTCCCCTTGGGCCCTTAGGGTAGGCCCCTCCCCCATGTTAGGCTGCAGGAGACCTGATGGAAATGGGTGAATGAGACACTCAGCATGGAAAACAGGCAAATCTAGGCCTCCTTCTGGGAGCAAAATGCTGAACATTGTCAAAAGCGGCCAGGGCCTGCGTCCTGGGAGGCGCGCTGCCACAGCCAGCTGCTGAGAGGTACACAAATTATTCAAGTTACCAGGTTGCAAGAGAAATCAAGCCCACTTCCTCAAGCTGGCATTAGTTGGGGAAAGAAGACCCCTTGAGTGTGAAGATCAAGACACCGCTCCAGCCCACTGCCCACCCCCAGCCTGCCCAGACACCTCTGGTACTCCTGGATGGCTGCAACCACGCCGTCGGAGAGCGGCTGCGGGTCGTGGGGGAAGATGATAAGCTCCTTCAGCTGAGCCTGCAGCCTGGTCACCCGGGGCTCCTCCGCAGCCAGCGCCACCCGCGTCGCCTGCAGCACACAGATGACACCCAACAAGGGCTGGTGAGGTTCCATGCAGGCATGTGGGGCAGGGAGATGAGTGTGCCTGGTGGGAGTGGCCTCCTGGGAGAAAACTGTCACCAAGGGCGGGACTGGGGCCCGGGAGCTCAGCCCCTGCTCTCTCTCTCTCCTCCCACTCCATGACCCCAAACACAGCAGGTACTCTCACCCAGCTGGGTTTTCCTTATTGTCACCTACCTCACAGAGTTGTCGTGAGTACTAGCCCCTAATAATACAAATAACTAACATGTAGGGAATGCTAAGTGCTCTGGGAGTCCCATTCATCGAAGCTTCCAAATGATCCTGGAAGGTAATTCTCTGAGTCCTCATTACATACATAAGGAAACTCCAGCTAAGAGTTTTCTGACGTTGCAGAGCCGGGACACGGTGGACCTGATGCTGGAGCTGGTCCCCCTGGCTCTTAAGCTGACTCTTGAGCCCTGAAGGAAACAATGACCTGACAGTGCCTTGTAAGCCAGGTACTGTTATCGGCCGGCTGGGGGGCCGTGTCCACTGAGCACTCCCGAACCCCTCACTGTGCTCCCACACTTCAGGTGGGGCCTTTTCTTGCTGTCCCAGGAAGCACAGAGTTTGACCTTGCCCTTGACTCTCGCTGGCCCATGCTCAGTAGGAGGCAGGATGGGGTGGTGGTAGATACATGGGCTTTAGCATGACCCAGGCTGTTCTGGAGCCCCCCGACTCCTTTCTAGCTCTACAAACTTGGGCCATTCCTCCCTGCTAAATGGTACATAGAAAATGAAGACACAATTAGTTGCATGAACTGTTAGTTTCCAAACCGCTCACGAACAAGCCCCAGGAAGGCTGACTGGCCTGCAGACAAGCAGAGACCCGGCCTAGGCAAAGCAGGGGAGGAGTGGGGTGGTGGACTGCCTTGGGAGAAAGGCCTGTCTGAACCACAGGAAGATCAAGAGCCCATTTAAGGCTATGCAGGTCCCAGAAACGTCAGAAACGTCAAGTGCCCTGGGTCCTGAGATGCAGAGGGTCACCAGGGAGCCACAGCTGGCAGGACATGGCCCCACAGTGCTGGCCTGGCTAAGTACCGCCACTCTCCATGTGTAGCTTCCTCCCGTGTGAAATGAGAGGGGCCCTGCCAGCCCCACTAAGCCGTATCTGCACCTATGATGTGCTCACCTTTGGTTTTTGGATTGCCTGGGATGCCCAGGAGGGTCACCCTGCGAGGCAGCTGTGGTCACTCTGGTTCAGCACAAAACCACTCTGATTTCAACCCGAGGGGCTAAAAGTCTCCCTGAAATGGATAAATTGTCCTGCCTTGGTCTGTATAGGAATGTCACAAATCACTCCCGCCCTCCTGCTCCCTGTGGAGGAGGATCTTGGAACTGTAGGCAGACAGATCAGGCCACGGTCCCAGCCAAACTCCTTCCCGTCCGTGCCTCTCATGCTGATTTCTAAAACCGGCAGCCTGAACTGGCTAGAGCTGGGAGCTTGACGACAGTTAGAAGCATGTGCTCCGGAGTGGACTGCCTAGGTTCAAGTTCAAATTCCTGCCTCCACCCATGGGGTGCATAACTCTACGTTGTCAAACCTCCCTTTGCCTCAGCTTCCCCACCGTAAAAGGGGGATCATAGCGGTGCCCTCCACATAGGGTTCTACAGAATTGGGCACCTGGGCAAATAATAACCTTGCTAGAGTAATTTTGAAGATGGTCTTGTCCTGCAGAGGCGCTCTTTCAGCTGAGGCCCTGACACAACCTGCTTCCACGACGTTTGCCTGTTTCTCAAAAGGGAAAAGTCCAAATTTCTTTTCTGGTTCAAGACAGGATAATCGCCCCCTACCTTTGCCCTGCCCTACTGGGCCAAGGGGGGTCCCTGCCCAAAGCAGGTCAGGCTGCCTTGCGGCCAAATCCCTGGCCTTGTCGCCGGGCTCCCGGCCACTCTGGAGGGCTGGGTTGGGAGCAAGTCAAGTGTGTGTGTTCCTCACCCTTGAACACATACTACGAAGTGCAGATAGTAACTACATGAATGTCAGTTTAAGAACAAAAGTCTTCAGTAATACATTCTGAATTGCTGTTTATTGATTTCCGGTCAGTCACGATGTGATCATAACTGAGGAGCCACCTGAATCGGGTGGGGCAGGGAGCCTCTGCAGGGAGGAAGGTGGTCAGCCTTCTGCCCCAGGAACGGCTTCCCGGGACACAGTCAGACACAGGCAGGCGGCTGTCGCGACACAGGAAGAGGGCCAGGCTTTCTGGGCCTTGCCCTCCCCAGTTGTACTCTTTGAACCTTACCCCTCCCCTGATCTGATGGTAAAAGCCAATACTTTTTTTTTTTTGGTATCATTAATCTACAATTACATGAGCAACATTGTGGTTACTAGATTCCCCCCATTATCAAGTCCCCACCACATACCCCGTTACAGTCACTGTCCATCAGCGTAGTAAGATGCTGTAGAGTCCCTACTTGTCTTCTCTGTGCTGTACTGCCTTCCCCGTGCCCACCCCCCTCCCATGTTATGTGTGCTAATCGTAATGCCCCTTTTTCCCTTCTCCCTCCCTTCCCACCCATCCTCCCCAGTCCCTTTCCCTTTGGTAACTGTCAGTCCATTCTTGGGTTCTGTGAGTCTGCTGCTGTTTTGTTCCTTCAGTTTTTGCTTTGTTCTTATACTCCACAGATGAGTGAAATCATTTGATACTTGTCTTTCTCCGCCTGGCTTATTTCACCGAGCATAATACCCTCTACCTCCATCCATGTTGTTGCAAATGGTAGGATTTGTTTTCTTCTTATAAAGCCAATACTTTTTAAATACCAACTATCTAGCAGATGCCATTCTAAGCACTTTCATGTTTTCATGTGTCCATAAGGAATGTGGGATGGACATCCCGTTGCCATCAGCCCCAGTTCACATTTACCTGAGATTAAGGTAATTCTCCCAAAGCTGGCCAGTTAGCAAGGAGAGGAACCATGTCCTGGAGCCAGGGAGTGTGGTCACGAGCTCCCTTGTCCCTAGCCACCCACCACACCACCTCTCCCTTGTGCTGAGGCAGACAACCCTAAAAAGGAAACAATTCCCTTTGATGAGAGTTGATCACAGCAGTGGAATCTGGCCGGCATCGAGGCAGAGTGAGCCCTAAAGAATATACATGTTTCATTTCTACCTACACAAAAATTTTTTTTTGTAAAAAAATATGGGCCCACATTAGAAGGAAGAGAAAAAACAGAACAACAATGTGCAGTGGGGTGGCTTTTCTTTTAAGTATTTCTCCTAATGGAACTGACGTTGGGCCACCCTGTAGAGTTAATAAAGGTGGGAGTGGGGGAAGGGTATCAATCCTTATTTAAAAAAATATCTCTGTCCATAGGTCAAACCTCCTGAGAGCGTGCCACATGGAGAGTCTGGGGGTGCTGTGGCGGACATTATGTCTGTGTCAGAACCCACCACACACTCTCCAGGATGGGCATTGCTTGGCCTTTCCAAAGCCCTCACTGTGTCTATTCCTCATCATCTTTACACCAGGAGCTTTCCCTCTGGCCTAACACTCCCTGCCCTGTGTTCAGGAAATCCACCCCACATCCCTCATCAGGGCAGGGGAAGGGCAAACTTGGAGTCTCGCTGTGTGATCCTGGGAATGTTAGGAAAAAAAATTCTGTCCAGCCCTCAGTTTCCTCTTCCGGAAAGTGGGCACAATCACTTAACTTGTCTACTATACTCAGGGAACTTAGAGATCCAGGAAAGCCAATGTGACCATGCTTCCACCACGCAGAGGAGCTCCAGGGGGCAGTGCCCAGAGGCATACACAGCATCTGGCCTGTCCCATGGCTTACCAAACTCTGCTTACCGAGTAGAGTCTCCAGAGGGCCACCAGCTCATCCTCAGTCTCCACCTTCGCTGTGGGCTCCAGGCCCTCCTCAGCCAGCCTCTGAAGGTCCTTCCTGAACTCTCCCAGCTCGGCCTCCAGCTGCCTCCGCTGCTGTTCATGGGCTTCCGTGGACTTGAGCAGGCCCTGCAGCCGCCCCTCCTCCTCCTCCCAGAGGACTTGCAGCTTTTCTAGAACTTTCCGCATCTCCTCCAGTTCTTCGGTGATCCTCTCTGCCCCCAGAGGAGAGGTGTTCTGGATGACCCCCACAGCCTGTGCCTCCAGCCTCTGCAGAGATTCCTCAGCCCTGGAAAAATCTTTGGCAATGTCCTACGGGGGTGGGGGGTGGAGGGGAGTGGGGGATGGGAACAAACGAGAGGGGAAAAGAAAACATTTGCTGCATTTCTCCAGAACCCCTGGAACATCCTGCTGAACATTATTCCTAGATTCCTGGGTCAGAGCCAGAGGCGCCTTTCCAGGGGGTTGACTGTCTGCCTCTTTAATAGCATTTATTGACTTCCAACATGAGAATGTAATTCCCTTCCCAGGTCTTTTAGGAGCCATTTGATTAAGTCAATGAGAAAGTCTTCATTGGTGCTTCTCTGTCTTTAACACTCTGACATTTGTTAGTCTTCCTTTTGAACAAAGACAGAGGCCCCCACAGGCACAGCGCCTTCAGCTGGCAAAGGGGCCACATAGGACCTACGGACCCCATTCGGTTTCATTGTATTTATTTGTGGGATTATCTACTAATTGTGAATGAGTACTAGTTTTCCACTTACGACATTGACTTACATTTTCTTTTTAAATAAAATGTTCACTGGCTTTTAATTTTAAAAATGTACATAAACAGCTTTAAATCTGTTTTATTTGAAAAGGCCTCCAAAATATTTTACTTCTTTATTGAAGTAAACATAATTTACATAGGATAGACTATACAGATCCTAGGTACTGCTGGTCAAAGAGTTTTGAGAAATATGTGCGCCCATGTAGTTTCATGTTTATCAAAATATAGAGCATTTCTAACATCCCAGAACGTCATGTATTTGCAATCAGAGAATATGTTAGCTGGAGAAACTGGCTTTTTTCACTCAGCACAATGTTTTCTAGATGCTTCCATGCTGTTATGTATATGAGTACTTCATTCCTTTTTATTGTGAGTGAGATTCCTTTGTATAAATTTTGCATTATACAGTGCGTTTATCCAATACTCTGCTGATTAAAATCTGAGTTGTTTTCAATTTGGGGCTATTATGAATAAGGTTGCATAAACATTCTTAT